>JACEFZ010014079.1:0-187500 GCA_014155875.1 Cepaea nemoralis
ACTTTGCATTAAATTTTTCCTATTGTTTAAAATTTTTATTTTCTGTGATCCAATTTGAGCCATTGCCATTTCTATTTCGTCGTAAAAGTGTTGTATTTCTTCATCACTACTGCTTGTTGTTGGTGCATATACTTGTATAATATTTATATCTATTTATTGGTTTGCCTTTGATTTTGACTATAATAACTATCTGAAATACACCAGTATCCATTAAGTGACTTGGCTGTTGGTATTATTCCTACACTTTTTTCATGTGTATCCCGTCCAGAATTAATTATTGTGTGGTTGTCAGCTATTTAACGCGTAGTATATTCAATTTCATGCTATGCATCTCTCTTTGAACATTGTTCAACTTTCCTAGCTCATTTAATGTCCTAACATTCCATGCTCCTACTCTACATTTATTTATGATTTTGCCATCAATAGCTGGATGACGGTCTGGTGTCACCTGTGGCTCATGACTGTCCCTACCGGACGAGGATGTCTTAAGACAGCCATAAACGTCGTTCACTAACTCTGATACATGTTTTGCCATGAAGTCTTGGGAAGATAATATGGTGGTTTCCCCCCACATCCACATGGTGGTTTTACCTCTGCCTTTGACAGCCATTTCCGACTATAAGGACAAGTGAGTGCCCTGCTCTGCTCAGCTGCAGAGTTGTCCACTTATTCCGGTGGATACACGGTCCCCAGAGCTGTGTTAGCCACACCATGGTGTGTTTCCATCCTCTACCACAGGGCGGCTCGAGACAGTATGTTTTTAATTAACCTGAGATCCCAGGCCGACCCAGTCTGTAATGGGCATCAGTGAATGCAATGGAAAGTAATGGTGGCCGGTGTGGTATTTGTCACATCATCCATCAAGTGCCCAGTGGTCTAGAATGAGGCTAGCACCATTTGCCCAATATGCCTAGAAGTGTGTAAAAGGGTCCTTTACTTAATTTTTAAAACATATTTTTACAGATTCAATCCAACCAAAAAGTAGGTTGGACCAAACTTGGCATACAATCATATTAACAAGTATTATAATGTTATTTCCGTCCACTGTGCATTAAAACCTCTAAGATACCACACCCCCCCCCCCCCCAAAAAAAAAACCAATAACTTGATGACCCTAGTTTGGCGAAAGATCGCTCTACTGTCCAAATGGGAGGTCACATATGGTGATATATTATCCGTCAGCACTGAATCAGCGAACTGGAAAATTTTTTTTTTTTTAACGCTCGCTCTTTTTGAACTTTAGCGCAGTCCATACACACTTCTAGAAGGGCTTGACTGAATTTTGCGTGAGGATTAGCTTTCCCTTTTAACAGTCTCCCCCCCCCCCCCCCCCCCCCCCCAATCAGGCGAACCCCACTCCGACTTCAGAGTACTTGTAATTTACATCCCCCAAGTCAAGGACAATAGGTCAACATTTTAGTCCACTGTCTGGTGTAGGGGTTGCACCGCTTACCTCGGTATCAGCACACCAGATGTTTAAGAACCCGCGTTGGCCATGCTGAACTACGCTGGAAATGGATAAGTTGAGACGCCCATATACCATCCTGATGATGACCTGCTGAAGGAGCAAATTGTGATATTGTTCAACCAAACAGGCCTCCGCCTAAGGCGCTGTAATGACCTGTAAAGGGCAGCTTGATACAGATTAATATCAAAGGGTGTGAATAGTCTAGTGGGTATCTCTCACATGACGTCGTCAGCCTTATCCCTGGTAAGACAGAGGAATCAGAGTGTCACAAAAATCCTTGTCTACACTAAAGTTAGTTGCATGTCCTTTACAGGACATCCCAGTCAACCCTAGCATTTATGTCTGCTTGTGATTTACTAGGTATTTTCAAGTTCAATAGTTTGCCATAACATTATTACTGGTCACATCATTGTTGACACTTCTCATGACTTTATCTGCACAGATGTTGGACAAGTATGGAGAGAGAATGTAACCATCTTACAATCCTATGCACCTGAAACCAGTTTGATATTTCACCTGCTACTCTTACAGCTGCTTGTTGTTCATCATATGATTCAATTAAGTGGATCAAATGTTCTGGAAACCCCATTTCTCTCAAGATGTTCCACAATTTCTGAAGCCGAAGAAAGGCCTTAATGTAGCCAATGAAAGAAGCATGAAGATTTACATTATACTCTGTGTTTCACAAAGATGGTTCTCATGTTGAAGACATGGTCCCTGGTTTCTCTGCCCTATCTGAACCCTGACTTATTCTAACTCTCATCATGATAAAGTGTCTTGCCTCTACACAACTTCCATTCTGTAACACCCTGTATTGTCTCATGTTCTAGCAGCATTCTATGTCATGGTTCTAGAGCTCAGTCTAGAATGTCTTCTCAATCTATTTTATTCTATAAATATTACCAATTGTTACAACATGTTTATGACAAGTTCCCGCTGTGTCCTGATCCCTTCTATATACATTTAGATCACTGATTTTGTCTGTCCATGGTATTCTTTATATACTGTTGTAAAACCATATGCCTGATGCTTAAATTGATTTTCTCGCTTGTTTACTCATTCAAATTTTAATTGCATGTCCTTTCCATCAACCCCAGGTTGATTTTCTAGGCAATTTTACGTTCAGTAGATGGCGATTGCTTTCTGAGCGAGAAATCAATATTTAAGCCCAACTGACCGGTCGGAGTGTGGAATGAACCCACTACCCCACTGTCACGGCAAGTGTAAGCACAAGCATGCTAAAACTCTCCCCCATGTGACTTCCACTAACATAAATACACAATAAGGAAAAAAAAAACAATTATCTTGAAGACGTCCATGTATTATTTTATACAGTAACCTTTTCAGTAAGTTAAGTTCATGTTAAATCCAAGTCTAGCATAGATGCGATGATTCTACCAAGAAAGCATAGCTTGTTACATTATGTGAACTGTGTACCAGTTACACAAGACACCAATTACATTTTTATTCCTAACACACTTCAAAATCATTACTGCATGCATGCTGTTGCTAAGTAAAAGAAACACCCACAACTCTAAGAAACCACAAGTCACAGGTATAAATACTTTTTTTTAATGTGAACTTCATGTGGTTCTTGCAATTTTTCCTCGGCTACAAACAATCCTCAAGACTTTCTAGTTTAAATGAACACTATCTGAATGGAATATAGTAGGCAAACAAAACTTGCACAGAGATGGGACCTCGCATCTCATATTTTCAACATTAACTTCATTACCTAACATAAGGATGGGTTTACTAAATAAAAATAAACAAAAAAAAAAACAACAACAACAACAAAATGCATGTCTACAGAATTCCTCAAGTTTTGTACACACTATAAAACAACTGTCCACTTCAGTTCAGCCAACAACTTTCTACCAATCATAGATCCTAGAGAGAACTTCCTACTAGCAAAGATTCCAGAGAGTGTAGCACTATTACACATCTTTAGCATAAATGCCATGTGCTTCAGTATTTAAATCACAAAGAGCTAGCAATGAAGAATACCTATTCCAAACTGCAATTGGTTAAATGCACCTATCACCAGAGATTATGTTCTCAGCCAGTACATGCCTGCTCGCAACCTGTTGTAGTCTGTCAGACCTTCCACAGGGCCTGAAATGAAAGAAAAACACATTAGCTGATGAAACACAGTGCTGTTAATATGCAACATACTAAAGATATTGGCTGTAACCTCAACTAGTATCCAATCAAGTGCAACATACTAAAGATATCGGGTGCAACCTCAACTAGTATACAATCAAGTGCAACATATTAAAGATATCGGCTGTAATCTCAACTAGTATCTAATCAAGCTGTAACATACTAAAGTCATCAGCTGTAATCTCGACTACTATCCAATCTTCTTCATTCCCCCATTGAGGCCAGTGTGTCACACCCAGTTATGCACCTCACTGAGGCAGAATGCCTCACATTATATTTCTCAAAGCAGTTTCCTGCTATGATTTTGTGATGTGATTGCACACACATTTTGTAGGGCAGAGTTCAAGGGTAATAGGTGACCAGTCTTACCTTCACTTTTGCAGGTGATGAGCCCAGGCTTATCCGACCATGCTCATAACATTATCAGTGCAGTTCACTATCATCTTTGCTAACACGCCCGCTGTCTAACATTAGCATGCACTTATTTACTATTCACATACTTTAGCAGACTATAAAAGGTAATGGGGTTATCTAAAACCTTCGGTAGGATTTCTTCTCTAATATCCATTTCTTCTTCTTCGTTCATCCGGAGTTTTTTTCCGGATGTGATTGCGTTGTGCCTGTTTACAGCAGAGCTGCGTTCTTGCGCCGTTAGGCCGACACATCCGACTTCTGCGGGCATTTGTTGACCGGGTTAGCCTTCCCGGGGGTTTCTTAGGACGTTTGACTCTCACTGTTGTGGTGTTATCCCCCATCCCAGCTGGTCCATATAGGACAGCCAAAGATCCTGGTCAGCCCTCAAGGGAAGGCAAGGGCAGACCATGGGCATTCCCCGCCATCCAAGGAGGCTTCCATACTTGCAGAGCCGATACATAGCGCTCTGGTACTGGGCTCACCCAAGGAATCGTCACGTCCTGCACATGGCTGCTTAGCCTCACTTCCGTATATTGGGCCTTCCGTTCACCATAGGCTGTTCTTCCGGAAACCAGAAGTATGCAGTCTGCAGATGACATCCACACAGTGAGCTTTCGATTCGGACTTTCCACGTAATGGATTTGCTATCCAAGCAATATTCCATTTCATGCCACTAGGACACTTTTCCACCTTTTATGAAGCCCACACAATGGGCTTTTGATTCGGACTTTCCACGTAATGGATTTGCTATCAAGCAATATTCCATTTCGTGCCACTAGGACACTTTTCCACCTTTTATGAAGCCCACACAGCGAGCTTTCGATTTGGACTTTCCACATAATGGATTTGCTATCCAAGCAATATTTCATTTCATGCCTCTGGGTCTTCATGCACCTTTAGATGTCAACCTGTATGTAGTTAAAGTAAGCTGCGGTCAACTTGAGCTTGTTGATATCTCCATAGAGCTTGTCCTCAAATGAAGCAGGTGTGGGCCAAAATATCTTTCTCTGTTCTGCATACGTTGGGCAATCCTGCAGCAAATGTTTTGCTGTCATTTTTCCAGTTCTACAATTACATTCATCAGTATCTCCTATCTTTAGTTTATTGAACAAGTGGTATTTCAGCCTGTTATGTCCTGTGCGGAGTCTGAAGATTGCTACTTGTTCTCTTCGGTCGAGTTTGTAATATGCATCATCCTTCTGATGGCCTGGATGCTCAGATTCCCATTTGGTTCTATAAGTGCTTTTTATCAACCTCTTTGCCTCATTATAGGTTATGTCTATGTCAGGCTGTGGTAGTCGTCCGCCCTCTTTTGCCAGTCTGTCAGCCTCTTCGTTTCCAGGTATACTGCAATGTGATGGGATCCACTGTATTACAACTTTTTTGGATTTCTGGCATAGACCATGGAGTGCTGCTCTTAGGTCAGTTAGTTCTGTGCTGTTATTGCTCTTGAGTATTGAGACAGCTGACTTTGCATCTGTGAAGATAGCTATTTGCTTCTCTTTATTTTCCTCCATCAGGAGCATTTCTGCTGCAGTTTTCAAAGCCTCTACCTCCGCTTTGAAGTTACTTGAAAATTTTCCAGTTGCCATTGAATGTGTTTTTTTCACTCCATTTTTTAAATTTAGGAGAATTCCTCCTCCTCCATTCTCTATTGAATTTTTGGCTGATCCATCTGTATATGCATGGGTCCAATTCCTGCTTGGGTAATGTTCTTTTATGTAGTTTAGGGTTATTTCTCTTCTTTCGGTTTCATGCTGAGTGTTCTTTTTCTCAATACCAGGAATGTTTTCTATCATCTCAGGCAGTTGCTGCTGTCTCCAAGCTGGGAAGTTGTGTGCATTGTGTATGGGCTTGACTGTTGATATGTTAAGTATAGGATCTGCCCTAATCCTTCGTTTTGCAGTTTCTACAAAGTTGCTACGCTTCAGTCTTCCCTTTCCAAAACCATTAAATCTGTTGTACATAGGGTGGTCTGTCAATCTTCTAAATTTTTCTGCTTGTTGCTGGGCTCTGCTATCTCTTCTATCCTGCATTGGTTGTAAACAAGTGATCTTTTCTAGTTCATTAATAGGCGTTGTCTTCAGGCTTCCAGTTATGATTCGCATTCCTTGGTTTTGGACTCTACTTATTTTGTTAAAGTTTGACTTAGCTGCTGTTGCCCAAGCTGCAATGCCATATTCCAGTACTGGCCTCACCCGTCCAGTATATAACTTCTTGAGAACTTTCTCATCTGCTCCCCACGTTGTACCAGCAAGCTTTTTCATGATTGCCATTCTCTGCCTTGCTCTTGTTCGATTTTTCTCAACCTGTGTCTTCCATGTCAGGCGACGATCAAAGGTGACTCCTAGATAGTTTGGATTTTCTTCATGGCGCAATATTTTTCCATTCAATACCAGCTTAGGTTGCTGAGTTTTATTTGAGAGGGAGAACACTGTGCATGTTGTTTTCTCCTCACTTATCTTCACTAGCCATGATTTTGACCAGTCCTCTAGCGCTAATAAGGCTTGCTGTATTCTGCTGTTAGCTGTACTAATATATTCTTCAGATGTCCATATGGCTAGGTCATCTGCAAAGGAGGATGTGTGTACTCTGGCTGGAAAATTTTCTGTGATGTCATTTATATATGCTAGGAATAATGTTGGTGAAAGAACTCCTCCTTGGGGGACACCTTGCTCCAGCAGCATCATTTTGCTTGTTTGTCCTTGTACTTTTGTCCTGGCAGTTCTGTTCTCAAGGTAGTGGCTGATCCATTTATACATTTTTCCACAAACATGCATGTTTTGCAGTTTTACTTTCAGTCCTTCCTTCCATACTTTATCAAATGCTTTTTCTAAATCTATCCAGACTGCTAGTGTGTGCTTTTTCTCTTGGAAGGCATCCTCTATTTCCTGAGCTATATAGGTTATTTGATCTTCAGTGGATCTGTATTTTCTGAATCCTGCTTGGTGTGGTGTTAAGAGTTTGTTTTCTTCCAGATGCCATGTTAGCCTGCCATTGATAATGCGTTCCATTAATTTTCCTACACAGCTCAGTAGACTGATAGGTCGATAGCCATTTGGTTCTTCCAGGTCTTTTCCTTTCTTTGGGACTGGTATTAGTATAGCTTCCTTCCATGCCTGTGGGACTATTCCTCTCTTCCAGCTGTTATTTAGGACTGCTAGTAGTTTCTTCTTTGCCTTGGTGCCTAGTCCTATTAGCATTTCATTTGTGATTCCATCCTTTCCTGGTGATTTCTTCTTTTTTAGGGTATTCATTGCCTGTTCCATTTCTTCCATTGTTAGATTTGCCATCATATATTCTGCTGCTGTCTCTGTATTTCTATGATGTATCTGTTTGTCTTTGATTGCTTTCTTCTGTTCGGTTGTAATATCAATGTGGTTTGCATTTGCATAGTGTTCCATTAGTGCATTTGCAGCCTTTTTGCCTGTAAGCAAGGCATTTCCTTGTTTAATTGTTATTTGTTTGTTTCTAGGTCCTTCATTGTTCATGGCTTTCACTAGTTTCCATAGTTTGTTTCCATCCCTGTCAAAATTCAGGTTTTCTGTTTTTTCCCTCCAACAATCTCTTGTTGTTTGATTTACTGTTCTTTTATATTTTGCTGAGATGGCTTTGAGAGAGATGTTTGCTTCAATTGTTTGTTCTCTCTCTGCTGTCTTCCTGGCATCTTCAACTTTGTCCTCCAAACTTTGTAGTTCTTCAGTCCAGTATGGTTTGTAATTTTTCCTCGCTCCTCTTGGAATGGACTCAGTGGCTGCCTGTATTATCGCTCTGTTTAGACTTTCCACCATTTGCTTTATGTTGCCATATCGTGTATTTATGTTTTCACAATATTTGTCTGTTAGTATGGCAAATCTGTCCCAATCTGCTCGTTTGTAATTCCAGCGGGGCAAGGGCTTTTGCTCCTGTGGAACATACTCCATATTCATTTCAAGCTTGATTGGTCTGTGGTCACTACCTGCTAATTGGTCCAGCACATGGCGATCGATTTTGTGGAGGATGTCTCCTGTGCAGAAAGCTAAGTCTGGAGTAGAAGTGGTAAGCCATCTTCTGGAGTAGAAGCTCGGTGTGTCATCCGCTTTGTTGAGTAGATGGAGATTTGAGTCTATTTCCCAGTCCTCCAATTCATCTCCTCTTTTGTCAGTATCTGGGTATCCCCATCTTTCTGAACGGCTATTAAAGTCTCCGACAATAATGCAGTTTGTGTCAGTTATTTTCATGTTTGAGAGTGTAAGGTCCTTATCTGCTGGGCTATACAGATTGTAGATTCTTATTTTCACGTCCTTTATCATTATATCAACACCTATAATTTCCGTTTGGTTGTCAGAGATCACAGATACTTCGCTGCAAGGTATTGTATTTCGTGTAAGTATTAGAACTCCTCCTTTGTGTCCTTCGCGGTCGAAACGTGTGGCCTGATATCCTCTGACTGAGAATTTGTGATTGGCGTTGAGGTGTGTCTCTTGAATGCATGCCACATCTATTCTATCTTTATGAAGACGCTGTGTTAGGGAGTCTTTCTTCTTGTAAACTCCTTCGGCATTCCACTGTAGTATGTTGAGTGTCCGGGGTATTTGGTCAATAGCTCTTAACCTACTCCTCTGTGCCTTGACTCCACAGCACAGGGGAAGGTGACCACCAGTAGTCATGGGTGGACCCCCTCGAGGCAGGGGGCCCGGCACTATCACCGCCTGATGGGACTTCACGGGATTAGCACCATATCGATTAATTTTGATTTGTGACATCATGAATTAAGTTACGTTGCACTGCTTTGTCAAGCCTGTGGCTCAGTACATCCGATTTCGACAAGCATTTATTCGGGATGCTTTCCCTAGCCTTTGACTGTCCCCAGTCTACCTACAAGGCAGCAGGTTTCACATTGCACTGCTTTGTCAAGCCTGTGGCTCAGTACATCCGATTTCGACAAGCATGTATTTGGGGTGCTTTCCCTAGCCTTTGACTGTCCCCAGTCTACCTACAAGGCAGCAGGTTTGTGTGTCTCTTCGTCTGGTCCCTCTCCCTTGACCTGTCCGACATGGGTGGCCCTACCAGTAGCTGTGCTACCATCGGCATAGCTCTTGGGGTCATTGGGACGCACAAGCCCCTCTACCTCGTCACGGTGGACACACAGCAGAGGGGTAATATCCATTTTATGACTTTTAACATACACAAAACCTAATATAACATAGAACTGAACAGCAGGTAACACACACCAAGGCATCATGAGTCAGAAAGCAACATTATCTCATTGATTACATAATTACAGGCAAGGATGGGAATTACTTTTTAGAATTCCAAAATAGTACACCAATAATACTGAGTGTCGCATGACTGTTTTGCCGGAGTCTAAGAGGTAAATATACCAGTGTTACCATGGGTGTTCTTCCCTATCACTATACCTGTGTTACCATGGGTGTTCTTCCCTATCAATATACCAGTGTTACCATGGGTGTTCTTCCCTATCAATATACCAGTGTTACCATGGGTGTTCTTCCCTATCAATATACCTGTGTTACCATGGGTGTTCTTCCCTATCAATATACCTGTGTTACCATGGGTGTTCTTCCCTATCAATATACCAGTGTTACCATGGGTGTTCTTCCCTATCAATATACCTGTGTTACCATGGGTGTTCTTCCCTATCACTATACCTGTGTTACCATGGGTGTTCTTCCCTATCACTATACCTGTTACCATGGGTGTTCTTCCCTATCACTATACCTGTGTTACCATGGGTGTTCTTCCCTATCAATATACCTGTTACCATGGGTGTTCTTCCCTATCAATATACCTGTGTTACCATGGGTGTTCTTCCCTATCACTATACCTGTGTTACCATGGGTGTTCTTCCCTATCACTATACCTGTTACCATGGGTGTTCTTCGATATCACTATACCTGTGTTACCATGGGTGTTCTTCCCTATCAATATACCTGTTACCATGGGTGTTCTTCCCTATCACTATACCTGTGTTACCATGGGTGTTCTTCCCTATCAATATACCAGTGTTACCATGGGTGTTCTTCCCTATCAATATACCAGTGTTACCATGGGTGTTCTTCCCTATCAATATACCTGTGTTACCATGGGTGTTCTTCCCTATCAATATACCTGTGTTACCATGGGTGTTCTTCCCTATCAATATACCTGTGTTACCATGGTGTTCTTCCCTATCAATATACCAGTGTTACCATGGGTGTTCTTCCCTATCAATATACCAGTGTTACCATGGGTGTTCTTCCCTATCAATATACCTGTGTTACCATGGGTGTTCTTCCCTATCACTATACCTGTGTTACCATGGGTGTTCTTCCCTATCAATATACCTGTTACCATGGGTGTTCTTCCCTATCACTATACCTGTTACCATGGGTGTTCTTCCCTATCACTATACCTGTGTTACCATGGGTGTTCTTCCCTATCAATATACCTGTTACCATGGGTGTTCTTCCCTATCACTATACCAGTGTTACCATGGGTGTTCTTCGATATCACTATACCAGTGTTACCATGGGTGTTCTTCCCTATCACTATACCAGTGTTACCATGGGTGTTCTTCCCTATCAATATACCTGTTACCATGGGTGTTCTTCCCTATCAATATACCTGTGTTACCATGGGTGTTCTTCCCTATCACTATACCAGTGTTACCATGGGTGTTCTTCCCTATCACTATACCTGTGTTACCATGGGTGTTCTTCCCTATCAATATACCTGTTACCATGGGTGTTCTTCCCTATCAATATACCAGTGTTACCATGGGTGTTCTTCCCTATCAATATACCTGTGTTACCATGGGTGTTCTTCCCTATCAATATACCTGTTACCATGGGTGTTCTTCCCTATCAATATACGTTACCATGGGTGTTGTTCCCTATCAATATACCTGTTACCATGGGTGTTCTTCCCTATCAATATACCTGTTACCATGGGTGTTCTTCCCTATCAATATACCTGTTACCATGGGTGTTCTTCCCTATCAATATACCTGTTACCATGGGTGTTCTTCCCTATCAATATACCAGTGTTACCATGGGTGTTCTTCCCTATCAATATACCTGTTACCATGGGTGTTCTTCCCTATCACTATACCAGTGTTACCATGGGTGTTCTTCCCTATCACTATACCAGTGTTACCATGGGTGTTCTTCCCTATCAATATACCTGTTACCATGGGTGTTCTTCCCTATCAATATACCTGTGTTACCATGGGTGTTCTTCCCTATCAATATACCTGTGTTACCATGGGTGTTCTTCCCTATCACTATACCAGTGTTACCATGGGTGTTCTTCCCTATCACTATACCAGTGTTACCATGGGTGTTCTTCCCTATCAATATACCTGTTACCATGGGTGTTCTTCCCTATCAATATACCTGTGTTACCATGGGTGTTCTGCCCTATCAATATACCTGTTACCATGGGTGTTCTTCCCTATCACTATACCAGTGTTACCATGGGTGTTCTTCCCTATCACTATACCTGTGTTACCATGGGTGTTCTTCCCTATCACTATACCTGTTACCATGGGTGTTCTTCGATATCACTATACCTGTGTTACCATGGGTGTTCTTCCCTATCAATATACCTGTTACCATGGGTGTTCTTCCCTATCACTATACCTGTGTTACCATGGGTGTTCTTCCCTATCAATATACCAGTGTTACCATGGGTGTTCTTCCCTATCAATATACCTGTGTTACCATGGGTGTTCTTCCCTATCAATATACCTGTGTTACCATGGGTGTTCTTCCCTATCAATATACCTGTGTTACCATGGGTTTTCTTCCCTATCAATATACCTGTGTTACCATGGGTGTTCTTCCCTATCAATATACCAGTGTTACCATGGGTGTTCTTCCCTATCAATATACCAGTGTTACCATGGGGGTGTTCTTCCCTATCAATATACCTGTGTTACCATGGGTGTTCTTCCCTATCACTATACCTGTGTTACCATGGGTGTTCTTCCCTATCAATATACCTGTTACCATGGGTGTTCTTCCCTATCAATATACCTGTTACCATGGGTGTTCTTCCCTATCAATATACCAGTGTTACCATGGGTGTTCTTCCCTATCAATATACCTGTTACCATGGGTGTTCTTCCCTATCACTATACCAGTGTTACCATGGGTGTTCTTCCCTATCACTATACCAGTGTTACCATGGGTGTTCTTCCCTATCAATATACCTGTTACCATGGGTGTTCTTCCCTATCAATATACCTGTGTTACCATGGGTGTTCTTCCCTATCAATATACCTGTGTTACCATGGGTGTTCTTCCCTATCACTATACCAGTGTTACCATGGGTGTTCTTCCCTATCACTATACCAGTGTTACCATGGGTGTTCTTCCCTATCAATATACCTGTGTTACCATGGGTGTTCTTCCCTATCAATATACCTGTTACCATGGGTGTTCTTCCCTATCAATATACCTGTTACCATGGGTGTTCTTCCCTATCAATATACCAGTGTTACCATGGGTGTTCTTCCCTATCAATATACCTGTGTTACCATGGGTGTTCTTCCCTATCAATATACCTGTTACCATGGGTGTTCTTCGATATCACTATACCTGTGTTACCATGGGTGTTCTTCCCTATCAATATACCTGTTACCATGGGTGTTCTTCCCTATCACTATACCTGTGTTACCATGGGTGTTCTTCCCTATCAATATACCAGTGTTACCATGGGTGTTCTTCCCTATCAATATACCTGTTACCATGGGTGTTCTTCCCTATCAATATACCTGTGTTACCATGGGTGTTCTTCCCTATCAATATACCTGTGTTACCATGGGTGTTCTTCCCTATCAATATACCTGTGTTACCATGGGTGTTCTTCCCTATCAATATACCAGTGTTACCATGGGTGTTCTTCCCTATCAATATACCAGTGTTACCATGGGTGTTCTTCCCTATCAATATACCTGTGTTACCATGGGTGTTCTTCCCTATCACTATACCTGTGTTACCATGGGTGTTCTTCCCTATCAATATACCTGTTACCATGGGTGTTCTTCCCTATCACTATACCTGTTACCATGGGTGTTCTTCCCTATCACTATACCTGTGTTACCATGGGTGTTCTTCCCTATCAATATACCTGTTACCATGGGTGTTCTTCCCTATCACTATACCAGTGTTACCATGGGTGTTCTTCCCTATCACTATACCAGTGTTACCATGGGTGTTCTTCCCTATCACTATACCAGTGTTACCATGGGTGTTCTTCCCTATCAATATACCTGTTACCCATGGGTGTTCTTCCCTATCAATATACCTGTGTTACCATGGGTGTTCTTCCCTATCACTATACCAGTGTTACCATGGGTGTTCTTCCCTATCACTATACCTGTGTTACCATGGGTGTTCTTCCCTATCAATATACCTGTTACCATGGGTGTTCTTCCCTATCAATATACCAGTGTTACCATGGGTGTTCTTCCCTATCAATATACCTGTGTTACCATGGGTGTTCTTCCCTATCAATATACCTGTTACCATGGGTGTTCTTCCCTATCAATATACCTGTTACCATGGGTGTTGTTCCCTATCAATATACCTGTTACCATGGGTGTTCTTCCCTATCAATATACCTGTGTTACCATGGGTGTTCTTCCCTATCAATATACCTGTTACCATGGGTGTTCTTCCCTATCAATATACCAGTGTTACCATGGGTGTTCTTCCCTATCAATATACCTGTTACCATGGGTGTTCTTCCCTATCACTATACCAGTGTTACCATGGGTGTTCTTCCCTATCAATATACCTGTTACCATGGGTGTTCTTCCCTATCAATATACCTGTGTTACCATGGGTGTTCTTCCCTATCAATATACCTGTGTTACCATGGGTGTTCTTCCCTATCACTATACCAGTGTTACCATGGGTGTTCTTCCCTATCACTATACCAGTGTTACCATGGGTGTTCTTCCCTATCAATATACCTGTTACCATGGGTGTTCTTCCCTATCAATATACCTGTGTTACCATGGGTGTTCTTCCCTATCAATATACCTGGGTTACCATGGGTGTTCTTCCCTATCAATATACCTGTGTTACCATGGGTGTTCTTCCCTATCACTATACCAGTGTTACCATGGGTGTTCTTCCCTATCAATATACCTGTTACCATGGGTGTTCTTCCCTATCAATATACCTGTTACCATGGGTGTTCTTCCCTATCAATATACCTGTGTTACCATGGGTGTTCTTCCCTATCAATATACCTGTGTTACCATGGGTGTTCTTCCCTATCAATATACCTGTTACCACGGGTGTTCTTCTCTATCAATATACCTGTGTTACTATGGGTGTTCTTCTCTATCAATATACTCGTGTTACTATGGGTGTTCTTCTCTATCAATATACCCGTTACCATGCATGTTCTTCCCTATCAATATACCCGTGTTACCATAGGTGTTCTACCCTATCAATATACTTGTTACCATGGGTGTTCTTCTCTATCAATATACCTGTTACCATGGGTGTTCTTCCCTATCAATATACCTGTGTTACCATGCGTGTTCTTCCCTATCAATATACCTGTGTTACCATGGGTGTTCTTCCCTATCAATATACCTGTGTTACCATGCGTGTTCTTCCCTAACAAGCCAGATCTGGTAAAATTGAAGTAAAGGCAGCCAGCGTTACACTGACCACAACACCCATTGAGTACCAACTGGTCTATACAAATATGCAGCCAGCACCATATACCTAATACGATTCAAGGTGTGTTGTCCTTACTTTACTTACCACCTTGACTCAAGTTCTAGAAAACCCCTGTGCTCTAAACTCGATTTACAAATCTTGTAAAAAACATCTTTAGATATTGTTCTTGGACTTTAAAAAGATTACTAAATGAGTCTTCTTTTTTTTTTTTTAAAGTATATGGGCATTTATATAATACAACTTATACAGAAATAGACCTATTAAGCAGAAGAAAGAAGCTACTTACCAACTCCAACCACCGCTGGACACTTATCATAGATGTATTTCATGCACACTTCTTTTAGAGTGGCTGAATTGATAGCCTGCAAATACAAAACAATGAAACAGGATTAGATTTATAACATAGGAAATTGGGGTGTGTGAGGGAAGGAGAAAAAATAAGAGAAGTGGGAGAAGCATGCACGCAGTTGTTGTGTGGTCATTTTAATTCATTTATCCAGTGGGCAGAATTTTGCACCTGTAATAGTCTTTTAAACTTCTCTCTACCATCTGCTAGATGTTCTGCCTCTGCTGTCTTCACGTGTAAATTATTATCTATCAAATATTGAATCCATCTATGTTGACGTCTTCCCTGTCTCCTCTCCTGTACACTTCCAACTATATCTTTTCTAGACTTTCATATCTTATTTACGCATCAAAAATATTTCATTTATTTCAACTTCTTATTTTTGCCTTAACCCTTTACAAGGCGTAGCGTCCGTTACCGGCCGGTCTCTAAATACGAGCGTAACGGCCGATTCCGGCCGATACTATTATGCATTGTAAAAACGCGATCTCTCGGCTTTCCGACACTTCCGTCGGCTACTTTCACTTTCGCCCATAGCTTGACAACGTGGCCGCCATTTGTAAACGCGCTACAATGACTTTGAACAGACTTTTACGGACTTGTTTTGATAGTTTTTGGGAGTTTTACGCTGTTTTTCAAAATGGATTTCGGCGATTCTTCAAGTGATAGCCGAGATTTCGCTCTGTTCAATTTAAATGACATTAAAGGGCACGAAGTTGATTATTAATCGGAGCTAGATATCAGTGCAAAGCGTTACTTTGCATTAGCAGTCGTGAGTCAGACTTTAAAGAAAGTGATTATGATTCTGAAAATGTGTTTGTAAATTGCCGTATAGATGACGGAAAATCACAAACAACATGCCGTATTTCGTAAATATTTGTGTTCATATATGGATTACCGGCAACAATCACGTGAGTAACATATTCTGCATGCTTTTCCCTTCATTGTGTTGTTTAACTAAAATCGGTTGACTAACACCTTGTTTGTGATGTTTTTACTAACGCGACCCGAAATTTTTACAGAACCTGAAAAAATCTTGCCCGTTCAGGGCTACAAAACGGACAAGCGTCTGCCCTGTAAAGGGTTAATAACCAGTGTTCTTCAATACTGAGTTCTTCTTCTTCTTCTGCGTTCATCCAGTTTTTTTTTTCCGGGCGTGATTGCGTTGTGCCTGTTTACAGCAGAGCTGTGTTCTTGCGCCGTTAGGCCGACTTCTGCATGCATTTGTTCACCGGGTTAACCTTCCCGGGCAATACTGAGTTCAACATCTCTTTGTTATCTTTTTTGTCAAATGAATTTGTAATAGAGACTAATAATGTAACGTGGAACATTTATTTTGAAAGGGGGGAGAGGGGGCGCACACATACCACCACAATCATCAATAATTACCGTAAACTACTTCAGGTAATGGACACAATTTTGCATTTAACTTACATTCAATCGAAGTTCCAGCTCATCCAATGGGATCCTTCGCCCATAGCTCAAAATGTGTCTGAGGAAAGGAAAATAATAATACAGGCTCATGACAATAAGCTAGTTATCAAAGACTGCACAGGCACTAATCTTAGTTGTGTCATGTAATATATCACCACACATGAAGTCAGCTAACCTGGACACCCAGTCCACCAGATCACCAGGAATTTTCTGGGAAGTAATGGCAGCCTGTGTGATAGCGACCATTTTTGAGTGCCAATTGGTCTATTAAAAATGGGGGGGGGGGGGCTAGTATCATATACCTAATTGGCCTCATGGCATGAAAAATGGTCTGTTACAGTTGTGGGTTACAGCGCTAGCCTGGCAGCCTGAAGGCCATATGTTCACATCCCTAGTGAGGTGAAGTTATAAAACTGACCTGTCATCCCAGACTAAAATGTCCTGTGACATAAAAGCTGTTGGCATGATACTGACCCACACCTCTCATTGGGTGCCGGTTGTTTTTATACAAATTGGGGATATATATACACACACAATGAGAGAGGAGGGAGAGTGGAAGAGAGACACTGGGTGAGAGACTAGAAAGAGAAAAAAAAAGAGCAAGAGAGAGAGAGAGAGAGAGAGAGAGAGAGGGGGGGGGGGGTAAGAGTGAATGAGCGAGAGTGAGTGAGAGCGTGTCTACGTATATATATATATGTTCTGAAAATCATGCTGACCTCCCAATAGTGTCACAGACAGGTGTAGTTCCTTCAAGATCCTGGAGCACATTTGTTATCAGCTGATTTCTGGCTCTCTCAACCTCAGACTCCTTGACACCACCACAAAGCCTCATCCTGAAACAGTCAAATGACACTTGCAGCATGAGAGAGTTACCATTGATTCAGAGCTGACTGTTGAAATAAAACGATCAAACTCTAATGCACACAAAAACATCTTCATAGTTGACTGATTATTCATAGCTACAAGCTTTGTTATCATTGGCACCTTGCCGTCTTGACAGACGATAGTTTGTGCTCTAAAAAGGCATAATAACTTTTAACTATGGCGGTAGCGAGTGTGACTGATAAGGCCAATTTGCGCTGTAAATGTCCGTTCACAGTGGGTGCATGCGAACACGTGGTCATTTCCACCATCATGCACCATCTTACGTCTCAAACGCTTGGTGTGTGACTTTTCTGCAATAATTTTCTCCTTTGACTTTATTCCATTTCTGATATTTGCCCTCCATGCAACACGTTCAGCGGCGACTTGCTCCCAATGTGCATTATCAATGCCTGTATCAATCATGTCCCGCTTACACACATCTTTGTATCGTAGTAGAGGCCGACCCTGAGATCTCTTACCCATCTGTAATTCACCAAAAAAGATATCCTTTGGTATTCTACCATCATCCATCCTCCTAAGATGTCCTATCCATCTAAGTCTACGAAGACTGAGCATGGAATAAACTGTCACACAACCTGATCTTTCCAATACTTCAGTATTTGTGATTTTGTCTTGCCACTTAATACCAAGAATTCTTCGCAGACACCGCATATGAAAGCTGTTTAAATTGTTCTCTTGGTGTGAGTAAGTTGTCCAGGTTTCACTGCCATAGAGAAGAGTACTAAGGACACAGGCTTGATAGACAAGGACTTTTGTTTTGGCAGTAAGCTTCCTGTTCTCCCAGACTCTTTTTCTTAACCTGTTCATTGTTGTTGCTGCCTTACCAATCCGGATGTTGATTTCCTGATCTAGGGATAATTTGCTATTTACCACTGATCCTAGATATGTAAAATGGTCTACTATCTCTAGTTCGGCGTCGTCAATAAAGATTGATGGTACCCTCATGTGCACCTTGTGACATAATCTGTGTCTTCTTTTTGCTAATTGTTAAACCAAATTCAGAACAAGCATTGGAGAATGCAGATAGTAGACATTGCAATTCTTCCTCAGAGTGGGTCGTAACTGCAGCATCATCTGCAAAAAGCAACTCTCTGATCAGTACCCTCCTAATTTTGGTCTTAGCCTTCAATCTCTGAGCATTGTAGAGGCCGCCATCTGAGCGTGAGTGAATGTATATACCACCATCCTGATCACGAAATGCATATTTCAGTAGAAGTGAAAAGTATATTCCAAAGAGGGTGGGAGCTAGTACACAACCTTGCTTAACTCCACTCTTGATTTCAAATTCTTCAGAAGTTGCACCATCAAACTTGATTATACCCTTCATGCCTGTGTGGAACGATTCCACAATGGACAGAAGAGTTGGTGGGCAGCCAATCTTCTTTAGTGCCTTGAACAGACCCTCACGACTGACCAAATCAAATGCCTTTGTGAGGTCGATGAAGGCAATAAACAGTGGTTGATTCTGTTCACGGCATTTTTCTTGCATTTGTCGCAATGAGAATATCATATCAGTGGTAGACCGGTTCTGTCGAAAGCCACACTGTGATTCGGGGTAGACTTGATCTCCTAGGACTTGAAGTCTGCGCAGAACAATTCTGGCAAATACTTTTCCAACAATACACAGAAGTGAGATACCCCTATAGTTGTTACAGTCGCTCCGATCGCCCTTGTTCTTGTACAGCGTTATGATGTTTGAATCTTTGAAATCCTGTGGGACTTGTCCTTCACGCCAGCATAGCTCTATTAGCTGGTGGATCTGTAGAGTGAGTGTGTCTTGCCCACTCCTGATAACCTCTATTGGAATCCCATCCTTACCTGGAGCCTTGCCAGATGCAAGTTCATTTATAGCACACTTAACTTCTGTTATGGTGGGAAGTGTGTCCAGGTGGTCAAGAGTTGGTAGAGCCTCTATGGCGTTAAGGGCATCATCCGCTAGTTTGGTCTCACTTGAGTAAAGCTCCAAATAGTGCTCTACCCATCTGTCCATCTGCTGTTTCTTATCAGTGATGACTTCTCCAGTCAAGGTTTTCAGCGGTGCACTTCTTTTGATCACTGGACCACAGGCTTTCTTTATTCCTTCATACATGCTTCTTATGTCTCCCTTATCACTTGCGATTTGAATGGACTCACATAACTTGATCCAATAATCATTTGCACACTGCCTGGCAGCCTTTTGCACATCCTTCCTAGCTTGCCTTAGCTCACTCAGAGTGTTACGCGTTGGTCTTTCCTTGTTTCTTAAGAGAGCTTTCTTCTTCTTATCAATCAAGGGCTGCAGAGTCTCGCTGTTGGCCGCAAACCAGTCCTGCCTCTTATGATCCACAGTGCCGTAAACCCCTACGGCAGTTTTATAAAGAGTTTCCTTAATTTGACCCCACTTTTCATTTACTGTACAATTTTCTGGTGTATCAGTGAAAGCGTCTTCAAGTTGCTGTTGAAACTGAAAGCACTTTTCAGGATCATGAGTGTTAATAATATTAATCCTGGGGCTAGATTTGTGTTTAGCTGTGTAGATTCTCTTTGGTCTCAGTCTAACTCTTGCAACAACCAAA
Organism: Cepaea nemoralis; assembly: GCA_014155875.1. NCBI lineage: Eukaryota > Metazoa > Mollusca > Gastropoda > Stylommatophora > Helicidae > Cepaea > Cepaea nemoralis. The sequence goes on from JACEFZ010014079.1 coordinate 19,951, forward strand.
GAATGATCTGTATCACAGTCAGCACTGTGGTAACTACGAGTCAATGATATATGGTTCAGATGTTGTCTCCGTGTGATGATGAAGTCCAGCTGGTGCCAATGGCCGGATCTTGGATGTTTCCATGTGACCTTATGCATCTCTTTTGTTTTAAAAAAAGAGTTTGTAATACATAGGTCATTACTGGTGCAATGCTCCAGCAGCCTTTGCCCATTTTCATTCATGCGACCGATGTTGTATTTTCCAAGGGACACTGGCCATGAACTCGAGTCCTTGCCCACACGAGCATTGAAATCACCGAGCATATAAATGTAGTCAGATTTTGGAACTGCCTTGATCACGGAGTCTAACTCCTCATAGAACAAATCCTTCACATCATCAGAGGAATCGAGTGTCGGTGCATATGCAGTAATAATGGTGGCAAACCCACAAGAGGTTGCCAAGCGCAGGGATAATAGTCTTTCATTTCCTCCTGCTGGAATTTCAATCATTCCCAGTAGCGAATTCTTTACTGCAAAGCCCACACCGTGTTGCCTTTTTTCTGCCTGCCCTCTACCCTTCCAGAAAAAGGTGTAGTTGTTTTCCCTGAGTGACCCTTCCTCAGCGAGGCGAGTCTCCTGCAGGCCAGCAATATCAATGTTAAGACGATTGAGTTCGGCATCAATCACAGCCGTTTTTCTCACATCGTCAATATTGGTCAAGTCAGTGGAAAATCCTGGACACATGGTTCTCACGTTCCAGGTTGCAAGCCGTAGCTTGAGGTTTCTATTTTTATTTTTGTTTGTACCTGGTGCATTGGTTTTACAGCCTGCGATTCAGATTTTGTCCTAGCCCCAAGCACCCATTGAAGCAGGCAGGCTGTGGCGGATCAGCACCCAATTGGCTGGGGGCTGCCCAGCTTGAGGCGGGCGGTGGCTGATCAGTGACACCTATAGGTGTCTCCCACCGTCAGAGGCAACGCGTGGCGCCCCATGTCTACGCCAACTGACAAGGACTTATAACCCGTAACAGTTGCCTCTCGCTTTGATTCCGAGACCAGTTAAGACCAGGGATGGAGTTATTGCCTCTCCATAGCACAAAGCCTGGGCTAAAATATAGAGATCATGTGTTGCCCATGCAGCATGATCCCTCTCTCGGCCTGCCTAGTTCACTCCAGAGGAAAGGTAACACCCCTACATCTGGAACAAGACAAGCTGCAGAAGCTGCCGGATCAGCAAAGCAATGCTCTAACTGTCCGCCTGTCGGAGCTTCGATCCTAGACCAGTCGCCAACCAAGGCTTAGGGCCTGGTCTGCCCTGCCATGACAATTTTGTCTTTAGCTTGCATTTCCTCGCACCAGGGTAAGGCTTGTACCCTCCCAATTGCGCTCTTCCGCCCGAAGCCGTTGGCACAATGTGGGGTGTCGGGTTTGGTAAGCGCCGCCCAACGTTCGGCGCTAACAGAAACCAGGTAGTACCGTCTACTGTTATACGGTAGCTCAGTCATATCTGACTAAGACCTGACTAAGAGCAATATATAGTACTCATGGCTGATTTACTTAAATCTTAAACAAAGAGGATTTTCTGAAGGATTTTTCTCTCTGAGTTTTAAATTACTAAAGATTAAGAGTTTAGATATTTGGTTTTCCTTAACTCTATTGTCATATAAGTGGTAATAAATGGGATATTTAAAATTTTATTCAGGGCAACAAAACAGTCAGTACATTTACCTATCAAGAAATACGGGCCCACTTGACTATTCAGGAAATCCCATATTCCTGAGTGAAAAACAAAAAAACAATGCCAGTTTCACAAACAAATATATTTTTCTACATAAGCAAAAGATAAAATTATGCCCACTCTTTACGAACCCAGTTGTCCAAAGATTTTGTAATATGTAAAACTCCCCAGTCCAGGGTGGGATTTGAACTGGTAATTTCTGTGCCTGAGTAGACCCCATGTAACATCAGTATGCATCCCCCTACTCATGTTTTTTTTTCTTCATCCCAACATTAATACATCAGCTATCAGCTATGGGCAAGCCAGCACCATTCCATTGAGCCAACAAATTTGGCTCCCCCGTGGGCAATATTTAAGTTATTTATTTAGTCCAGTTCCAACCTAAAAGCATGGGTCGTCCCCATTATGCTCCATTCCTGTGCAGTGAATATCATGCAAAAAGCTCCCCCCTGCCCCAAAGTGAAAAAGGGAAAAGGACAGGAGTCTCGACAAACAAAGCCCACACAGAGCAGTGCACAATGCCGCCATCAGAATGTCAACACTGTCCCCCACAAAACACCCAGTTTTATTTTTGATGGAATCTGCAGTCATTTTCCCAAACTGGGTTCCTAGATGTTACCCACACATCCAGAAAAACAGTTCACGGATGGCAGTGGCAGTCAACCAGAAGCCCAGCAGCCAGATTTTTTGCATAAGACAAAAAAAGGTCAATCGGGGGAAAAGCCATCTGCCACGCCCTTTAACATGCAGTCAGTTCAAAAAACCTTGGGAGATCAAAAGCATTTCAAACCCCAAACTCAAGTGTCGCGCCACGCACTCATCCAGTAGCAGGGCGCGGAACCATCAAGCCTCCTTAGTCGCCTCTTACGACATGCGTGGTAGGCTAAGTGTGATTTTTGTTTCCTTATGGGCCCCGAAACCCCCGGGGGGAAGTTTTGTTAAATATTTACTATACGGCACTTGGTGTTTTACATTGGCTTAAAAAAAAAAAAAGGCAAATAACTACAACCCGGGTAGTAGCGAATGTGACTACAGAAAATTTGCGATGAAAATATTCAGTCACAATAGTTCAGTGAACAAGAAATTTTCCACCATTACGAATCTGAATCTATAACGTGGGGCCCATGTGTTAAAAACACTTGGTAATTATTAAATGCCCTGTGTTGTCTGCAGTGGTTAATAAGAAAAAGGGGAACTGCGGAAAACTGAAAAACAATGAATGAATCACAAAAAAACGACTACAAAAATCAAAATGGACGTTGGGGCCAAAGCCCTGTCGACAGAACAAAAAACAAAAATAGCTAAAAATACACAAAAGACAACATGAAAGTATTAATTTCATTATCTGTGTCCTATTTTAAACGGCTATCCTGGATGGAATGCATTCGACACAGGATCCGGTCCCCGTGGAATTCATTCCATCCCCGGAGAGCCATTCAAAATAGGCCCCGATAAATGAAAATTATACTTTTAGTAGTGTCTTTTGTGTATTTGTTGTCTATTTTGTTTGTTTGTTCTGGCTGATAAAGGTTTTGGGCCCCAACGTCTATTTTTTTTTTTTGCAGTCGTCTTTTGGTAAGATCACAAATTTTTCTCGTTTTTTCAGGATTCATTTTTTGTATTGTCTGCAGAGACTCTGAGTACCATCACATATAAGATGGAAGTTTGGCATGACAAAATGTTGATACATCATCATGAGCCTTGTCAAAGGCATAGGTGATCATCTTCTCCCCAGATTCAGCCTTTGGGTCCTGGATCAATTCTATGACCCGACTGAGCCATGCCACCCCCTTTTATGAACCTCAATCATTTCTACCAATCTGCTGCTCTTCCCAGCTGATTCTTCCAGTGATCATGTTCAAGTAACCTCATCAAGCATCCAAGACAGTAAAATTTAGGAGTCTAAAACTAGACGTCCCCAGCTTATATACTAAAAACAATGTTACCATTCATGCTGTACGTTGTAAATAAAGTCATCAATGTGCAGTCTATCAGTCACAAAGTAGACACCCCTGTGTGTCAGAAATAATGAATAATAATTTAACATTAACATCACAAACACATGTTTTTGTCTTTAAACATTTGCCAGAATTTTTTTTTAAAAAACCTATTTCTGTTCAAAATCCCAAGTTTATATTCCCCCCCCCCCCCCCCCCCCAAATGGAAGATAGACATGTATCCGAGAGATGTGTTCGAATCCCCCTCACGGTGGGGATTGTTTAAATGTACCTGGGCTCTCAGGTTGACCTAGCCTAAAAGGTAGCCAGTGTGATTTTGACATCATCTCCACCCAGCGAGGACTGATTGGTCCATAAACACACCAGGCTAGCACCATGTGGCCAACGTGCCAGGATGTGGAAACGGGCACAACATGGTGGATAAGACCGTCAATTATTTCACACCACACTCTATTATCCTTTCTATTTCATGTCTAATAGTGGCTATCTTGCTGTCAGTACATTAGAAGGAACTTGGAACTTAGACATCCCATATGAAAAAGCCATGATTTTAATATCCCACATCTTCACATCATTATCTAATTATGTGCCGGCATTCTTTTTTAAATAAATATTACAATAACTGCTCACTTAATTAACAGAAACAATTTTAAAATCATCTATTTTGGAGGCAAAGCAGGGCAAATTTAAAGAGATGTCAAAATGCACTTATAATCAGCTAACAGAGATACTGAAAAATCTAAATATTTTTATACCTGCAAAACAACAGATAATAAATAGCATGTTCATACAAACCCTTTGAACAAGGGTAAGTTTAAAAAATAAGTACAAATGGCGAGAAAAAAAAAATAAATATGTAACTTGAAACCGTTTATTTTTTACATACCTTGTCCTTTATTTCAACAAATTTCCCCCATATGAACCAGTTTTAAATCCCCCCAAAACCCTCAAAAATGGTGCTTTTTTTAAATTTTTCCCAATTTAAATTTCCTCATTCCGAAATTTCCAGAAAATTTTCTTTTAGGAAAATGTTTGCCCTTAAACCCGGGTAGAAAAAGACGGTGGAGAATAATAAGCACAACTTGGAATCCGATAAAAAAAAAGCACCAGAGAGCCGAGGGGGAATGAAAAAAACTTAATGCTCGGGGGGAAATTATTTAAAATAAAAAGGGAAAATGATTATAAAAAAAGGTTTTTCAATTTATATTTTTTTTTCTACAGATTTGTGTTTTTAAAACCCCCTGTACAACCAAACTTTAACATTATCCAAATCACACATGCAAAATCAACACCTGTGAGATAAAATGTCTGAGAAGAGCTACCAATCTATCCACACAAGTCTGAGTATGAAATTATGTTATCAGACTGACAGTGGGATCAACACCTTGTTTCACATACACTAAAAAGCAGAAGATTAAATACTTTAGCCATCTTGTTAGAATGCACCATCAGATACCAGCACTGGTACTACATCATAATATAACAAACAGATGCCTGAGAAGAACATGCAGTGATGACATCAAATACCACCCATCAGGTGCTGAAACAACTGTTCCTCCCCACAATCCTTAACTGCCAAAAGTGGAAGATAATAATGATGGTGATGACCTATCACAACCTTTCTTCTGAAATGAAAATCTGAGGGACTCACCACAGTCCAGTGTCTGAGTAGCATGTGTTGAAGGACTGGAAGCTGTGAGCCAGGTTCAACTCAACCGTGTGCTTGGCGAGCTGGTTAGACAGGTTGACACCACCGCCGAAACTCCTGTCCCAGTTTCCAACCAGAGTGCTGGCCAGCAAGAGTGCCAGGCTGTCAGGGTCTTGCCAGCCACAGCCCTCCACAGCAACAGCCACATGAGCCAGGGGCATGTAGTCATCTCTGACCCTCAGCTGCAGAGACAATTATTTAGTATTGGTTACAGTTGTTCTAAATCATACCAAGAGCTTTTTGTGCCTTCTTGACAACAAAGTTGTATTTTAATCTTGTGTGTTGTCCCATCCCTGATGAAGATTTTTATAATCAAAACTGTGTGCCATGTCCCTAGAATACTTATTTTTATATAATTATTTTATGTTATATATTTTTTGATTGTCTCTTATTTTGGGGAATTTTCACTCTGTAATTTATGTTCACTTTCATGGAATCCATTGTAAGGTATGTACACTGTGTCCTTGTTTAGTATGTCATCTTTTCGCAGGAACTACATATACCTATCTGTTTGTATTTCATACCAAGAGATGTATGACACAGTGGTTAGTGCACTGCCTGCTGAGACAGTAGCCAGGATTCAACCCACAGTAGACGCAGCTAGATTGTTTCTTGGCCTGTACAGCTCTGGGGTCAAACCAGCCTCATAAAAATGGGTACCAGACATTTGCCAGGAAGGAAGGGTGACAAGAACAGGAACTGTACACCACACCTCACCTCATATGTTATGGCCTTTAATATGTGAAAATCTAACACTTCAACCCCAACAGCAATATCTGCTTAAAAACTAACTTTACCTGTTTACTGAGAGAAACATGAAAGTAAACAAGCAACTCCATTATAATGCATGCATTTCTTCGACACGGTTGGCCAAATCATACTGAAAATTGAGCCTTCTATCAATGAAAGATCATTTGCATGCTGCTTCTGTCTCCTTTACCTGTTATGTCTTTCAGTGCCAGTTTAGAAAGATCTTTCATGATAAAGCCTTTGTGTTTGCTGTGTTCAAGGTGGTTTTCATTACCTCTGTTAATCTGTTGCTAAAGGGGCTTGCCTTGTTTCCACAATTCGTAAATGTCAATGTTGTTTGCAGTATATACTTTGTGGGTAGTTTTATTTTATGACAACATCAGAAGGAAGATGAATTACAGAGATAAAGAACAAAATAGGATATGCAAACAAGAATGTATGGGATAGAAATGGAATAAGCCTGCAAACTAAGCTGAAAGTCTATAAAGTAGTTGTATTATCCACACTGCTATATGCTTGTGAAACAGACTGTTTACCACTTCCACAGTCTGCCTTAGGAAGCTATTGAAGATTAAATGGCAAGACAAGATCCCAGACACTGAAGTTCTAGAAAGAGCGTCCATGCCCAGTATCCACACTCTATTAATGAAGAGATTCTAAATGACCAACATCTTATATTAATAAATCCCGATCATTTGAGGTTAGGAGGTCAGCATGGCCACATGGATAAGAGAATTTGTTCATAAACATCCACTGTGCTGGTGCTGAGGTAGAGGGTTGACTCTCATCCTTGACTTGGGGACGTAAATAACAAGTACCCCTTAAGTCAGAGTCAGTTCACCTGATGGCAAGGGATACTGGTAATAGAGAAAGCCAATCTACATGCAAAATTCAGTCCAGTGCTACCAGAAGTAGTGTTATGGACTACACTTGAGTTCAAAGCGAGTAAGCGCCACATACACACACACAAATTTAAGGTTAGAAAAAGAATTCTTACATATTACACAGAACCTCTTTAACGTATGGTCATGAATCTTGAACAGTTAGTAAACAAACTAAACCCTGATGAGACCACTGAGATGTGATTTTACAGAAGAATGCTGAAAGTTCCTTAGACGGACAAATGAATAATTTAAATGTTTTGAAATTCAGTGAGAGAATATACTTTCTGGCATGGCATGGAAAGGTGTCAGCACACGCTTTGATACAGGCTATTGGTGATTACAAGATGTGGAGATATGATTGCTCTTGCCAGTCAGGCAAGGACTTAATTTAATATTTGTCCCAATCATCTCACTCACTGTCTTTTGATAAAATCAACTGAAGACATTGTCTGCCTGCTTCCTGATGTTATAATTACCTGCCTTTGCTTACTGCTTTCAGAATAGCAGATGTTCTATCAAATTTAAAAACATAGTTCACAGAACAGTTGTTTGTAAAGAATGTATCTCAATATAATTATCAAAAGAAATAAATTTAAAATCTTAACTGAAGACTAATCATAATTAGCCTAGGACACAAATCTTCAGCCACCATTAGTGTAGAACTAAAATAAAAACTACCTGAAATTGCAGCCAGCCAGTTTTGGTTTTGTAAGTGTTCAGAATTTACAAAACATCTACAGAAAAAATAAACTCTGCATAAACATATATAGAATTTGATGAATATGAAACAATGGAATTGAAATTAAAAAACAGATGACCAAAAAAAAAAAAAAAAATCCATATTCTCTAAATTGAAATAACTGATCTTTCTATTGACTTATTGTAACAAAAGTGAACACATCAAGCTTAGAATTGACAAGATTCTCTTATACCTCACTGCCTGTAAACCTGGCCTGTGGCAACACTGGAATCTCTCCTTCGTAATCAGCATTGAGTCTTCCAAAGTGCTGCTCTGCCAATCTGACCAACTCATCATGATTGACTCCTGGACAAAACAGCAGGTATGATATAAATATTTCATTACAGATGCCGGAGTAAAGACAATCATTCAGGCATGTTTATCTGTCAGACAACAAAACAAAAACAGAGCTTGTATGAGAATCAAACAGGGCTTGTATGAGAATCAGACAGGAAATGAAAGCAAACACACACATATTTTTCTTACAACAATTAGCAGATATCCTGTATTCTAGAAGCATACCAGAGAATTACCAGGACAGCCAGCGTGATACTGACCACATCAACCATCAAGTGCAGATTTGTTGATTTTTATATGAGTCTAGCAACATACGCCTTATGTGCCTTCAGGCGTGTGAAAGAGTCCTTTACACGACTTACTTTACTACTGATTTTGTAACTGGTAACAATGGATTCCACATTTCATCTTTCAACCAATTCCACATTTCATCTATCTAGCCATGTTAGTAACCGATTAATGAATTTTAACGAAAATATATTTGCGGTTTTGTTCGGCAACTATTTCTTGAGTCCTCGTTTTAAGAAGGTTTAGAGTACTCGTGATGTTAAATTCCCCGATTATTTCAAGATCGGGTTAAAACAGACACTGATTACATGATAAAGATTTTACCACCCCGTTTTGCATTCTGCATTTCTGGCAAATCGGAAACCCTTGTTATATAGGAGAATCAGGCTGTCTATTCTAAGCGGTAAGTAAACCCGTAAATACCGTTTTATGAGACTTACTACATTGTTATACTAGGCATTATTAAATTTAGCATCCATTTTTATGTCTAATTTGTAATTTTGGACCATTTAAGTTGACAATAAATGTCACATTGAAATTATGAAGATTGCATGCTGTAATGTAGTATTTACTAGTATTTCAATGGCGGGAGATGGCAGTTTTTCTTGCAATACTCCAGCTATGAACATTTAATATTGTTATGGAATATTAAGAGCGACTAGATGATAATGAATGCATGTTTACATTCAAGACCCATTATTGTATGTATGTTTAATTTTTCATCATTCTACTTGGACCATATCATTGTTACTTTTTCATCCTTCCACGTGACTTCTTTTGTCAAAATGCATCTATCTACGCTGGCTGACAAGACTCGCCTGCAGTCATGCGTGGTCTGATGTCACACAGATGACGTGAAGATGGGTATATCATGTGTGTGTGTGTATATGCATAAACCACCAGTTATGTTCCCTTGAGTTAGTCAAGCCGCTGTGTAATCTCCCTTGGCGACAGTGTAGGTAGGGTCAAAACTAGTGAAAGTTCAAAATCGTTTTTCTTCTCTATATCCCTTTTAAATCAAAAACTTACAAAAATTAATATTTTGGCTTAAAATTGACCTACAGACTTGAATAATGTACAGTTGGATTTTTTTTTCAAGAGCTATCCAACTATGTAGGTTATATAATTAAAAAGCAATTTAGAAAAAGTTACTAAAGAAATTGTTTGGGAATGAATGGTTGTGAGGAGGGCAGTTGGTCACCCACCCCATTATGCTGTGACCTAGTACCCATAAAGTCTAATATTACAGACCTATATAGAAGCACTTCTCTCTTTACCCACTTCCCTACCCACACAAACATATATATGAAACACTTCTGGTCTTACCCCTTCTAGGAAACTTTTCTGACAGCTAAAGAGAAATACTGAGGCCTGATAACAGTTAACATACACGTAACTGTTGACTTGATATTACACTAATCAAGACAATCTAAGGATGGAAGTGAGTCAGCTGGTGACCATCACAGATGACTTTTCTTTTTATTCTTCTGTGATCGTCTGGAATGTTTTAGATGTGCATTATGCCTGTTTACAACAGAGCTGCAATATTTGCATCTTTCAAACAACTTCTTCAGACTGTTGGCCACATTATCCTTCCCGGGGGAGTTTTTTTAAATGTTGCATGTTCTTTGCAGAATGTGATCAATCCCAGGCTAATTTTCTAGACAATTTTAGATTCAGTAGTTTGCAATTATTTTTGAACAAAAGTCAATGCTTAAGTCCTGACTGACCCGTGCAGAGAATAATACAACTACCATGTGGTCAAAGCACAGGAAGTTTTAGAGCAAGCATTCTTAATCTTTCAGCCATGCTGACCTCACAGTTGAGTTTAGCCATACAATTAATGGTTTAGGAATAAATGTTTCACCATCTGCTACTCCATAAATTAAACCCTTACCTCCAGCTGCAGCTATCACAATACGTGCGGGCTTGAAGTTACTGCCAATGTATTCTGCAAGGTCATTACGTTTGATGGATCTAAGAAAAGACAACCAAAGTTGAAGTTGAATATTGATGCATGTGCATAACTGACAAGTGTTACACATTTCAGGGATGGAGTGAATCTGAACTATATAGGTTCAACTGAATATAATCCTCCTATAATCTTATTTCTCAACAAGTTTATCTTCACATAAGCATATGGATCAAAGCACCAATGAAATCAACAAATAATGAATCACACTTCAATACATTCTTCTTCTACTCCTGTCTTTTATCCTCTAATGGTGTACGGGTCTCAATTAACTTTGTCAGGCTCTCCTATCATTTGCCATCTCCCGCAACTCCTTCCATTTCTTCCCCATATTATTCATCTCAGTATCTAATTATCTTCATGTATTTTAAGGACTGCCTGTAATTGTTTTTGTCCTATGGGATCCAGGGACAGGACTTTCTAGTTACTCTATTCGCGGCTTTTCTCAATGTAAGTCCTGTCCAGCCCCAGCACCTTTTCCTCATCTCTTGATGCGCTGAAATTTGTTGAGTTGTTTCCATAAGCTTTGGTATTGAAAGGGTGGTTGGCTGCTGCCAAGCTAGCACTGGAGTCCAAATAAAAACATTAAATTAACTAGAAAGTTCAAGGGATGGAAACAAACACACAGATAGATGCAAACATTTCGACCAAAGTCTTTATCAATAAGCATGAAATACAAAACAAAGCAAAAAAAAAAAATGATATATAAAAATAAAATATCTAGAACATAATCAAATCAAGACCATTACATTCCAGATCTCAAATTATGTATTCTGATTTTTATCTGTTTTGTTTTATTTTTATTGTTCCTTTATAAAGTAAACAATTCTGGCATTTATAAGTCCACTTCCAAATCATGGGTAAATGATGCCCAATGAAGGTGTGCTATACTATTTTGACAAATATGTTCTAATGTCCACTGTGTGTGATTTCTACTACATGATATGTTCACATGTCCACCAAATGAGAATCCTACTGAATGACAGCTTGGTTCTCCAAATGTTTGCTAAATGAAATAGTGCTTTGAGAGAAAAGCTTGAAAGTTTCTCAAGATTAAGAAAAGATCCCAACTGTTCCTATCTGCTACACTGAATGCTCCTAGGGATGTAGATGACAAAATAGAACCTGTGGCCACAAAATGGAAAATACTGGGCATGCCAACAAGGTTTCAGATCTAGGAACTGCATCCTTCTGATCTCCACAGGTGCAGTCTGTAGTGAATGGGAGGCACAATTTACTGAAGTACAGTTAAGTAGCCAAGTGACGATTCCATGGGTGTGCGCAACACGAGAACAACATGTGTTGACTCTGCATCTATGGAAGCCTACTTGGATGGCAGGAAATGCCCATGGCCTGTCCTTGCCTTCCCTTGAGGGCTGACTGGCATGCATTAGGCTATTCTGGAAGGGCCTGTTAGGGGGCACCACCTGTAGATGTTGGATGATAATAACGTCATAACTGTGAAATTGTGGAATCTCCTACAAAACTGCAAGGGAAGAAGATGGATATCTCATTGAAATGGTGCAACATCGCAGCACTGCTGTTAACAGGCAAAGCGCAATTATGTGAAAACCAATAAATAAATATCGGACAAATGAAGAAATGCATGTATATTAAAACTGCGATAATTTAATTATCCATTGCTCACAAAAACATAGCGGCCTTCATTGGTGTAATGGTTAGGAAGTTGCACTGAGATTGGCCCATTGTTCGATGCCAGCTCTACCCATTCACTACAGGAGGGAAAGACTGGTCACCTATACCTTAATGTACTCAGTGACAGTCTTCACATACCCCAAACAGGTTCCAGTAATGGGACAATGTTTGTGTGTGCATAGGAAAGTTACCATAATCTACTCAGCCATGCTTATATATAAGAAAGCAACTCACTTAACATTTTCAGTTGGGCCAAGGATGGTCTGCCCAAGGGCTGTTCCTTGATATGCAATTGCATGAAGATGGTCAAAAACCACTTCCTGCAGATTGGTCTCTGCTTCCTTTGGGTAAGACACGTAAAAAAGATAGCAACATCAGCAAAATCATACACACAAAATAATATGTACACTAGCACATAAAATAGAAGAAAGAATTGATTAAAGACAAATTAACTATTAAATTAATATGAATTTCGTTGGTACAACTTCTCTCTTTGCAATATGTATCATTAAAAAAGCAACTGAATTGGTCACTCATGTACATTTATTTGTGTTAAAGGTAATTAAGTAACATATTAAAGTAAGTAACTTTCAGATACCTGGGAAAAGAGACAAAATAACCATTCAAATAAAGCATACACAATATTCCATACAACCATAAATTAACAGCTATGAAATATGAGAAAAAAATAATAAAAAAGAAATTAACCTGCAACTCTCGAAGAATTACACCTCTTTCTTTCTCTATATCTTCTTCAGCAAAGCGGGGGTTTTGTGTGATATCAGCCAATATCTCCACAGCTAATAACAAAGGATAAAGCAAAATGACACAGCATTATCATCTGTTCAAAGCCAACAAATTATTAAGAAAAAATGTGTTTCTCGGTGCTGCTGTAAAATTGTATTCTGTTGTCCATTATTTTGTTTTATTTTATTATGCTGCTCCCTATTTGTCCATTTTATTATACTGTTCACCATGACATCTGATTTAATTTTATTTGTGTGTGCGTAGGAAAGCCCTGATAAGAAAACACGCAACCAAATTGACTACATACTAATTAATAAAAGATTTAGAAATGCTTTAATTAATGTAAAGACAATGCCTGGTGCTGACTGTAATAGTGATCATGTACCACTATGTGGACAAATAAAAGTAAGATTAAAGAGAGGGGAAAAAATGGTTAAGAACATGAGACTTAATAAAGAGGTTCTGAAAATAGATAAAGAAATGCAAGAACAATACAGAGTGACTGTGAAAAATAGGTACAATGCAATAACTAAAATACAGAGTATAGATGAACAATGGGAAATGTTAAGGAACTCCATTCATCAAACTAGCAAAGAAGTATTACCGGAGAGAGGCAAAATAGCTAAGAAAAAATGGATGAATGAAGATATCTTAAAACTGATGGACAAAAGAAAACAGAGTAAAAATGACAAACAAGAATACACTAAGATAAATAAAGAAATAAAAGATAAATGTGGGAAGGCTAAAGAAAGTTGGTTAAACGAGCAATGCAAAAAAATTGAATTAAATTCCATTAAAGATACAAAAAATATGCACAGACAAATCAGTGAGCTTACAGGAAGAAAAATAAGAATAAATACAGGGTGTTTGAAATCAAAAACAGGAAAGATAATATTAGAGGAAGATGCTATAATGAAGAGGTGGAATGAGTATATAAGAGAATTATATGAAGGAGAAAGGGGAGAATTAACAGAAGATAGTAACTTAGAAGGTCCACCTATTCTGAAAGAAGAAGTCGCTGACGCTATGAAACTGAAGAAAGGAAAAAACAGCTGGGCCAGATGAAATCACAATAGAAGAATTAGAAGTATTGGGAGAATTTGGAGTAGATATATTAACCAAAATGTTGAATGATATTTACAGCAGTGGATATTTACCCAGTGATTTGCTGAAATCTTTATTTATAGCTATACCAAAAAGACCAGGAGCAATTGATTGTGAAGATTTTCGTACAATTAACCTTATAAACCATATCACTAAGCTTCTACTCAGAATCATAATGAGAAGAATCAAAAAGAAAATAAAAATGGAAATTAGTGAAGAACAGTATGGATTTGTGGAAGGAAAGGGCACAAACAATGCAATTTATACATTACGGACACTAATAGAAAGGTCAATAGAGAAACAGAGAGACATATATTTGTGCTTCATAGATTATACTAAGGCATTTGATAAAGTAAAACATGATGAACTTATTAAAATGTTGGAAGATATCAACATTGATGGAAAAGATTTAAGAATAATAAAGAATGTTTACTGGAACCAAGTAGCAGCAATTAAAATGGGAAATAAAGAGGGTAGTTACGAACAGATAAAGCTAGGAGTACGACAAGGGTGTGTCTTGTCACCAGATCTTTTCTCCCTGTATAGCGAAGTAATAATGAGAGAGATCAAAGAGATGCCAGGAATACTAGTTGGAGGTTATAATATAAATAATATACGCTATGCAGATGACACAGTATTGGTGGCGGATAATTCAACAGACCTACAACAATTATTAGACGTAGTAACAGAGAGTGCAAGGAAAGGACTCTCCTTGAATATCAAGAAAACAGTAACAATGGTAATATCAAAGAAAATGGTGACACCAAAATGTGACATAGAAATAGAAGGGAAAATCCTTAACCAAGTTGATAATTTTAGATACCTAGGGGCATTTATAACATCAGATGGAAGATGTACAACAGAGATTAGGAGTAGAATAGGGCAAGCAAACGCCGCCTTTTCAGAAAATGAAGAGTATCTTATGCGATAAGTCACTATCATTGAATGTAAGAAAGAGCGTGCTGAAATGCTATGTAGAACCAGTTTTGCTGTATGGCAGTGAATCTTGGAACGTAAATGAACAAATTAAGAAGAAATTAGAAGCAACAGAGATGTGGTTCCTGAGACGAATGTTGCGAATTCCTTGGACTGCCAGAGTAACTAACGACGACTGCCTGAAACAGGCTAATGAAACTAGAACATTATATACAACAATAAGACAGAGACAAACATCTTTCTTCGGTCACGTGATGAGAAGAGAGGCATTGGAGAACATCGTAACAACTGGAAAGATCGAGGGGAAGAGAGGCAGAGGTAGACCAAGAGAAGTGATGCTGGATGGATTGAGACGTTGGCATGGAGGAATATCAGCAGCAGAGTTGATCCAGAAAACCAAAGACCGAGATCTATGGAGAGCCATGAACGCCTACGCCAGCCGGCACGGCACTTGATGATGATGATGATGATGTGCATAGGAAAGTTACCATAATGTCTATAACGCTGTCCAATTTTTTCTGTTGTCCATTATGCTTTTCGAATTCTTCAAATGCTGCTAAGGTTTGTGCTACTGCCATTTTGTTTGTTCTCATGAAATTTGCATTATTGCCTGATTGGTACTCAATACAACAAAATCACCAGGTTATTTTTATGTAGCAATGTTAGCAATCATGCTGTGCACAAAAATACAAATCTCAAGGTTTCATTTTACATAGCATCTGTATAAGACGACTGATTTACAGAAAAAAAGTTTCAAAACTCTGTATATCAACATATAGACATGGATGTATGGGCGTTGAAGTTTTATGGGTTTAAAACTAACAACTTTTGATGTTTGGTAAACCAACACCCCCCTTCTCAAAGATTCTTGCCTTGAGAACCCTAATACCCACATTAAAGAAGTGAGTTCCTCTGGTGCTGTTTTCAACTGGAGAAAGTGCTCCCATTTGGGGGTCAAATCTAGACAAATGGTTAAGCCAGCACACTATCAAGTATGCCACCATCACTCCCAGCCACAGCTATGGGGTAAAGATAGTTTTATGGCAGATATTGTGTAGGGACTTTAAGTGCTGGACCATCTTTATATATAGTAGGTAAAGGCAAACTGGATATCTTCTTTCCCCTTTCTCATCACCTCTCTACCCCGAAGGAAAAACATCTGGTTTCCATTTACAAGACAGAATCTCTCTTACATGCGCATGGCCGAGAAAAAATCAAAATTTGGGAATGTAACTTCACACCACTGTGCTGTCAAACTAAAGATGAAATAATCACTAAAACACCACAAGTGTGAGATTTACAAAAACTCAAGACAGCTTAACTTTCTTAAGTTTACACATTGTAAGCTTTTGCCCCTAGGAAGATCAAAATGCAAACATTTTCCAAGAAGGCCCGCTCTCTACATGTAAAGCACTGAGATGGGAAAGGTGTAACAAAAAAGATACTGGTTTTAAAATTTAACTCCTTCTTCCCCTCCTCCCAGGGGGAGGTATCAAAACCAGCTCACTAGCTCAGAGGTCAGAATATCCAACATGGATGAGCATTTGCTCAATATCTGCTTCCTTTAGCAACCACACGGTTAAGGGTTATATGCCTGTCAGTAAGTTTTCTTTCCTAAACTTCTGCCAGGGCCTTATGAAACTCTTTTCAAATTTTTCAGTCAGAGTTTTTTTTAAATGTGTAATTGTGTCTTTTATTTATTGCGTATCCAAGAATCCTACATATTCAGTCTCCGATCCAAGAGATCAGGGACATGCGTGGGGGTGATATCAACAGAGATAAAAAGGGTTTTTTACAAATACCTAATCTTATGCGGGGGTTTCAGAGCTAAACACAAGCTACCACAAATGTAAAAGATTTTCATAATCTCAAGACAAATCAGCTTGTCTAATGTTTTAAAAAATAAGTAGTGTACCCCTTTGGAGCTTTCTGGGAAAAATTTTGGGATAGAAGGCTGTCTGCTCTCTGGTGTATAGGCACTGAGATGGGCCCCCAAGCTTTCAATCTCCAGCTCTAAGTCTTTTTGGGCTCCCCTTCTGGGGCCCTATAACAAGAATTTCCACAAAAACTAAATTTCATTAACAGTCACTGTATATCAATGTCGCCTTTTACTGGGCAAAGGGGGGAGCTTGCTGACAATAAAAAACCTGACATGTAGAGGAGTGGTTCTCAACCGGTGGGGAAACCCCCCCCCCCCCCCCCTTGGGGAAAATTTTGTTTTTTTTTGGGGGGGGGGGGGGAGAGAGAGGAGATTAAGATTATTTAAGTTCACGTTAATACAAGAACTGATTTTTTGTTTTTTTCCCCCCATACTTTACAGTTCTGACTTCTCGCCCTTCTGAAATTCGTTTTTAACGTAAGTAGACCTGCAAAACACGTTTTTTGTAGACGTCTGTCTTGTTCTAGTATTGTTATTTAAATTTAGTTTCCATTTTTTTTGTATACTATGTAGGGGCAGGGATGGGGGGAAATTTATAGGGAGGGGAAAGACATTCTGAACAAAGGGAAGGGGGTGCATGGGCCAAAAAGGTTTAGAACCACTGATGTAGAGGAAGCATTCCAAATTAGCCCAATCCTGGAAGTTTTATTTGTGCTGTGCTGAATCATGACCCGGGGACATCCAAATCTGCATCTCCACAGTTGTGATGTTCCAGTACCGTCTTTGCACATTCAGCTGTTTCTGAGCTCGAGGGGGAAGTAGACCTCTGCGGCGAGCCCCATGGTGTGCATTTTGGTGCTGGGCAGGAAAAAATCTCTACACTCAAATTGAAAATGTAAACCCCTTTTAGGGCTTGGGGGACCTGAACACCAAGCATAAGACTAAAAAGTTAAACTCCGTCTTCCATAAGAAAACCTTTAGGGGGAAACGTCCGATACCGTCCTTTCCTTGGGACGGGCAAAACCCTCTCAAAGCGCCTGGACTATTTTGCATTGTAAAAACGCGATCTCGCGGGTTTCCGAGGGCCGATCATCTACTTTCGGTTTTTCCGATAGCTTGACAACATGGCCGCCATTTGCAAAATGGTACTTTGAAATTTTAACGGATGTTTTTTAGTTTTTTGGGGGGTTTTTCACTTTTTATTTCAAACTGAATTTTGATGATTCTTAAGTGATAGCGGAGATTTTTGCTGGGTTCAATTTAAGTGTACGAAGATGACTGAATTTTAGCTAATATCATGATACCAGCATGGGGAGTGTACATACACACTTTGAAGAAGACTGAAGAAAGTGATTCTAAATTTTGAAAAAGTGTTTGTAAATTGCCGTATAGTGACGACACCCACAAACAATATGCCCTATTTTTTAAAAATTTGTGTTCCTGTGGGATTAGCTGCAACCTTCTGTGAGTAAAATTTCTGCAGCTTTTCCCTCATTTTGCTTTTTAGTAAAATCTGTTTACTAACAACTTATATGTAATGTTTTCACTAACGTAACCCCAAAATTTTACCGAACCTGAAAATTCTTCTTGCCCGTTCAGGGTACAAAAAAGAAAATCTGCCCTGTGAAGGATTTAAAAATCAATGGTTAACCATCAACAGCAGCCCAGTAAAGGGGATTGGGGGGAAATTTGAATAATCCAAATCCATCATAAAGGGTCTTGCCCAAATGATATAGGGATCATGCCTCTCCATAACTCCCCTTCTACAGCACTCTATTATTTATTGTTGCATCTTTTCCCTGCTATGATACAAGACTGTCTAGAATATTCTTCTTTTTTTGTTCATGTGACAAAAATATTATGTCTGTAATGTTTACTTTAGTCTCACTAAAAGCTTGGTTATAAAAAACGATTTTTCAATTTTGCTTATGAAAAAATAAAAACAAGCCCACATAACCACCCCCACAAATGTTTTAGTTTAGATCAATCAAAAACAATACTGATAATCTGAAATAGCAAAAAGTACCTTAAAAAGCAAGTGTTCTGCAAAAATGGCACCCATTGTTGTTGCATTCTCATATCTGCTTCCAGCATCAATCCACAGACCAACCTATGACAACATACGTTTAATAAAAAGTTAAAACCAAAATATATTTTTCACAACAAATATGACCCAATAGAAAAAAATAGATATGTTACGTAATGAGATGCTTTTAACCAGATTAAGCTTTCACAGCAAATGAAAATAAGAGTCGGCACTCTTTCCCAATTGCGGGCCCAAATAGATCCGCAGTGAATAGGTCAGGGGGTTTAAAGGGGTTTGGGTTTTTGTTAACTAAACACTGACCCTAACCCTTCCCCCCGACCTATTCCGCGGATCTTTTGGGACCGCAATTCGGGAAAAGTGCCTAAAAGTCAAAATACAAAAATCTGTGTGCTCTCACACTGACATCCAAAGATATGAACGATCACAATCAATAATTACAATCTTGTCTATTCAATTTTTAAAAAAGTAAAAAATGTTGTAATACTCCACTGTGGGAATCTCCTTTTACCTGCTTAATCAAAATAACAAATATACATTGAAAATGATGTCACTGAAGAGGTAATTTAAAAAAACCCAGTAAATAATGAAGAGAGCAGCAATATGGACCCTGTAATGCACACATGATAAGAGTCAAAAGTGTTGTGTTTTAAATTTTGATAATAATAAATTTTAATAATAATAATAAACGCAGCGGAGGGAAGGGAGGAGGAAAGATGAAGGAGGCAAAGGAGGAGAAGAAGAAGAGATATTCATGGAGCATAAGAAATGAAAAGAAAAATGAAAATCATTTGCTCAAATCATATCCCGCCTCTCGTCTAAATAGTTTCTTCTCTGCCAATAATAATAATTGATTAGAGGTGGCTCTGAATCTTCAAGATGAACACGAAAATTTTAGGCATTGTTTTTGTCACGAGGAGCGATTGGCCGAGTGGCTTGAATGCAGGGTTTTCCTTCAGGAGACCCGGGGTTTGAACCCGGTAAGGGTGGAGTTGTTTTTTTTTTTTTTGTCGGGGGGAAAAAAAACTTTAACCTGCACAGTTTGCAGTGACTCACTGCCAGGCAGCCTTAATTCCACAGGCTCAAACCCCCCCCCCCCCCCCTATACACTGCAAGGTCTAATTGGGAGTAAATAGTTGTCACAAGAGGGAAAATTTTACTAAAAAAATTATTTTGAATATATGAAAGATGAAGTACCGTGCTCGTAACAATTCCTGTGTTTCTGTAGCCACCCTGATTCCATTTTTCAAAGTTTCACTTTTTTTTCTGGAAGATTCAGCACTGCCTGATAGGTCAGTGCTTTAGCGACCTCCATCGCCGATTATTGAAAGCTATCACCACGGCCCTGCGGGGTATTAACACACTTTAATAATATAACTGTCAAAAGGATCAAAGTCAAAATCACTCAGCCAAAATACAAAAATTAAAAACTTCAATTTTTGTGGATTCCAGTGCTAACATATGGATGTGAGAGTTGGAATCAACGGTAGCTTTAGATTAAAAAAAATTAGACAATTTTTAAAAACAAATGTCTTAGAAGAGTTCTAAACATCCAGTGGACAGATTTCAAAAACCCAAAGCGCAAAAAAGACTAGAGACTAAACAAGATATTGTACCCAATTTTTTAAGAAAATGCCCTTGGGACTACATCAGCCTGTCTCAAATGGACAAGACAAGACTCCCCTTTCCAAGCCCTCATATGGTCATCAGTAGGAAAAGAAAACGGGGAAAACCAAGAGAGACCCTGCGTAGAACCCTCATCAGAGAAGGCTCATTCAAAGGCCAAATGAAATCCAGGATCTACAACAGGGAGCACGAACCACCGGACATGGAGAGCCGTGACTTCTGCCCCATGCACCGACTTTGGCTCAAGAGAAAAAACTTAACTAAAAAGGGCTGTCTAGGTATTGAGGAGGTCAGCAGTGAAAAAAGATTGATCTTCACAGGCAGTCACAGCTACATACTTTAACCCTTTCAAGGCGTAGCGTCCTTTTCCGGCGGTCTCTAAATACGACGTAACGGCCGATACTATTATGCATTGTAAAAAAGCGATCTCTCGGCTTTCCACGGCTACTTTCACTTTCGCCCCCTAGCTTGACAACGTGGCCGCCATTTGTAAACGCGCTACAATGACTTTGAACGGACTTTACGAACTTGTTTTATAGTTTTGGGATTTTTCGCTGTTTTTCAAATGGATTTCGGGGATTCTTCAAGTGATGCCGGATTTTGCTCTGTTCAATTTAAATGACATTAAAGGGCCGAAGTTGATTATTTCGGAGCTAGATATCAGTGCAAAGCGTTACTTTGCATTAGCAGTCGTGAGTCGGACTTAAAGAAAGTGATTATGATTCGGAAATGTGTTGTAAATTGCCGTATAGATGACGGAAAATCACAAACAACATGCCGTATTTCGTAAATATTTGTGTTCATATATGGATTACCGGCAACAATCACGTGAGTAACATATTCTGCATGCTTTTCCCTTCATTGGTGTTATTTAACTAAAATCGGTTGACTAACACCTTGTTTGTGATGTTTTTACTAACGCGACCCGAAATTTTTACAGAACCTGAAAAATCTTGCCCGTTCAGGGCTACAAAACGGACAAGCGTCTGCCCTGTAAAGGGGTTAAAAAAAGTCAAGATCCAAAATGGTTCTCATCTTTCTATCTTGTGTATGGTGCTCGGAAACTGTCTTGGGTGACTGGGAAAACTATACAAGTGAAATCAGGAAAAACCGAGTAAGACTGTCCATCTTTAGTTCAAAGACGGGGCGATAAAAAGGTGGATATATCCATAAAAATTCCAGCTCTCAAATAAAAAAAGCAAAATTGGCCACTTGATGCATTTTAGGGGGTGAAAAGAGATAATGGCTAGCCCAGTAGAAGTAAAGGGAAGACTGCTCCAAATTTTGTAAAGGACATTGCTTGTCATGTGTAACCATTTTTAAAAAAAAAATCAAAGAAGGGTTTATACTTGGAAAAAAACCTGCAAATAGCAGAAACCAGATTTATTTTTTAATGATCAGATGATTAGAAAGAGTGTCATGTGTGCAAAAAAAACCAGAAATGACAAACTCAGATCACAAACCCGAGTAAACCAAAATTAAAAGTTCAGTTTCAGAAAAAATGACAAGAAACAGATTAATAGTTAGAGATACGCAACCTATAATGAAAAAAAAAACGTGTAGGAGCAATATAAACTTGCTGAAAATCAAAGAGACACAGCTCTTTTAAAGCTAAAAAATGTGCTGGAGGGGGTGCAAGAGAAAGACAACATTACAAGGGGTGGCAACCTCAAGAGATAGACTGGGAAACAGCCTGACTGAATGCACCTTTGGACAGAACAGAAGGTGTGGGAGACAATACGCCCATGTTCAATGTATAATGGCACTTGATGAGAGATAGTTTTAATTTTGTTAAATACAGTTAAAAACACTTGTTTTAGAATATAAATGTGCTGTGAAGTGAGGATAAAAATATAGAAAAACTGAGTTAGAGGTGTAAAGTAGGGGGGAATGTGATGAACTCCCCTAGAATAAGGACAGAGGAAATTTTCAAGAAATTTCCCTGTTCTCAACACCACAATGAATTTTCACCATTAGTGTATTTAAACCAAAAAAATTAAAATCATCAGTGGTTTAAGTTTATGTATGAAAAAAATTACAATTTTTTAAATCTTATACATATGTCAAACATATACTACTACTGTTACAATCATAAGGTGATTTAGTTAAGAATACTTTTAACATGATACTTGACAAAGTGACCACGCCCACTACCCCCCCCACCAAAATTTCAGATATTATATGTTTATGTAGCACTACACTATCCCTCAAGCTCAGGGGTCCTGTTAAGTGAGTAATGTGAAATGCAATAAAAGTTTTTCAGAGTTCCTCAACTCTTCCTTTTTCTGTATCAAAAGCAATAAATCTAAATGCGCTGCCCACCTCGTTTTCATCCTCTGTCGAAATGTACTACTTTAATTATCGCAAAATTTGAAATGATTAACTACATAGCTGAAAATCACAAAAAAATCAACAAAATGCAAGTGGAAATGAATTGCTCAGCAGTCTGCTCTGCCTACTCAAGTTCCCATACGAAAAAAACATATTTAGCCCCTCAAAATTTACAAAAATAACTTTCTGTAATTATAAAAGATCATGGGGCTGTGTAATAAGACAGATTACACACTGATAAAACCTGTTTTAGGAAATTTTTGATACCAGAATCGCCCCCGGGTTGCAGGACAAAATGTCGGCGACCGACAGAAAAAGAAAGTCACATACCTGAGTTCTCAGAGAGAAATTACTTATCAGCAGAAAAATAAAACATATTCTTAAACTACTTTAATTGATTTTCAGATCGCGAACAAAATTGAACTTGTTGTGTACCTTCTGTGACAATTTACAAGCCCGAAAACCCCCCCATTACCTTCAAAAGTGAGGACGCCATTTGAACTGAGGATAGTGGTTACACTCAGAAAGGAAAAATGTCAGAGTGGTGGGTTAAAAAAAATAATAACATTTTTATGTTAAAGATCAAAGTTATAGAGGCACGGAATTACGTCAAAAAGTACTTTTAAAAAAGAAGAAAAAAAAAAACAAAACAAAACAAAAAAAAAATAAGGCATTTCCTGAGATTAAAATTAGAGTAGCTGCAGGGGTTTAAAAAATGGTACACATGTCTTGATTGATTACTTACGAAAAATTATCAAAGCCCTTTCCTTTTTTATACATAAAGATAGGCTATGCAATTTTATATTTTTTTTATTACTAAAGTAAAAATAAAGACCGCATAAATTTCCTTTTTTTAATTTTTGGGCAAAAATATACATAATATCTTTCGTGCATAGCACATAGTCACCTTTTATGGTTTTCCCCTCTGAAGAATGAATACAAACCCGCACTTTTTTTTTTTTTCCAATCCCGCTACTCTGTAACTTTTTTATTTTAAATATAAACAAAATGCTGCTAAGCAACATACGTTGTTGACAAAAAATAGCAACATTTTTCACGTACAGGTATAGAATTCCCAATACTAATTACTATCGCTTTGACTATAATATTGATAATTCACAAACCCGGGTTTGCTTCAAAATTTTGTTACCTTTGCTACAAACCTCTGAAGACAGTCTACCAACCAATGCAGTCTAGAGAAGGGAAAATATCCAATCCAACCAAAACCAAAAGGGAAACAAAAATTTTTGAAGTTAAAAAAAAAAACTCAAACAAATATTTAAAAAGCCCAAATCAAAGGAAAATTTTACTTTAAAAACACAACGGTAACTGTGGTAAATTTTCCGAAATTTTTCTAATAAAAGTAATAGTTTCAATAATAATAATACACTCATCATATCAAAGTGTCTTACCTGCTGAAGTAGGCGTTTTAATTTTTAGTTTTTGTTTTCCCCAGATCTCGGCTTTGGTGGATCTAGTTCTGAAAAGTAAACTGCTGAGATATATTACAAATTATTTATAAATATTTTTACCTCCGTGCCCCCGTCTCAATGACTGAAAATCAGTTCATCCAGTGCCATCCAGCATAATTTTTTTGATCTTTCCAGTCATCACGTTTCTTCAGTGCCTTTCTTCTCATCACTGCCAAAGAAACTAACTAGTAATTTTGTAAATACTACTATATAATAATAATATTAAATAAAATTTTATTTTTGAGGTCTGAATTAGCTTTTTTTATTGAAAATTTCGTCATGGACTCATTTCTGACAGTAATATAAATTTCTGTCAGAAGATCCCTTTCAAGTTTTATGATAAAACCCATGACAAACTATGAAATCAAAAATCACATTACATTATTGCAAGGGGTTGATTTTTTACTACATTGAAAATTTAAAAATTTTCACCATATTCCTTCCCCCAATCTATCCCCACAAGCATACGACAGACAGACACCACTGGTATTATAAGTAACTTTTCATAATCCAGTCAGGTTTGAAGGTTGGTTTTAAATGTTCAAATCTGATTATGTTCTTTCACTGTATCCGCTTTCAGAAAATCTCAACAGCACAGCTAAGGGTGAGCCTCAACATCCCAGCTAGATCCTTTTTGTGGGTTTGCCTGGTCATTCTCTAGATTGTAGTCAAATTCTTTAATTTTAAAAAAAAAAAAATTTTTTCAGAACTCTACTAGTAGAGGTTACAAAAAAAGTCCACAGTACTCATTCAAATCACTAAATTTTCAGAGATATTAAATTTTCTCTCTTTCTCTCTCTCTCTCTTTTCCCCTTTTTTCTCTCTCTCTTCTCTCTCCCCTCTCTCTCTCTCTCTCTCTCTCTCTCTCTCTCTCTTTTGCATGTGCATGAGATGAGTTAGCGAGCATTTTGTGTCGTGTGTATGTATGTATTTTTGTCTGCATGTGTTGGATAATGGGTGAAAAATTATTTTCAAACCCTTACCAACCAGAGACTAAAAAATAAACATACACAAACCCCCCCACACTGCTCGCTAACTCACTTCATGCCCTCCAGAAGAGAGAGGAGGAGAAGAGAGGAGAGAGGGAGAAAAAGGAGAGAGAGAGAGAAGAGGAGAAAGAGGAGGAGAGAAAAAGAGAGAAATTTTAAAATCTCGTAATTAATTTGCTGAAAGTACGTGGACTTTATTTTGAACCTCTACTAGTAGAGTTTTGAAACATTTTTTTTTTTTTAAATAAAGAATTTTACTAAAACTAGAGAAAGACCAGGCAAAAACCCCAAAAACAGGATTAGCAGGATGTTGAGGTCGCCTTGGTTTTCTGTTTGGGTTTTTTGAAGCGGATACATGAAAGAACATAATCAGACTTTAAAATTTTAATACCCAACTTCAAACCCGACTGTGATTATGATAAGTTCTTATAATACCCTGGGTCTGTCTGTCTTAGCAGTGTGGGGGAGATTGGGGGAAGGAATATGTTTAAAAAATTTTCAACAATGAATGAAAAATCAACCCACTTTAAAAGAATGTATTTTTGATTTAAGATGTCAGGGTTTTTTCATAAAATTTAAGGATCATTTTTACAGTAATATTTATGTCGAAATGAGTCCATGACAAAAGTTTCAATAAAAAAAAATTTTCAATTTAGTACCTCAAAATAATAAAATTTTAATTTTAAAATTATTTTTATAAGTAGATTTTTCAATTATAGTTATTTCTTTGGGCATTGATGAGAAGAAAGGGACTGAAGAAAAGTGAGATGGAAAAATCAAGAAAATTTTGCTGGATGGCAGGATGAACTGATTTCAGTCATTGAGACGGGGGCCGGATAAAAATAATATATATTTGTAATATATCACAGCAGATTTTTTCAGAATAGACCACACCAAAGACCGAGATCTGTGGAAACAAAACTATAAAAAAAAAATTAAAACGCCACTTCAGAGGGAAGAACATTTTGATGGATGAGTGTTTTTTATTTTTGTAACTTTACTATTTTAGTAAATACGGCAAATTACACTACGTTACCTTGTGTTATTAATGTAGAATTTCCTTGACTTTGGCTTTAATCTTTATGAGTTTTTTTTTTAATTCTAAACTTTTTTGCCTTTGGCTTTGGTTTGGGTTGGATATGTTCCTTCTCTAGACGCATTTGGTTGGGAGACGTTCAGAGGTTTTAGCAAAGGGAAACAATTTTTAAGCTACCATGGATTTTGAATTTCAAATAATTTTAAGTCTAGCGATAGTATTAGTATTGGGGAAATTTTATACCTGTACGTGTAAAGATGTTTCTACTTTTGTCAACAACTATGTTTCTTAGCAGCACTTTTTTTATACTTAAAAAATAAAAATTACAGATAGCAGGTATGGGAAAAAAAAAAAAGTGCGGCTTTGTATTTTTCTTCAGATGGGGAAAAACCCTAAAAGGTGACATGTCTATGCACGAAAGATAATGTATATATTTTTTCACAAATTTGAAAAAAGGGAAATTTTTGCGGGCTTTATATTTTCTTTTTAATTAATAATAAAATAATTTGCATATGCCATATCTTTATGTTAAAAAGGGAAAAGGGTTTTATAATTTTTTTGAAGTAATCAATCAAGACATGTGTACCATTTTTTAAGCCCTGCAGCTACTCTAATTTTTAAACTCAGGAAAGCCTTTTTTATTTTTGTTTTTTTTTTTTTATTTTTTTTCTTGTTTAAATACTGTTAGACGTAATCTCCGTGCCTCTATAACTTTGATCCCTTAACATATAAATGTTATATATTGTATTAACCCCCCACTCTGACATATTCCGTTTGAGGTAAACCACATCCTCAGTTCAAAAAGGCGTCCTCATATTTAAGGTCAAAGGTGGGGTTCGGGCTTGTAAAATTTTCACAGAAGGTACAAAAACTGAAGTTCAAATTTTTTTCGCGATCTGAAAATCAATTAGATAAATAGTTTTAAAAATATGTTTTTTATTTTTCTGCTGATAAGTAATTTCTCTCTGAGAACTCAGGGATGTGACTTTTTTTTCTGTCGGTCGCCGACAGTTTTTCCGCAAGCCGGGGCGATTCTGGTATCACAAATTTCCTAAGAACAGGATTATCAGTGTGTAATCTGTCTTATTTCACAGCACCCTGATCTTTTATAATTAAAAAAGTTATATTTGTGAATATTTACGGGAAATATGTATATTTCGTATGGGGAACTGGAGGCAGAGCAGACGCTGAGCATTCAGTTCACTTGCACTTGTTGATTTTTTTGTGATTTTTTAGCTATGTAGTTAATCAGCTGCAATATTGCGATAAATTTTAAAATAGTACATTTCGACAGAGGATGAAAAAGAGGTGGGGAGCGCATTTAGATTTTTTTCATTTGATACAGATAAAGGAAGAGTTAGGAACTCTGAAAAACATTTATTTCATTTACATTTCTCACTTTAAAAGGACACCTGAGCTTGAGGGATAGTGATAGTGCTACATACAAAAATATAAAATCTTTAAATTGGTGGGTGGGGTAGTGGGCGTGGTCACATTGTCAAGTATCATGTTAAAAGTACTTCTTAACTAAATCACCTTATGACCTTGTAACAGTAGTAGTATATGATTGACATATGTTTAAAACTTAAAATTGTAATATTTTTTATACATAAACTTAAACCATGAGATTTTATATTCACATGGTTAATACACTAATGGTGATAATTCATTGTGGTGTTGAGAACAGGTGAATTCTTGACAATTCCTCTGCCTTATTCTAGTGGAGTTTATCACATTCCCACCTACTTTACACCTCTAACTCAGTATTCTATAGTTTTATCCTCCTTTACAGCACATTTATATTCTATATACAAGTGATTTAACTGTATTTAAACTAAATTAAACTATCTCTCATCAAGTCCCTTTTACATTGAACACGGCCGTATTTTCTCCCCAACCCTTTTGTTCTGTCCAAAGGTGCATTCGTCAGGCTGCTTCAGTCTATCTCTTTAGGTTTTTCCATCCATTGTAATGTTGTCTTTCTTGCACTCCCCCCACACATTTTTTAGCTTTAAACAGAGCTGTGTCTCTTTGATTTTCAGCAAGTTTTTATATGCTCCCACACATATTTCTTTCATTATAGGTTGCGTATCTCTAACATATTAATCTGATTCTTGTCACTTTTTTTGAAACTGAACTATTTAATTTTGGTTTCTCCGGGATTTGATCTGAGTTTGTCAGTTTTTGGATATTTTTTTCACACATGACCTCTTTCTAAATCATTGATCATTTAAAAACAAACTGTTTCTGCTATTTGCGGGTTTTTCCAAGTATAAAGCCCTTTTTTGATTTTATTTTTAAAAATTTTTCACATGACAAGCCAATGTCCTTTACAGAATTTGGGGCAGTCTTCCCATTACTTTACTGTGGCTAGCCATTTCTCTTTTTAGCCCCGAAATGCATCAAGTGTGCCAATTTTGCTATTTTATTTTAGAGCTGGTAATTTTTACGGATATTCCCTTCTTATCGTCCCCGTTTTTAATAAAGATGGACAGTCTTTCTCAGGATTTTCCTGAGTTACTTGTATAGTTTTACAGTCAGCCAAACAGTTATCCCAGCAGCCAAACAAGATGAAAGATGAGAACCCGTTGGATCTTGACTTTTCTTTAACCCTTTTCAGGGCAGACGCTTGTCCCTTTTGTAGCCCCGAACGGGCAAGATTTTTTCAGGTTTTGTAAAATTTCGGGTCGCGTTAGTAAAAAAATCACAAACAAAGGGGTTAGTCAACCCTTTTTTTAAATAACACAATGAAGGGAAAAGCATGCAGAATATGTTACTCACGTGATTGTTTCCGGTAATCCATATATGAACACAAATTTTACGAAATACGGCATGTTGTTTTTGATTTTCCCATCTATACGGCAATTTTCAAAAACACATTTTCAGAATCATAATCATTTTTTTAAAGTCCGACTCACGACTGCTAATGCAAATAACGCTTTGCACTGATATCTAGCTCCGATTAATAATCAACTTCGTGCCCTTTTAAAGTCATTTAAATTGAACAGAGCGAAATCTCGGCTATCACTTGAAGAATCGCCGAAATCCATTTTTAAAAAAAAGCGTAAAACTCCCAAAAAATATCAAAACAAGTTCGTAAAGTCCCTTCAAAGTCATTGTAGCGCGTTTAAAAATGGCGGCCCTTTTTCAAGCTATGGGCGAAAATGAAAGTAGCCGTCGGAAAGCCGAGAGATCGCGTTTTTACAATGCATAATAGTATCGGCCGTTACGTCGTATTTAGAGACCCGGGCCGGTAAAGGACGCTACGCCTTGTAAAGGGTTAAAGTATGTAGCTGTGACTGCCTGTGAAGATCAATCCTTATTTCACTGTCTGACACTCCTCAAACCTAGACAGATCCATATTTTGTTTAAATCTTTTCTCTTGAGCCTAAGTCGGTGCATAGGGCAGAAGTCACGGCTCTCCATGTCCGGTGGTTCGCTGCTACCCGTTGTAGATCCTGGATGTTTACTTGGCCGTTGAATGAGCCTTCTCTGATGATGGTTCTACGCAGGGGCTCTCTTTGGGCTTCCCCCTTTTTTTTTCCCCACTGATGACCATATGAGGGGTTTGGGAAGGGGGTTTGTCTTTTCCATTTGAGTACATGGCTGATGTAGTGCCCAAAGGCATTTTCTTATAAAATTGGGTACAATATCTTGCTTTGTCTCTAGTTTTTTTGCGCATTGGTTTTTAAATCTGTCCACTGGATGTTTAGAACTCTTCTAAGACATTTTTTCTTAAAATTTTCTAATTTTTTTTTTTAAAGCTACCGTTGATTTTCCAACTCTCAATCCATATGTTAGCACTGGGAAACACACAAGAAATTTAAGATTTTAAGTTTTTTATGTTGGCTGAGTGATTTTGACATGATCCCTTGACAGTTATATTATTAAAGTGTGTTTTAAAACTCCGCAGGGGCCGTGTGTGATAGCTTTCAATAATCGGCGATGGAGGCTGCTAAAGCACTGACCTTTAGCAGGCAGTGCTGAATCTTCCAGAAACAAATGACAAATTTGAAAAAGGAATCGGGTGGCTACAGAAAAAACAGGAATTGTTACGAGCACGGTACTTCATCTTTTATATATTCACAAATTTTTTAGTAAAAAATCCTCTTGTGACAACTATTTTCTACCCCAAAATTAAACCCTTTCAGGTTATGGGGGGGGGGGGGGTCTTGAGCCTGTGGAATTAAGGCTGCCTGGCTAGTGAGTCATGCAAACTGTGCAGGTTAAAGTTTTCTTTTTACCCCCCACAGAAAAAAAAAAAAAAACCCACACCTTACCCAGGATTTTAACCGGGTCTCCTGAAGGAGAACCTGCATTCAAGCCACTCGGCCAATCGCTCCCCGTGACAAAAAAAAATGCCTGAAATTTTTGTGTTCATCATTTAAATTCAGAGCCATCTCTAATCAATTATTATTATTGGCAGATGAAGAAATATTTAGACGAGAGGCTGGGTATGATTTGAGCAAATGAGTTTTTATATTTTTTTTCATTTCTTATGCTCCATGAATATCTCTTCTTCTTTCCTCCTTTGCCTCCTTCATCTGTTCCTCCTCTCCTTCCTCCGCTGCGTTTTTTATTATTTTACAATTATTATTTTCATAATTAAACACAACACTTTTGACTCTTATCATGTGTGCATTACAGGGTCCATATTGCTGCTCTTCATTATGTTACTGGGTGTTTTTTAATTTCCTCTTCAGTGACATCAGTTTTAATGTATACTTGTTATATTGATTAAGCAGGTAGATGAGAGATTTCCCCACAGGGAGTATTACAAAAAGTTTTACTTATTTAAAATTTAATAGACAAAAATTGTAATTTTTGATTGTGATCGTTCAAACTTTTGGATTCAGTGTGAGAGCACACAGACTTTCTTAGTTTGACTCTTTGGCACTCTTTCCCAATTCGGTCCCAAAAAATCCGCAGTGAATAGGTCAGGGGGAAAGGGTTTGGGTCAGTGTTTAGTTAACAACTAACCCTAACCCCTTTAACCCCCGACCTATTCACTGCGGATCTATTTGGGACCCCAATTCGGAAGAGTGCCGACTCTTATTTTCAGTTGCTGTGAAAGCTTAATCTGGATTACAAGCATCTCATTTCGTAACATATCTATCTTTTTTATTGGGGTCATATTTGTTGTGATAAAATATTTTGGTTTTTAACTTTTTTTTTACAACGTATGTTGTCATAGGTTGGTCTGTGGATTGATGCTGAAGCAGATAGAGAATGCCAAAAACAATGGTGCGCTCACTTTGCAGAAACTTTCTGTTTAAGGTACTTTTTGCTATTTCAGAATTTCAGTATTGTCTTTGATTGATCTCAACTCAAACATTTGTAGGGGTGGTTAAGGGGGTTGTTTTTATTTATTTCATAAGCAAAATGAAAAATCATTATTTATAACCAAGGGTTTTAGTGAGACTAAAGTAAAAATTACAGACATAAAAGTTTTTTCACATGAACAGAAAAAAAAGAATATTCTAGAAGTCTTGTATCATAGCATGGAAAGAGCAACACATAAATTTAAAAGAGTGTGTAGAATGGGAGTTATGGAGAGGCATGATCACCTATATCAGTTGGCAAGACCCTTTATGATGGAGTTTGGGTTTTTCTAATTCCCCAATGCCCCTTTTCGGGGGTGCTGTTGATGGTTAGACCATTGATGTTTAATCCTTCAAGGGCAGACGTTTCTGTTTTGTAGCCCTGAACGGGCAAGAAGAATTTTCAGGTTCGGTAAAATTTTGGGGGTTTCGTTAGTGAAAACATTACATATAAATTGTTAGTCAACAGATTTTACTCAAACAGCAAAATGAGGGAAAAGCATGCAGAAATTTTACTCACATGAAGGTTGCAGCTAATCCACACAGGAACACAAATATTACAAAATACGGCATATTGTTTGTGGGTGTCAGTCATCTATACGGCAATTACAAACACATTTTCAGAATTTGAATCACTTTTTTAGTTTCTTTAAAATGTGTATGTACACTGCCCATGCTGGTATCACTGATATCTAGCTACAATTCAGCATCTTGACACTTAAATGAACCCAGCGAAAACTCCGCTATCACTTGAAGAATCATCGAAATTCAGTTTGAAATACAAAGTGTAAAACCCCCCACAAAAATAAAAAAAACATCCCTTCAAATTCAAAGTACGCACTGCAAATGGCGGCCATGTTGTCAAGCTATCGGCAAAACCGAAAGTAGATGATCGGCAGCCCGGAAAGCGCGAGATCGCGTTTTTACAATGCATAATAGTCACAGGCGCTTTGAGATGGTTTGCCCGTACAAGGTAAGGACGGTATCGGACGATTTGCCCCCTAAAAGGGTTTAAACTTATGGAAGACGGAGTTTAACTCTTAGTCTTATGCATTGGTGTTCAGGTCCTCCCAAACCCTGAAAGGGGCTTACATTTATCAAGTTGAGTGTAGAGACTTTTTCCCGACCAGCACCAAAAAGCTACACCATGGGGGTCGCCGCAGAGGTCTACTTCCCCCCTTCGAGCTCAGAAACAGCTGAATGTGCAAGACTGGTACTGGAACACACAAGGGAGAGCAGATTTTGGGTTACCCAGGTCATGATTCAGCACAGCACAAATGAACTTCCCCCGGGTTTGGGCTAAGTTTGGGAATGCTTCCTCTACATCAGTGGTTCTCAACCTTTTTTTGGGCCCCTGCACTCCTTCACCAATGTTCAGAATGTCATTCCCTCCCTATAAATTTCCCCCCATCCCTGCCCCCACATAGTATACATAAAATGGAAACTAAAATTTTAAAACACATACTAGAACAAGACTAGAGTCTACATAAAAAGTGATTTGCAGGGCTACTTCGTTATAAAAAGAATTTCAGAAGGGGGAGAAATACAGAATGTAAAATATGGAGGGAAAAAAAAAAAATAATCAGTTCTTTTATTTAAAGTGAACTTAAAATAATCTTAATCTCCTCTCTCTCCCCCCCCCCCCAAAAAAAAAATAAAATTCCCCAAGGGGGGGGGGGGGGGGGGTTCCCCCCCGGTTGAGAACCACTCCCCTACATGTTTTTGGATTTTTTTTGTCAGCAAACTGCACCCCATTCCCCGTGAAAGGTGACATTGAAAACAGTGACTGTTAATGAAATTTAGTTTAATTGTGGGAATTTTTGTTATAGGGCCCAGAAGAGGAGTCCAAAGACTTAGAGCTGGAGATTTAAAGCATTGGAGGCCATCTCAGTGCCTATACATCCCGAGAGCAGACAGCCCTTTTATGCCAAATGTTTCCAGAAAGATCTTCCCAAGGGTACACTACTTATATTTTTTAAAAATTTGAAAACTGAGTTTTCTTGAGATTATGTAAATCTTTTTCATTTTTGGTAGCTTGTGATTAGCTCATGAAATCCCCGCATAAGATTAGGATTTGTAAAAAACCATTTTATCTCTGTTTTAAACACACCCACGATGTCCCTGATCTCTTGGGTCGTGAGACTGAATATGTAGGATTTTTGGATACGCACGATAATAAAAAAACAAGTTACACACTTTAAAAAACTCTGACTGAACAATTGCAAATGAGTTTCATAAGGCCCTGGGAGTGTTTAGGAAAGAAAACTTACTGACAGGCATATAGACTCCATTAACCTGTGTGGAATCTGCTAAAGGGAAACAGATATTGAGCAAATGCTACCATGTTGGATATTCTGACCTCTGAGCTAGTGAGCTGGTTTTTATACACCCCCCTGGGAGGAGGGATGAAGAAGGAGTTCATATTATAACCAGTATCTTTAGTTGTTCACCCTTTTCCCATTCAGTGCTTATACATGTAGAGAGCAGACCTTTTTTGGCAAAAGTTTGCATGTTTATCTTCCTAGGGGCACAAAACTTACAAAGTGTAAACATTAAGAATTAAGCTGTCTTGGGGTTTTGTAAATCTACACTTGTGGTGATTTAGTGATTAGTTTATCATTTGTTTTACAGCACAGTGGTGTGAAGTTACATTCCCAAAATTTGAGTTTTCTCGGCCGTGCGCATGTAAGAGTAGATTCTGTCTTGTAAAATGGAAACCAGATGTTTTTTTCAGGGTAGAGAGGTGATGAGAAAGGGAAGAAGATATTTCCCGTTTTTGCCCTTACCTACTATATATGGGTGGGCCAGCACTTCAAGTCCCACACAATACTGCCATCAAACTATCTTTACTCTCATAGCTGTGGCTGGGAGTGATGGTGGCATATTGATAGTGTGCTGGCTTAAAACATTTGTCTAGATTTTATCCCCCAAAGAGGAGACACTTTCTCCAGTTGTAAACAGCACCAGAGGAACTCACTTTTTAATGTGGGTATTAGGGTTTCTCAAGGCAAGAATCTGTTTAGAAGGGAGGTTGGTTTACCAACATCATAATGTTGTTAGTTTAATCCTATATAACTTCAACGCCCATACATCCATGTCTATATGTTGATATACAGAGTTTTTATAACTTTCTTTTTGTCAAGTCAGTCGTCTTAAACAGTGCTATGTCAAAGAAACACTTGAGATTTGTATTTTTGGCACAGCATGATATGCTAACATTGCTACATAACAATAAACCCGGTGACTTAGTTGTATTTTAGTACCAATAACAGGCAAAAAATGCAAATTTTATGAGAACAAACAAAAAGGCAGTAGCACAAAACCCTTTGCAGCATTTTAAGAATTCGAAAAGCATAAGGACAACAGAAAAAATTGGACGCGTTTAGACATTATGGTAACTTTCCTATGCACATCATCATCCCTCATCAAGTGCCGTGCCGGCTGGCGTAGGCGTTCATGGCTCTCCATAGATCTCGGTCTTTGGTTTTCTGGATCAACTCTGCTGCTGATATTCCTCCATGCCACCGTCTCAATCCATCCAGCATCACTTCTCTTGGTCTACCTCTGCCTCTCTTCCCCTCGATCTTTCCAGTTGTTACGATGTTCTCCAATGCCTCTCTTCTCATCACGTGACCGAAGAAAGCTGTTTGTCTCTGTCTTATTGTTGTATATAATGTTCTAGTTTCATTAGCCTGTTTCAGGCAGTCGTCGTTAGTTACTCTGGCAGTCCAAGGAATTCGCAACATTCGTCTCAGGAACCACATCTCTGTTGCTTCTAATTCTCTAATTTGTTCATTTACATTCCAAGATTCACTGCCATACAGCAAAACTGGTTCTACATAGCATTTCAGCACTCTCTTTCTTACATTCAGTGATAGTGACTTATTGCATAGATACTCTTCATTTTCTGAAACGCGCTTTTGCCTGCCCTATCTACTCCTAATCTCTGTTGTACATCTTCCATTGATGTTATAAATGCCCCTAGTATCTAAAATTATCAACTTGGTTAAGGATTTTCCCTTCTATTTCTATGTCACATTTTTGGTGTCACCATTTTCTTTGATATTCCATTGTTACTGTTTTCTTGATATTCAAGAGAGTCCTTTCCTTGCACTCTCTGTTATACGTCTAATAATTGTTGTAGGTTCTGTTGAATTATCGCCACCAATACTGTGTCATCGCATAGCGTATATATTTATATTATACCTCCAACTAGTATTCTGGCATCTCTTGATCTCTCTCATTATTACTTCGCTATACAGGGAGAAAAGATCTGTGACAAGACACACCCTTGTCGTACTCCTAGCTTTATCTGTTCGTAACTACCCTCTTTATTTCCCATTTTAATTGCTGCTACTTGGTTCCCGTAAACATTCTTTTTTACTTAAATCTTTCCATCAATGTTTATATCTTCCAACATTTTAAAAAGTTCATCGTTTTTCTTTTTCAAATGCCTTAGTATAATCTATGAAGCACAAAAATATGTCTCTCTGTTTTTCTATTTACCCTTTTTATTAGTGTCCGTAATGTATAAATTTCATTGTTGTGCCCCTTTCCCCCAAATCCATACTGTTCTTTACTAAATTTTCCCTTTTTATTTTTTTTTTGATTTTCTCATTTTGATTTTGAGTAGAACTTTGTGATATGGTTTATAAGGTTAATTGTACGAAAATCTTCACAATCAATTGCTCCCGGTCTTTTTGGTATAGCTATAAATAAAGATTTCAGCAAATCACTGGGTAAAAATCCACTGCTGTAAAAATCATTCAACATTTGGTTAATATATCTACCCAAATTCTCCCAATATTCTAATTCTTCTATTTGATTTCATCTGGCCCGCTGTTTTTCCTTTTTTCAGTTTCATAGCGTCAGCGACCCTTTTTTCAGAATAGGTGGACCTTCTAAGTTACTATCTTCTGTTTAAATTTTCCCCCTTTTTCCTTCATATAATTCTCTTATAACTCATTTCCCCCCTTTATTATAGCATCTTCCTCTAATATTTTCTTTTCCCGTTTTTGATTTCAAACACCCCGTATTTATTCTTATTTTTTTCCTGTAAGCTCACTGATTTGTCTGTGCATATTTTTGTATCTTTTAAAGGAATTTAATTCATTTTTTTGCATTGCTCGTTTAACCAACTTTCTTTTGCCTTCCCACATTTTTCTTTTATTTCTTTTTTTTCTTTGTGTATTCTTGTTTGTCATTTTTTTCTCTGTTTTCTTTTGTCCATCAGTTTTAAGATATCTTCATTCATCCATTTTTTCTTTGCTATTTTTCCCTCTCCGGTAATACTTCTTTGCTAGTTTGATGAATGGAGTTCCTTAACATTTCCCCTTGTTCATCTATACTCTGTATTTTAGTTATTGCATTTTACCTATTTTTCACAGTCACTCTGTATTGTTCTTGCATTTTTTTTTATTTTCAGAACCTCTTTTTTAACTCATGTTCTTAAAATGTAAAGACAATGCCTGGTGCTGACTGTAATAGTGATCATGTACCACTATGTGGACAAATAAAAGTAAGATTAAAGAGAGGGGAAAAAATGGTTAAGAACATGAGACTTAATAAAGAGGTTCTGAAAATAGATAAAGAAATGCAAGAACAATACAGAGTGACTGTGAAAAATAGGTACAATGCAATAACTAAAATACAGAGTATAGATGAACAATGGGAAATGTTAAGGAACTCCATTCATCAAACTAGCAAAGAAGTATTACCGGAGAGAGGCAAAATAGCTAAGAAAAAATGGATGAATGAAGATATCTTAAAACTGATGGACAAAAGAAAACAGAGTAAAAATGACAAACAAGAATACACTAAGATAAATAAAGAAATAAAAGATAAATGTGGGAAGGCTAAAGAAAGTTGGTTAAACGAGCAATGCAAAAAAATTGAATTAAATTCCATTAAAGATACAAAAAATATGCACAGACAAATCAGTGAGCTTACAGGAAGAAAAATAAGAATAAATACAGGGTGTTTGAAATCAAAAACAGGAAAGATAATATTAGAGGAAGATGCTATAATGAAGAGGTGGAATGAGTATATAAGAGAATTATATGAAGGAGAAAGGGGAGAATTAACAGAAGATAGTAACTTAGAAGGTCCACCTATTCTGAAAGAAGAAGTCGCTGACGCTATGAAACTGAAGAAAGGAAAAACAGCTGGGCCAGATGAAATCACAATAGAAGAATTAGAAGTATTGGGAGAATTTGGAGTAGATATATTAACCAAAATGTTGAATGATATTTACAGCAGTGGATATTTACCCAGTGATATGCTGAAATCTTTATTTATAGCTATACCAAAAAGACCAGGAGCAATTGATTGTGAAGATTTTCGTACAATTAACCTTATAAACCATATCACTAAGCTTCTACTCAGAATCATAATGAGAA
Organism: Cepaea nemoralis; assembly: GCA_014155875.1. Classification (NCBI taxonomy): domain Eukaryota; kingdom Metazoa; phylum Mollusca; class Gastropoda; order Stylommatophora; family Helicidae; genus Cepaea; species Cepaea nemoralis. The sequence goes on from JACEFZ010014079.1 coordinate 57,801, forward strand.
GAATCAAAAAGAAAATAAAAATGGAAATTAGTGAAGAACAGTATGGATTTGTGGAAGGAAAGGGCACAAACAATGCAATTTATACATTACGGACACTAATAGAAAGGTCAATAGAGAAACAGAGAGACATATATTTGTGCTTCATAGATTATACTAAGGCATTTGATAAAGTAAAACATGATGAACTTATTAAAATGTTGGAAGATATCAACATTGATGGAAAAGATTTAAGAATAATAAAGAATGTTTACTGGAACCAAGTAGCAGCAATTAAAATGGGAAATAAAGAGGGTAGTTACGAACAGATAAAGCTAGGAGTACGACAAGGGTGTGTCTTGTCACCAGATCTTTTCTCCCTGTATAGCGAAGTAATAATGAGAGAGATCAAAGAGATGCCAGGAATACTAGTTGGAGGTTATAATATAAATAATATACGCTATGCAGATGACACAGTATTGGTGGCGGATAATTCAACAGACCTACAACAATTATTAGACGTTGTAGTAACAGAGAGTGCAAGGAAAGGACTCTCCTTGAATATCAAGAAAACAGTAACAATGGTAATATCAAAGAAAATGGTGACACCAAAATGTGACATAGAAATAGAAGGGAAAATCCTTAACCAAGTTGATAATTTTAGATACCTAGGGGCATTTATAACATCAGATGGAAGATGTACAACAGAGATTAGGAGTAGAATAGGGCAGGCAAAAGCCGCTTTTCAGAAAATGAAGAGTATCTTATGCAATAAGTCACTATCACTGAATGTAAGAAAGAGAGTGCTGAAATGCTATGTAGAACCAGTTTTGCTGTATGGCAGTGAATCTTGGAACGTAAATGAACAAATTAAGAAGAAATTAGAAGCAACAGAGATGTGGTTCCTGAGACGAATGTTGCGAATTCCTTGGACTGCCAGAGTAACTAACGACGACTGCCTGAAACAGGCTAATGAAACTAGAACATTATATACAACAATAAGACAGAGACAAACATCTTTCTTCGGTCACGTGATGAGAAGAGAGGCATTGGAGAACATCGTAACAACTGGAAAGATCGAGGGGAAGAGAGGCAGAGGTAGACCAAGAGAAGTGATGCTGGATGGATTGAGACGGTGGCATGGAGGAATATCAGCACCAGAGTTGATCCAGAAAACCAAAGACCGAGATCTATGGAGAGCCATGAACGCCTACGCCAGCCGGCACGGCACTTGATGATGATGATGATGATGTGCATAGGAAAGTTACCATAATGTCTATAACGCTGTCCAATTTTTTCTGTTGTCCATTATGCTTTTCGAATTCTTCAAATGCTGCTAAGGTTTGTGCTACTGCCATTTTGTTTGTTCTCATGAAATTTGCATTATTTGCCTGTTATTGGTACTCAAATACAACATAAGTCACCAGGTTATTGTTATGTAGCAATGTTAGCATATCATGCTGTGCACAATAATACAAATCTCAAGTGTTTCATTTGACATAGCATCTGTATTAAGACGACTGACTTGACAGAAAGAAAGTTATCAAAACTCTGTATATCAACATATAGACATGGATGTATCGGGCGTTGAAGTTATATAGGATTAACACTAACAACATTATGATGTTAGGTAAACCAACACCTCCCTTCTCAACAGATTCTTGCCTTGAGAAACCTCTAATACCCACATTAATGAAGTGAGTTCCTCTGGTGCTGTTTACAACTGGAGAAAGTGTACTCCTCATTTGGGGATCTAAATCTAGACAAATGTGTTAAGCCAGCACACTATCAAGTATGCCACCATCACTCCCAGCCACAGCTATGAGAGTAAAGATAGTTTGATGGCAGATATTGTGTAGGGACTTGAAGTGCTGGACCATCTTCATATATAGTTAGGTAATGGCACAAACTGGAATATCTTCTTCCCTTTCTCATCACCTCTCTACCTGAAGAGAAAAAAACATCTGGTTTCCATCTTACAAGACATGAATCCTACTCTTACATGCGCTACTGGCCGAGAAAACTCAAATCTTGGGAATGTAACTTCACACCACTGTGCTGTCAAACTAATGATGAACTAATCACTAAATCACCACAAGTGTGAGATTTACAAAATCTCAAGACAGCTTAACTTGCTTTTAATGTTTACACAATTGTAAGCTTTGTGCCCCTAGGAAGATCAACATGCAAACATTTGCCAAAGAAGGCTCTGCTCTCTACATGTATAAGCACTGAGATGGGACAAGGTGTAACATACTAAAGATACTGGTTATAATATGAACTCCTCCTTCATCCCTCCTTCTAGGGGAGTGTATCAAAACCAGCTCACTAGCTCATGAGGTCAGAATATCCAACATGGATGAGCATTTGCTCAATATCTGCTTCCTTTAGCAGATTCCACACAGGTTAATGGAGTCTATATGCCTGTCAGTAAGTTTTCTTTCCTAAACATTCTGCCAGGGCCTTATGACAACTCATTTGCAATTGTTCAGTCAGAGTTTTTTAAAGTGTGTAACTTGTGTCTTTTATTTATCGTGCAGTATCCAAGAATCCTACATATTCCAGTCTCACGATCCAAGATTTCAGGGACATGCGTGGGTGTGATATCAACAGAGATAAAATTGGTTCTTTACAAATACCTAATCTTATGCGGGGATTTCATGAGCTAATCACAAGCTACCACAAATGTAAAAGATTTACATAATCTCAAGACAACTCAGCTTGTCTAATGTTTAAAAATATAAGTAGCGTACCCTTAGGAAGATCCTTCTGGAAACATTTGGCATAGAAGGCTGTCTGCTCTCTGGATGTATAGGCACTGAGATGGCCTCCAATGCTTTCAATCTCCAGCTCTAAGTCTGTTGGACTCCTCTTCTTGGTGCCCTATAACAAGAATTACCACAATTAAACTAAGTTCCATTAACAGTCACTGTACATCAATGTCAGCCGTTCACTGGGCAAAGGGGTGCAGCTTGCTGACAAAAAGCCTAGAACATGTAGAGGAGTGGTTCTCAACCGGTGGGGAATCCCCCCCCCTCCCCCCCATGGAGATTTTTTTTTTGGGGGGGGGGGGGGGAGATTAAGATTATTTTAAGTTCGCGTTAATACAAGAACTGATTATTTGATGTTTTTCCCTCCATACTTTACAGTTCTGTACTTCTCGCCCTTCTGAAATTCGTTTTATAACGTAAGTAGACCTGCAAATCACGTTTTATGTAGACGTCTAGTCTTGTTCTAGTATGTGTTATTAAATTTAGCTTCCATTTTTATGTATACTATGTAGGGGCAGGGATGGGGGGAAATTTATAGGGAGGGAATGACATTCTGAACATATGGTGAAGGAGTGCATGGGCCAAAAAAGGTTGAGAACCACTGATGTAGAGGAAGCATTACCAACTTAGCCCTAATCCTGGGAAGTTCATTTGTGCTGTGCTGAATCATGACCTGGGTACATCCAAATCTGCATCTCCACAGTTGTGATGTTCCAGTACCAGTCTTGCACATTCAGCTGTTTCTGAGCTCGAAGAGGGGAAGTAGACCTCTGCGGCGAGCCCCATGGATGTAGCATTTTGGTGCTGGTCAGGAAAAGTCTCTACACTCAACTTGATAAATGTAAGCCCCTTTCAGGGCTTGGAGGACCTGAACACCAATGCATAAGACTAAAGAGTTAAACTCCGTCTTCCATAAGATTAATCCTTTAGCGGGCAAATCGTCCGATACCGTCCTTACCCTGGTACGGGCAAACCATCTCAAAGCGCCTGTGACTATTATGCATTGTAAAAACGCGATCTCGCGGCTTTCCGAGGCTGCCGATCATCTACTTTCGGTTTTGCCGATAGCTTGACAACATGGCCGCCATTTGCGAGTGCGTACTTTGAATTTGAACGGATGTTTTTTTAGTTTTGTGGGGGGTTTTACACTTTGTATTTCAAACTGAATTTCGATGATTCTTCAAGTGATAGCGGAGATTTCGCTGGGTTCAATTTAAGTGTACGAAGATGACTGAATTGTAGCTAGATATCAGTGATACCAGCATGGGCAGTGTACATACACACTTTGAAGAAGACTGAAGAAAGTGATTCTAATTCTGAAAATGTGTTTGTAAATTGCCGTATAGATGACTGACACCCACAAACAATATGCCGTATTTTGTAAATATTTGTGTTCCTGTGTGGATTAGCTGCAACCTTCATGTGAGTAAAATATTCTGCATGCTTTTCCCGTCATTTTGCTGTTTGAGTAAAATCTGTTGACTAACAACTTATATGTAATGTTTTCACTAACGTAACCCAAAATTTTACCGAACCTGAAAATTCTTCTTGCCCGTTCAGGGCTACAAAACAGAAACGTCTGCCCTGTGAAGGATTAAACATCAATGGTCTAACCATCAACAGCAGCCCAGTAAAGGGCATTGGGGAATTAGAATAATCCAACTCCATCATAAAGGGTCTTGCCAACTGATATAGGTGATCATGCCTCTCCATAACTCCCATTCTACAGCACTCTATTAATTTATGAGTTGCATCTTTCCATGCTATGATACAAGACTGTCTAGAATATTCTTCTTTTTCTGTTCATGTGACAAAAATATTACGTCTGTAATGTTTACTTTAGTCTCACTAAAAGCCTTGGTTATAAATAACTGATTTTTCAATTTTGCTTATGAAATAAATAAAAACAAGCCCACATTAACCACCCCTACAAATGTTTGAGTTGAGATCAATCAAAGACAATACTGATAATTCTGAAATAGCAGAAAAGTACCTTAAACAGCAAGTGTTCTGCAAAGTGAGCGACACCATTGTTGTTGGCATTCTCATATCTGCTTCCAGCATCAATCCACAGACCAACCTATGACAACATACGTTGTAAATAAAAAGTTAAGAACCAAAATATATTTATCACAACAAATATGACACCAATATGAAAAAGATAGATATGTTACGTAATGAGATGCTTGTAATCCAGATTAAGCTTTCACAGCAACTGAAAATAAGAGTCGGCACTCTTCCGAATTGCGGTCCCAAATAGATCCGCAGTGAATAGGTCAGGGGTTAAGGGTTAGGGTTAGTTGTTAACTAAACACTGACCCTAACCCTTACCCCTGACCTATTCACTGCGGATCTATTTGGGACCGCAATTCGGAAGAGTGCCTAAGAGTCAAACTACAGAAAGTCTGTGTGCTCTCACACTGACATCCAAAAGATATGAACGATCACAATCAATAATTACAATTCTTGTCTATTCAATTTTAAATAAGTAAAACTGTTGTAATACTCCACTGTGTGGAATCTCTCATCTACCTGCTTAATCAATATAACAAGTATACATTGAAACTGATGTCACTGAAGAGGTAATTAAAAACACCCAGTAACATAATGAAGAGAGCAGCAATATGGACCCTGTAATGCACACATGATAAGAGTCAAAAGTGTTGTGTTTAATTATGATAATAATAATTGTAATAATAATAATAAGACGCAGCGGAGGAAGGAGAGGAGGAACAGATGAAGGAGGCAAAGGAGGAGAAGAAGAAGAGATATTCATGGAGCATAAGAAATGAAAAGAAATATGAAAACTCATTTGCTCAAATCATATCCAGCCTCTCGTCTAAATAGTTTACTTCATCTGCCAATAATAATAATTGATTAGAGAGTGGCTCTGAATCTTCAATGATGAACACGAAATTTCAGGCATTGTTTTTTGTCACGAGGAGCGATTGGCCGAGTGGCTTAGAATGCAGGGTTCTCCTTCAGGAGACCCGGGTTAGAATCCTCGGTAAGGTGTGGAGTTGTTTTTTTTTTTCTGTCGGGGGTAAAAAGAAAACTTTAACCTGCACAGTTTGCAGTGACTCACTAGCCAGGCAGCCTTAATTCCACAGGCTCAAGACCCCCCCCCCCCCCCCATATACACTGCAAGGTACTATATTGGTAGTAAATAGTTGTCACAAGAGGAATATTTTACTAAGAAAATTATTGTGAATATATGAAAGATGAAGTACCGTGCTCGTAACAATTCCTGTGTTTTCTGTAGCCACCCTGATTCCATTTTTCAAAGTTGTCACTTTTGTTTCTGGAAGATTCAGCACTGCCTGCTCATAGGTCAGTGCTTTAGCAGACCTCCATCGCCGATTATTGAAAGCTATCACACACGGCACCTGCGGAGTATTAAACACACTTTAATAATATAACTGTCAATATGGATCAATGTCAAAATCACTCAGCCAACATACAAAACTTAAAATCTTCAATTCTTGTGTGATTCCAGTGCTAACATATGGATGTGAGAGTTGGAAATCAACGGTAGCTTTAGATTAAAAAAAATTAGACAATTTTAAGAACAAATGTCTTAGAAGAGTTCTAAACATCCAGTGGACAGATTTCAAAACCAATGCGCAAATAAGACTAGAGACTAAGCAAGATATTGTATCCAATTTTATAAGAAAATGCCATTGGCACTACATCAGCCATGTACTCAGAATGGACAAGACAAGACTCCCCTTACCAAGCCCTCATATGGTCATCAGTAGGGAAAAGAAAACGGGGAAGACCAAGAGAGACCCTGCGTAGAACCATCATCAGAGAAGGCTCATTCAACGGCCAAGTGAACATCCAGGATCTACAACAGGTAGCAGCGAACCACCGGACATGGAGAGCCGTGACTTCTGCCCTATGCACCGACTTAGGCTCAAGAGAAAAGACTTAACTAAATATGGATCTGTCTAGGTATTGAGGAGTGTCAGACAGTGAAATAAGGATTGATCTTCACAGGCAGTCACAGCTACATACTTTAACCCTTTACAAGGCGTAGCGTCCTTTACCGGCCGGTCTCTAAATACGAGCGTAACGGCCGATACTATTATGCATTGTAAAAACGCGATCTCTCGGCTTTCCGACGGCTACTTTCACTTTCGCCCATAGCTTGACAACGTGGCCGCCATTTGTAAACGCGCTACAATGACTTTGAACGGACTTTTACGAACTTGTTTTGATAGTTTTTGGGAGTTTTACGCTGTTTTTCAAAATGGATTTCGGCGATTCTTCAAGTGATAGCCGAGATTTCGCTCTGTTCAATTTAAATGACATTAAAGGGCACGAAGTTGATTATTAATCGGAGCTAGATATCAGTGCAAAGCGTTACTTTGCATTAGCAGTCGTGAGTCGGACTTTAAAGAAAGTGATTATGATTCTGAAAATGTGTTTGTAAATTGCCGTATAGATGACGGAAAATCACAAACAACATGCCGTATTTCGTAAATATTTGTGTTCATATATGGATTACCGGCAACAATCACGTGAGTAACATATTCTGCATGCTTTTCCCTTCATTGTGTTATTTAACTAAAATCGGTTGACTAACACCTTGTTTGTGATGTTTTTACTAACGCGACCCGAAATTTTTACAGAACCTGAAAAAATCTTGCCCGTTCAGGGCTACAAAACGGACAAGCGTCTGCCCTGTAAAGGGTTAAGAAAAGTCAAGATCCAAACTGGTTCTCATCTTTCTATCTTGTGTATGGCTGCTCGGATAACTGTCTTGGCTGACTGGTAAAACTATACAAGTGAACTCAGGAAAATCCTGAGTAAGACTGTCCATCTTTAGTTCAAAGACTGGGACGATAAGAGAGGTGGATATATCCAGTAAAAATTACCAGCTCTCAAATAAAAATAGCAAAATTGGCACACTTGATGCATTTCAGGGCGTGAAAAGAGATAATGGCTAGCCACAGTAGAAGTAATGGGAAGACTGCTCCAATTCTGTAAAGGACATTGGCTTGTCATGTGTAACACATTTTAAAAATAAAATCAAAGAAGGCTTTATACTTGGAAAAATCCTGCAAATAGCAGAAACCAGATTGATTTTATAATGATCAGATGATTTAGAAAGAGTGCAAAAACATATCCAGAAACTGACAAACTCAGATCACAATCCCGGAGTAATCCAAATTAATAGTTCAGTTTCAGAAAAAGTGACAAGAATCAGATTAATATGTTAGAGATACAGCAACCTATAATGAAAGAAAAATACTGTGTAGGAGCATATATAAACTTGCTGAAAATCAAAGAGACACAGCTCTGTTTAAAGCTAAAGAATGTGCTGGAGGGAGTGCAAGAGAAAGACAACATTACAAGTGGATGGACAACCTCAAGAGATAGACTGGAAGCAGCCTGACTGAATGCACCTTTGAGACAGAACAGAAGGTGTGGGAGACAATACAGCCGATCTTCAATGTATAATGGCACTTGATGAGAGATAGTTTAATTTAGTTTAAATACAGTTAAAATCACTTGTATATAGAATATAAATGTGCTGTGAAGTGAGGATAAAACTATAGAAATACTGAGTTAGAGGTGTATAAGTAGGTGGGAATGTGATGAACTCCACTAGAATAAGGACAGAGGAATTGTCAAGAATTCACCATGTTCTCAACACCACAATGAATTATCACCATTAGTGTATTAACCAATGAATGAATATAAAATCATCAGTGGTTTAAGTTTATGTATGAAAAATATTACAATTTTAAGTCTTATACATATGTCAATCATATACTACTACTGTTACAAGGTCATAAGGTGATTTAGTTAAGAAGTACTTTTTAACATGATACTTGACAATGTGACCACGCCCACTACCCCACCCACCAAATTTAACAGATATTATATGTTGTATGTATGCACTATCACTATCCCTCAAGCTCAGGTGTCCTGTTAAGTGAGTAATGTGAAGTGCAATAAATGTAATTTTCAGAGTTCCTAAACTCTTCCTTTTATCTGTATCAAATGCAAATAAATCTAAATGCAGCTGCCCACCTCGTTTTCATCCTCTGTCGAAATGTACTACTTTAAATTATCGCAATATTCGACAGCTGATTAACTACATAGCTGAAAATTCACAAAAAAATCAACAAAGTGCAAGTGGAACTGAATTGCTCAGCAGTCTGCTCTGCCTACTCAAGTTCCCCATACGAAATATACATATTTATGACCGTCAATATTCACAAATATAACTTTCTGTAATTATAAAAGATCATGGGTGCTGTGTAATAAGACAGATTACACACTGATAAATCCTGTTCTTAGGAAATTTGTGATACCAGAATCGACCTCCGGCTTGCAGGACAAACTGTCGGCGACCGACAGAAAAAGAAAGTCACATACCTGAGTTCTCAGAGAGAAATTACTTATCAGCAGAAGAATATAAACATATTCTTAAACTACTTATACTAATTGATTTTCAGATCGCTGAACAAAATTGAACTTCAGTTTGTGTACCTTCTGTGACAATTTTACAAGTCCCGAAACCCCACCATTGACCTTCAATAGTGAGGACGCCATTTTGAACTGAGGATAGTGGTTTACACTCAGAACGGAAATATGTCAGAGTGGTGGGTTAATACAAATATATAACATTTATATGTTAACGGATCAAAGTTATAGAGGCACGGAGATTACGTCTAACAGTACTTTAAACAAGAAGAAAATAAAAACAAAACAAAACAAAAAATAAATAAGGCATTTCCTGAGATTAAAATTAGAGTAGCTGCAGGGCTTAATAAATGGTACACATGTCTTGATTGATTACTTACAGAAAAATTATCAAAGCCTTTTCCTTTATTATACATAAAGATATGGCATATGCTAATTATATATTTATTATTAATTACTAAAGTAAATATAAAGACCGCATAAACTTACACTTTTTCTAATTGTGACAAAATATATACATAATATCTTTCGTGACATAGCACATAGTCACCTTTTATGGTTTATTCCCAGTCTGAAGAATGAATACAAACGCCGCACTTTTTTTTATTCCATATCCTGCTACTCTGTAACTTTTATATTTTAAGTATAAACAAAGTGCTGCTAAGCAACACACGTTGTTGACAAAAAGTAGCAACATCTTTACACGTACAGGTATAGAATTCCCAATACTAATTACTATCGCTTAGACTTATAATATTTGATAATTCACAATCCATGGTTAGCTTCAAAATTGTGTTACCTTTGCTACAAACACTCTGAAGACAGTCATACCAACCAAATGCAGTCTAGAGAAGGAACATATCCAATCCAACCAAAGCCAAAGGCAAACAAAAGTTTAGAAGTTAAAAAATAAAACTCAATCAAGTATTAAGAAGCCCAAAGTCAAAGGAAATTCATACATTAATAACACAACGGTCACTGATAGTGTAATTTGCCGTAATTTTACTAATAATAGTAATAGTTACAATAATAATAATACACTCATCATCATCATAATGTGTCTTACCTGCTGAAGTAGGCGTTTTAATTTATAGTTTATGTCTTTCCACAGATCTCGGTCTTTGGTGTGAGTCTGAGTTCTGAAAAGTAATCTGCTGATGATATATTACAAATATATATTATATAATATTATATACCTCCGTGCCACCGTCTCAATGACTGAAACTCAGTTCATCCAGTGCCATCCAGCATAATTTTCTTGATCTTTCCAGTCATCACGATTTTCTTCAGTGCCTTTCTTCTCATCACATGACCAAAGAAACTAACTAGTAAGTTAGTAACATACTACTTATATAATAATAATATTAATATAATATTAATTATTATTGAGGTACTGAATTAGCAATTTTTTTTATTGACACATTTCTGTCATGGACTCATTTCTGACAGTAATATGAATTACTGTCAGAAATGAGTCCTTACAAGTTTTATGATAAAACCCATGACAATCTATGAAATCAAGAATCAACATTACATTATTGCAAGTGGGTTGATTTTTCACTATCATTGAAATTGAACAATTTATTCACACATATTCCTTCCCACCAATCTATCCCCACACATGCATACAGACAGACAGACACCACTGGTATTATAAGTAACTATATCATAATCATCAGTCAGGTCTGAAGGTTGGTATTGAAATGTTCAAGTCTGATTATGTTCTTTCACTGTATCCTGCTTTCAGAAACTCTCAACAGCACAGCTAAGGCTGAGCCTCAACATCCTAGCTAGATTCCTGTTATGTGGCTTTGCCTGGTCATTCTCTAGATTGTAGTCAAATTCTTTAATTTAAAAAAAAAAATTGTTTCAGAACTCTCCTAGATAGAGGTTACAAAATGAAGTCCAGCAGTACATCATTCAAGTCACTAAATTAACTACAGAGATATTAAATTCTCTCTCTCTCTCTCTCTCTTTCACTCTCTCTCTCTCTCTCTCTCTCTCTCTCTCTCTCTCTCTCTCTCTCTCTCTCTCTGTGCATGTGCATGAGAGTGAGTTAGCGAGCATGTGTGGTGTGCGTGTGTATCTATGTATGTTTTAGTCTGCATGTGTGTGGATAGATGGGTGAATAAATTATCTGTTCAACTTCAGTTATTGAAAGATAGTGAAAACACCTCGGTTGTCACATTTTTAAGTGTGTTATGACACACTTGCTTGTGTCATCCATCTTCCTGTAATCCTGTGTGAACGTACACACTATCTAGTCACTGATGTTTAAACATTATTCTAATAATTTATCAGCTTGCTACAAAAATATATGTAAATATACAGAAATTGTTTTTTTCCCCCCGCGTTTCCATCCTGTTTCAGGATATTGCGGTCAACACCAACATCTTTCAGCTGTATGTTGATTCCTAGGCTAGATTACGCTCATCACACGCCACGACTTTCTGAGCGACCGGCTGCATGCTCTCATAAGTCACTAGCGTGACTCGAACCACTTCTAATTCTCGTCCGCTCACGTCGACCACGAGAGTATTCGGGATTAACCGAGAAAGCTGCTAACCCCTCGGCCAGGCAGCCGGCAAATATACAGAAATAACATATCATATACCACAGCATGCTTCCATAAAAGTGGATAATTCACTTTAAAAAAATAATAACATAACAATCTATGCTGAACCCTCATAAAATGAGGTCGGCATGTCACTGTATCATTTGTGCTTTTTAAAAAAAAACGCATAACTCACTTTGGGTATCTTCTTCTTCAGCATTCCGAGCCATTGAGGTTCTTTGCTGCAAATACAATCTGTCTCCATTCGTCTCTCTGGTGGACCTTCTCTTGCCAGTCGTTGATTCCAAGTGCTTGTCCTTGGGTATAAAATTTAAAATTGTTTGTATAATTTGGCAGGAAGACACAAGTGTATGTGACAGTCCTAATAAATTGTTAGAATGAACGTTATTATCGTTATGTGTCATGTCAATAGACATAGGTGGTTATGATTCACCATCTCACAAGATCACTAGAATCTAGGATCACGTCTGTGTTCTTGTTCCAATTATGCCATGTTGCTAAGCTGTCCATGTATTTATCTCTTTGTATTTTTCTGGCTCTTTTTCTGTCAAGTCTGCCAGTTGTCACTAAATTTCAAGTTTATTTCTCCTAATACTGTGCCCAAAAAATATTATGACTATCTATGTCTAATATCCTTAATCAATATACAGTTTTCATTCCTTTCTTGAAGGACTGCCTAATTTTATTTCTGCGTGTACAATGTATTCTTTGTATTTTCCTTCAAAATTGCATTTTGACTGCCATTAGATGTTTCTCAGCTTGCCTGCTTATTGTCAATGTTTCACATGCATACAGCAGAAAAGTTTCTGTAGAATATTTATATAGTACCTTTGTTGATGCTTGCAGACCCAAGAATGCCCTCGATCAGCCATCCAAAGTCTGTGATGCACTCTAGCCACTGGAATGAAGAGGTGGAGGAGGCCTACCGCTTTCAACAAGCTGGTTACAGGGATGAAACTGAATACAAGGAAGTCAGGAAAACTGATATTGTAAGTAGGCTGTGATTTCTCTGACAGTTACATTATATGTATGTTGAGCAACTTGTGCAAGTATTGTGGTTAGACTACTACTTTTTTAACATGATGGCTCAAGCTTCATTCCTCAGCATTGGCAGTCTTTTACCCCAGCCAGGACAGCTCTGGCCTACATAGCCTTATTATAGCACTAGATTATTCTGGGAAAATAAAGAAGGTCAGCATAATATTGACCATATTAACCAATATACTCGTAGCTACCTAAAATATGACAAGCACCATTTGATATTTTATAGTAATCATAAGGAATAACTCTAAACAATTTGAACTAAAATGGATAGGCTAAAGATAAGAATAGCATTGGTCTGCTAAGAGGGTCAACTCTGTACCACTGGAATATACATCAGCATTGGTAACAGCTTACAGATTTTAAGTAAAATATGACAAGCACCATTTGATATTTTATAGTAATCATAAGGAACAACTCTAAACAATTTGAACTAAAATGGATAGGCTAAAGATAAGAATAGCATTGGTCTGCTAAGAGGGTAAACTCTGTACCACTGGAATATACATCAGCATTGGTAACAGCTTACAGATTTTAAGTAACTTATTCTTTTATCCTACTGCTTTTGCCATGAAGTGTCACAGAGAGTGGGAAGATGTAAACGTCTGCCTCGCTTGTCTCGTTCCTTGCTCTATTGTTAAATTTCTTCTTCTTCTGCTGCATTCATCCGAATTTTTTTTCAGGATGTGACTGCGTTGTGCCTGTTTACAGCAGAGCTGCGTTCTTGCGCCATTAGGCCGACACATCCGACTTCTGCGGTTGTTAAATTTGATTTCTTCAATGTATTTGTTTTACTCCATCTAACTAACTCTTTCTTGTTTTCCTCTCATCTTGTATCTTGATGTTCTCACATAGAAAGCTCTAGTCGCTGGTTGATCTTGTTCCATTCTAACTAAATGTCCGAACCTATTTGATTCTTTGGTGTTCTATAAAGTTAGTCACAGGTGTTTTTTGTTTGTTTGTTTGGTTTTTGTTGGTTTTTGTTTGTTTGTTTGGTTTTTGTTTGTTTGTTTGGTTTTTGTACTCACTCGCTTTGAACTCGCGTAGTCCATACACACTACTAGTAGCACTGGACTGATTTTTGCTTGTGGGTTAGCTTACCCTATTACCAGTGTCCCTCAGCCAGTCATAGATGTTATATCTACACTTGTTCTTAGTTTTTCATTTGTCTATCTCTTCTTGTTTTTCCAGCTACATTTCTTATGCATCTCATCTTACATGATGTGATTTTGCGCCTGTATGTTTCTAGGACTGTCCATGTTTGGTTTTGGTAACACAGCATTTAGTCAAATAAAGCAACTATTAGCTTCTAATTTTGTATGCAATTTGTTATTTGAATGTTGGTAGTTGATGTTGTTTACTTTCCATATTATTATTTCTATTGATTTATCTAGTCTTCCATCCTCTGTGAATACACTTCCCAGATTCTTGTATTATCTAACTTGTTTTAATGATTTTTCATTTTTATTTATGTTATATTGCACTATTATTGGTTGAATTGTCATAAATTCTGTCTTTTCAATGTTAATCTTCATATCAAAATTCTCACAGAAATTGTTAATGCAATTTATATAGTGTTGGAGATCCACATTGTTCTCATACAGTAAATTCTGGTCATCTGTAAACAGAATTCCATTTAAACTCTCTGATTTGGATTTTCTTCTTTAGATATATTACACATTATAAGTGATAAAAAAAAGTAACAATTGTGCTAAATTGTGTAATGACTTTGAAATGAAATTACTCTCTTTATTAAGACACACAGTCATTGCAAATGTATGTTATATACTTGTTACATACTGTAACAAGTTATATACTGCTTTTGTGATGTTTCATTGCATTAATAATAGAAACAAACTGTTGCAAGAGTTTGCTTGATGAAGGGAAAACCATATACAGTTATCACTCACTTTAAGCTGTTTTTCAATAGTAGTTTTAAATAATAAAGAGTAGACCATGAAGCCACTGCCATGGTAAAATTATGAATCCCACCCACAACAGAACAGCATGTGTCAAAGAAGAAAGACAGCCCATACAGAATGCTGTGCAGACTGTGCTAATGCTGTATGTGTCAGCTAAGAGGCACAACTATTACAGCATTACTACAATGGGACACAATGTAACAAAAGTCTTGTGTTTTTTCTTCTTTCGTTCGCTTGAAATATGTCTATAACTGCAATGTTGTCTCTTGTATGAATTTAACTGTCTTTTTTAGTTCACTCAGCGGTCCATAGAGTTTATCTTCCACTGTTGTCTCTCTAGGCCAGAAGGTTTGCCTAGATATGTTGTATTTTGGGCAGTCTTGGAGTATGTGCTCTGCTGTCTGCGACGCCAATCCCCACGGCCACATGGCTGATTCACCAATCGTGAATTTTGTATACATGTGGTTGCGTAATCTATTGTGTCCTGTTCTGAGGCACAGAATAATGACTTGTTCTGGTCTGTCCATAATGTGGTAGTCATCTTGAGCAGGTTTTGGTGGCTTTCTGACTGATTTGATCATTCTTTTCTTTTGGTGGTATGTAATGGGCACATCAGGCTGTTCTTCTTTTGCTCCTTCCTTAGCCATTCGATCAGCTCTGTTGTTTCCGGGTATTCCACAGTGGGATGGTATCCACTGTATGGTGACCTTATACTGACTGCTAAGTTCAGTTCAGAAAGTAGTGTCCTTAGTACGTGCAATTTCCCAGACAGGAGCGCCTTGAGTACTGATTTTGCATCTGTCAGTAGCACCACAGGTTGTGTACCATGGCTGGTATTTAGTAATTTCCCTGTTACTATCTTGATTGCCTCAATTTCAGCATCATAGTTATGGTAGTACTTTCCTGTTGGTACTCTGGCCGTGTCACTAGGGTCATTTGGGTATTCTATGTACAACAAGATCTTTTCAGTATGGATGAATTGGCAGGAACAAATGAAGAAGAAGAATGTGTACATTATATTAATGAAATAGCTGCTGTATGTTGTAAGAGGCGACTAAGGATAGGTTGGCATGAGACTGACTACCTCATCCTATAGAACTTTAGAAGCAAAATCTGACCAATCATGAACGAGTCTACAAAGGGCACGTTGTGAGTTGGTTGAGAGCCTCTGCTCCACTGGGAGATGAAAGGCAGCAGCAGAAGAAGGAGGAGGAGAAAAAGAAGATCAGGAGGACAAGTCTGGACCCTTGTGGGAATTGCAGCTCTTATTTTAAAAAAAAGGACAAGGAAGAATATGAAGACAAAAAAGATGAGGAAGAGGAGAAGGAAACAGAAGAAGAGGGTGAAGAACGAAGAAATCTTAGTTTTTTAAGATTTGTATAAATCAAATGTTAGATTACGTTTTGTCTGTTTGTTCATAGATAAAGGATTAGTGATGATTGTCTCATTGATATTGAGCAAAGAGGAGCATAAAAAGAAGAATAACTAAAAAGAAATGTGATGAAGAGGAAGATGTCACAAGAAAATAACATTACAAAGACTTGATATGTTTTCAGATTTATAATCTGTCAAGAGGTCCTGAAGACAAGGCAGTGTCCTGGGAATATGTCAGGGTTCTAAAGATATGTTAAAGTCCCAAACACATATCAAGGACTTGAAGACAGACAGAGGGCCCAAAGACCTATCAGGGTACCAAAAACATATCAGGATACTGAAGCCATATTAGGGTATCAAAGATATATGATGTCCTGAAGACATATCAGGGCAATTAAGTATCATAGAAATACAGTAAATGAGGTAAATGCAGCCAGTGATTCACGAGCTTGACTGGTTTGCATGTGTCAGCAAATCTTGGCTGACCAAAGCCCCCCTATGCGTCCAAGTGATAGTCCTGGTAACAGAAAATTACCCACAAAAACTCAATAAAACTTTATATTATCTATGCCCCTTATAGACCATAGCTTTTTTTCTTCTTCTTGTTTGCTGTTGTTTTAACAATGTCTACACAAGAAATCCATTCTTTATGTATGTTGCTGTAAATGAAAGCTCATTGAGACTTCCTATAGCTTCGTGAGATGTTTATCATTGTGGCTCAATTTAGTCTGCAATTGACAAAACATATGTCTTGAAGGATATATTCAGCTGTCTGTTCTGCCTGTTAATATGTTTACAGAAGTGATTGGACCAGTTTTAGTCTATTTCAGTGACTGTTAAGCAGAGCAAGACCTATCTGCTTGATCAAGTTAGACATGGTCTCATTGTTGGTTGTGTTTTCTAAATGATTTTATTAGAATTTTGTTTTAATGGAAAGCGATTGATTGTTCTGTTTGGCAAAATTGTACTCCTTCTTTAACTAACATGTTCTTTAATTTCTGGGTATGCTGCAGTGAGATTAGCTCAACTGTACATAATACCCGTTTGTTAGTGGAAATAATGGCTTAAAACACATTTGCACAAAACACAAAGAGAACGTTTTATCTTTCATGGTTTATATCTGACAATTGATGACAGTAGGATTTTCATGTAAATGTCACCTTCGAGTTCGAATCCTCGGTAAGGTGTAGATTTTTTTTCTGTCGGGGGCAAAAAGAAAACGCACAGTTCATGCTGACTGCACTAGCTGGGCGGCTTTAATTCCTCAGGCTCAAGACACACCCCCCCCCCCCCCCCCCCCCCCCCCCCCCCCCCGCGCCATACACTGCAAGGTACCATATAGGCAGTAAATGACAGTTTTTGACACACAATCATACATATATGTGTGCAAGCTTGGAGTTAATCCATGAACACACACTTGCACAAACACACATATGCTGGTGTGTTTATAGGAAGTACACAAAATCATGTGTAGTTTACCAGTATTAATGTTGTAGTATTAATGTTTGAAATAATTATGTTTCAAACCACCTTCACAGGTAGACAGATGGCCAGGCAATGGATACATAAAGAAGCTCATTGGTCGCAATGGATGCTACTACTATTATAACAAGTCTCGCGAATGTCCTGAGGCAAATATAAATAAGTCAAAATTATATGCTTTACTAACATGAATATCCTATTATAGCTCTCTGTGTCTGCAACTTGCCTGTGAGGGAGGGGGAGGGCCTCCCAAACAGGTAAAGCACACACAATCACACATGCTGAAGAATCTACCAATAATCTGACCATCTAAAATCTTTCCACTTATTTGGTAAAGAATGTTTTAATTTACTAGAGCAGTGATGGTTTTCATATCATGAAATAATATAGGTGGTAACTGTTATATATTTGACTCAGTCAATATCAGTAATATAGGTTGTTAGATCATCTTGCAGTAAATGTATATATTTGACTCAGCCAATGCTAGTAATAAAGGTTGTCAGATCCTCTTGCAGCAACTGTTATGTATTTCATTGATTGTCTGTAATATTATCATCAGTCCTCAGTCTATCTTCATCATCACCAAATGCTATCTTCATCATAACCAAGTGCCATCTTCATGTTGAAGGATGTGGCATGTTGAGAGGATAAGTTCAGTACCCACCAATGTATCCCCCGTTGTGAAGTAACGCTAGAGAGATGGGGCTAATTTCTAACAGAGTGGATAGGTCACTGGAGATAATGTGACACAAGAAAACTCAGGATGTCTAGGGGACTCCCGGATATATTAAGGAATCCACACCTGTTTATCTTTTCCCAAAAGGAGAACAAAATTTGACTCTTTATGAACCCCCACTTACATCCATTTTCCCTTTAAGGTGAACCGGTAACAAGAATTTGTCTAAATATAGAGTTCTCCTCAATGAACAATTTGGAACCTGGGAGCTTACAGTAGGATCAGTAATTCACTGTCTACTCGTGTTTACCCAGCCACATACCGTTCCAAATTCTTCAAGAATGTGAATTAATGGTTTAATTAAACATATAATGAAAACTGGCACATCACGAGTCATTGAATAAGAATAGAGCTAAATTTCACTTGTTTAATTCACACACAAAAACTCTGTGGAATGGAGAAACATTTGGCAGACCTCTGAGCAACAAATTACATCATTATACCAAGAATGCATGTCATTTAAATAATAACCATTAAGAGCAATTGTTGGCACTTTAGATATTAATATTGTCCACAAAAGGTCTTACACATGTTTGTTCGCATAGGATGCTCCTACTAAACTAATATATGTTCTGGTGGTGAGATAATGGTCTTCTAAAAATATGGGATCCCATGGTCTGAACAGTCCTAATATAAAATTGACTGAGGTCTGATATCGTAAGTCTTCAGTCTCTGCCTCTGTTGTCGAGTTTCATTCTGTCATATGTTGACATTGTTCTCTTCCAGAGTTAATACAAGATGTTTGGAATGAAATGGTGGTAGGATTGTCCCAATAACATGTTAGCAACTGATGATTGCTGAAGACATTGGGCTTGGCAGATCTTCACTGGTATGGGTTACCATCTTGGAGTATTTTAGATATGACTCTAGGATTATCACATATTGTGATGACTGAACCAACGCTCTGTCAGAAGCTCAGCTGTCCCAATTTCGTCTCAGACACTCGTGTGCCTATTTTGTACTGGATTCATCCATACATCCATCCACTAACACCATCTCCTCTCTTTACGTGATCATCTTAATATATATATATATATATATATATAATCCAGGGCCATCTCTGGCTGAATCACAGAGAGGGGCACAGTATTTTACTTAATCCACAGAAAACACATCTTGCTCCAGTGAAAGATGAATACTAAGTGCGCGCTAGGGAGCTTTGAGATATCCCACAATGCATTATTTCACGCTTCTCTCTTCTACTCAACCAATGATCCAACAGATCAGGAACGCGCCCCAAGTGTCATACCAAGTGGCATGTCTATTAATAAGTATGTTAACATGTCGCATGGTGCCAACTAGTGTAAAGCAGTGCATAAGAATTTCCATTACGTGTTTCTGTTGCAACTGGTGTGAATGAAATGGACATTATGTCACAAAGGACAGCTGTAACAAGTCCCAGATACTTTCTGTTAGATGTTTTTATTGTACACATAGCAAGCTTCTTCCAGTCAAATGTTATTTTCTCCACCCACATGTAACATTGTTTTCCAATTGTACATTTTTTCATTCCTTTTAAGGGTGAGAGGGTCGACTTTATTGTAACAGGTTTAACCCCATCTGGCTTGGTCTTTTCCACAGAATGACCAACTGCATACTGAGAACATTACACAAAGCATGACCTCCATAGCTCTAGCGATGACACCCCCCCCCCCCCCCCCAAGGTCTATGCAGAAAAATTGCATTCTTGGTTTGAATGACAGTTTGAAAACAAGCTTGTGACCCTCAGAATATAAGGCAGACAGCTTGACCACTTCACGATGAAGACCTCAATTCTGCAGTCTTCTCATTAGCATTCTATACAACTACTGGCACCTTGCCGTCTTAACAGTTTGTTACATTGTGCTTTTAAAAAAGGCATAATAACCTCTCCATAGCACAAAGTCTGGGCTGAATTGAAGAGACCATGTGTTGTCCATGCAGCATGATCCCTCTCTTGGCCTGCCTAATTTATTCCAGAGGAAAGGTAACACAAATACATCTGGAACAAGACAAGCTGCAGAAGTTGACGGATCAGTAAAGCAATGCTCTGCCTGTCGGAGGTTCAATCCTAGACCAGTTGCCAACCAAGGCTTAAGACCTGCTTTGCCCTGCCGTGACATTTAGTCTTTAAATTGCATTTCTTTGTACTAGGATAAGGCTTGTACTCTCCCTATTGTACTCCCCTGCCTGAAGCCATTGACACAGAAAGCAGATCGTATCATCTACTGTCATACGGTAGCTCAGTCACATCAAACTATAAAATAGTTAGTTGCATGTCCTTTACTGGACGTGGCAGTCAACTCCAGCATATTTTTGCTGTTTGCGATTTCTTGGCAAGGTTACATTCAATAGTTTGCTATTGCTTTCTGAATGACCAGCACTCATTCCATTGTATGGGAACCAATGCAAGGTGATCTGCTTCCAATTCACCCGCTGCTTTATTTCAAATGCGGTATGCGGGATTATAATTTGCACTCATAAACCTTCGCCACAGAGTTGGTATATCTGACAAAGACCTAACTTATACTCTCTGGCACAGTTGCTTTAATATATACACAAAGTGTTTGAATTGTGTGACTTTAATCTGTCATGTTTTCCTCATCCCACGACATTCCTCTTATTGTCGATATAGCCATATTACAAAAGCCTCTGTTTTCAACTCATACTATTCCTTCAATGGTCATATTTCTTAACATCAGTCTGTAAGTAAATTTTAAAGTTTATTTTTTAAAAGACTAATAATTATATTTTCTTAAAATATAAGTCTTTAACATCCAGAACTGTATAGTTACTTCTGTGTGATACTGAAAGAATTGAAATAATTAAGTAGTTTTTTTTCCTTTGCTTCACATGGAATTTGTTCCACATTTACCTTTTGGATTTTTTGATGAACTGAACTTTTGAATTATATGTATTTTTTTGTTAACTACCACAGTTACGATCATGTTACTAATATTTTAGCCACAGACAGATAATGCTGGCATTTTAATGCAGTAAGCTGTCCATAAGTATCGCTATGAGACACTGAATATTAAACTGCATACCCTCAAAGTAAACAGTGACCCATCTTAGAACTTATATACAATTTCTTATTACATGGTGTTCTTGTTCAGTGAGAAAAGTATGAAAATAAAAGTTGATGTAATCTTAACTAGTATACCTGTGTGGTACCAGGCCTATCTATAGCTAAGAATAGTAACACCGTAACCTATCTTGTATGACATAAGGGTTTTGGCAATATATGCGGCTTCCAATTTTTAGGGAGTCTCCGTGGCAAAGTGGTCAAGCCATTTGACTCTGACTCCGAAGGTTGTGGGTTCGATTCTAAGCTGCGTCCTTCGGTTCACGAGTGCATTTTTTTAGACTCCTAGGGTCATCGCTGGAGCTACGGAGTTTGTGCTTTGTGCGATGCTTTCGGCAGTTTGGTGCCGAAAGAGACTGAGCCATATGGGATAAAAACCCAGTGAAGTCGACCCTATCGACTTTTTAAGAGATGATTAAAATGTGTTGGCACGGCTACTGCATTCATGTAGACACTTTAGCTGCAGAATCCAACCAATCATACACAAGTTTACAAAGGAAGGGCATGGTTTGAGTTGGTTCATGGCCTGTTCTTTGAGAGATGAAAGGCAGAAAAAGAAAAAAAAAGAACTTTTAACTCTTTCTGTCTGAAGCAGTGCACCATGTGTGATTAGCTATTGTCTGGAGATGGCACACAACACTTTATGTGTTATTATCTCTTTTAAATTTAGTTTGAGCAGATCAAAGAAATTAGCTACATATTTTAATATGCAGCTCAGTATATTTGTTGAAAGTTATATCTTGCTCTTTTCATTGTTATTATTGTTTATCTGTTATAGTCTCAAGTGGATACAGTATGCAGATGATCTCTTTATAGAGACAATAGCCACCACTGTAGAAGAAGAGAAGAAAGAAAGAAAGAAAGAAAGAAAGAAAGAAAGAAAGAAAGAAAATTACAATACCTGAAATACATGGTAAAGAATGATGCTCAGAAAATCTTAGACAAAAAGAAGAGCAAGGGAAGTAAGAAACACTAAAGACAGTTAGCTCCCACACACAATCACAGCACAGATGTGGAGATTTTCTGACATAAAGACATTATTGTCTGAAAAAGCTACGAATGGAAGATATGCTCCTTCGAAAACATGACAGAGAATAACCAAGATGATGATGGACTCATCACAGTAGACACATAACATTAGGACACGCAGAATGACTGACATCCTTAGAAACAGGATGCACTCAAGAGTCATTTTGTTGTTGTTTTTGTTTCACGTTTGCTAGTTTTGAAACTCAAGCGCAGTCCATACCCATGCTACTAATTCTAAAGTACTGGACTGATTTATGCGAGTGGATTAACTTTCCTAATTACCAGTGTTTCTCGCCCACTACCTTGGCATTAACACACAGTAAGTTAAGAGTGAGTGCTCTTACCCTTTCAGCTGTGCTGACCTCTAAAAATTGTCATCGAAGTGTTGTTATAATGGAGACAATATTCTGGACAGAGTATGTTAAATTTCTTCTTTTTCTTCATTTGTCCAATATTTTTTGTTTACAGAACTGCGATATTTGCGCCTTTTGGCGGAAACATCCACCTTCTTTTTGGCAGTCTCAAAGTTGTGAGGTCATTTTTGTCACTCCTTCTAAAGGAGATTAGCCAAATTGCCCGTAGAGAGCAGCCACATGCATGTCAGTTGGTCCTCAAGGGAAGGCAAGGGCAGACCATGGCTTCTATAAGTGCGGAGCCAACACATGATGATCTGGTACTAGGCTTGCCCAAGGCATTGTCACGTCCTGCACATTAACGTTTAGTCTCTTCTGCTCCTTCTTTTGTCATTAACACTCCTAGTGAAGACCAGGCCTACAAACATGCATGACAAGTCCTGTGTAGGCCAGTTCATGGTTGGTTGTTCATTGGCTGATTTTTGTTCTACAGTGCGAGATAGGTCTATGTGGCAAAGAGCTTACGGACACAATTTGTAAGCCCACTTACCCGCGTTCGAAATTTGGTAGCAGACCACGTCGCGCTGGGTTTTAATGAGTTGGTGTGGGAGAAGGTTGTTCAGAAAGCAGTGGCAAACTACCGAAAGTAAACTTGCCAAGACATCAACAACAGTAGTAAAATGCTGGTGTTGACAGTGATGTCCTGTAAAAAGGATATGCAAAAAAAAAAAAAAGCAGCAACAAAAAAGTGTGAGGTAGCCAGTCTCAGACGTAGCCTTCTTAGTCACATCTTACAATATGCACGGGAGGTCTACAGTGGTACAATTCTTTGTCTCCCCTTTGTGACCCCAGCAACACATAAATACTGCTTAGCCTACCATAATTCACCACAGCAAAAATATGTCAAATGATGATGATGACACATATAAACAGTTCACTAACACATACAATGATACACAATTAAAATATAATGACATTTATTTATTTATTTAGTATGGCAGTACACCAGCAATATACTTTAGGCTCATCTCTGAGTTCAATAACTGGTAAACCTTTGAAAACGGATACATTTCATAGAAATTTGATTCATGATTCAGGCTTGAAACTCAATTTCAACAGAATCATCTTCGAAGTTAGTGTTCATAATATGTCATCTTCATACACTGTCACGAATGTTATCAGCAGACGTCAGTTGGAACACTGACTTGGGCCGAAGGAGACCAAGCACATGGGGGGGGGGGGGGGGGGGGGGGGGGGGGGGCGCGCGCGAGCGTGTGTGTGTGTCCCGTTTCTCTCCCCTCCCCCAGAGCTATGGTGATTATGCAGGTGAATAATCTCAATCGATGATTCATGTCACCAAAACTACTTATAATTTTAGTTAATAAACTCAATCCACTGTTCATGTCACCATAAATATCTAGAATTCTAGTTCATAAATTAATCAGTGATTCATGTCACTATAAATACCTATAAATCTAGTTCATAAATTAATTAATGATTTGTGTCACCAAAAATATCTATAATTCTTGTTAGTAAATCAATCAGTGATCCATGTCACCCTAATACCTATCATTCTAGTTAATACATCAATAACTGATGTCACTATAAATACCTATAATTCTATTTATTGAATCACTCAATAATTCCTGCCACCAAAACTACCTATAATTCTAGTTAATAAATACATCAATTATTTATGATACCAAAACTACCTATACTTCATACCACCACAAATACCTATCATCACTTGAACAAGTCCCTACAATAGTCAATATAAGCAACAAACATTAAGTCTATTACTTAAATATTGCATGTAAGTTACACAAATGAATTTCCAGGATGAGTGTCTTATGAATTAAATGGTGTGTACAATAAATCAAGTTTTAACATCCTTTGACACTAAGATCAATTGTTGTCTAACAATACATGTAAGCACATATTTGCACAGAACAGATGCACAGTGATGTTATACAACTTTATGAAATACAATAACTAAATAAGACAACATTTATACTATTTTTGTTGAACAGAAGACTGAGTACCTTTCGACACAGTCTGAAGTCCTGAGCGCTCCATGTTGTTGTTACAAAGTGTCTTGGCTGGTTGTGAATCCTCTGCATGACTGAGTGTTAACTCTTTTAAGTCTGATGCATTGAGTTCAGGTTAAACAAAAAGTAAAGAACCCCTTTACATGACTTCAGGTGCACACTGGGCAAATGGTGCTAGACCTATATTATTATGGACTAATCGGCACTTGGTGGGCAATATGGTCAGTATCACACCGGGCTGCCGTTACTTCTCAAGATAAAGAAAGTCTTAAAAGTCTAGAGGATCGATTTCATTGCACCAGATTTTATCCCATAAGGCTTGGTCTCTTTCCACAGGGCAGCCTGCCAAAAGCATTGCACAAAGCACAAACTCCATAGCTCCAGCGACAACCCCCAGGAGTCTCTGATAAAAATGCACTCGTGGACCAAAAGACATAGCCCTGAATCAAACCCACAACCTTCAGAGCATGAGGCAGACAGCTTGACCACTTTGTCACATTTCTCAAGATATTTCCTGGTACTCATTTAAGGCTGGGTTAACCAAGGCAGCCCAGGTCATCCATTTTAAAAATCTGAACCTACATCAATGCGGACATGATTATCAAGCTAGCGCTACGCTACCACAGCTCCACAAAAACGATGCCAGACAATTTTCAGAATGTTCTGGGAGCTGTCTAAGAAGGAATAGTGACGAGGAAAGGAACGGGTCATCCCACTACATATGTTATGACCTAGAGGACGTGAAGGCCTAATACTTCACAGAATTGCACTGGTAATGTCATGAGCTGGTTTGTTCTGGGAGCTGTCTAAAATATAGTGACAAGGAATGGGCCATCCCATCTCATATGTCATGGTCTAGAGCAGTGGTTCCCACGCTTTTCAAGCAGAGGGCCATGTCTACTATTTTTGGTAGCTAAGCGGGCCACAACGTTATAAAATTATAAAAGTCTTGCAATATCATTCTTAACTTTCGTCAACAAAATTCTAAAACTTTAAAGGCAGTCAGTCTCATTACTACACTGTGGTCATTTTTTGGTTTAAAATCAAAAGTTAATTTAACAATAAATTTTAAATCAGTTTAGAAAATCGCTAGTAATGTAATTAATTTACAATTGTAACTGTTCTTCATAACCAGTTACTTCAGTTCAGAAGCCAGTTTATCAATGTCTGGTCACAAATCTGTCGTGCTCAAAGTCATAAGCGCAGCTAGGTTACTGTCGGCGAGTCTGGGACGTTGCTTGTTTGTTATAACAGCCATTGCGGAAAATGACTGCTCGCATCTGTAAGTCGAACCAAAACAACAAATGTATCTCTGGGAGAATGAACGCAAGTGTTCAAATTGTTCGACAGGCAATAGTCACCAGAATGATATCATATGATCAGCTGAAGGTGAAGCAGGCAGCTCCAGAAATTTACATCTCAGTGCAGAATTACATTTCATATCAATTACTTTGTGCTGAAATTTTTGCTGTAATTGACGGAGCTTGGCATCAGGAAATACGAACGGATTTATGAAGAGGGCAACATTATCCTCCTCTATTGTGAACTCTTGAAATCGCGACTGAAAGATATCCAGAAGACTTTCAACTTTTACTTTGTGCTGTAACAAGTCACATTTCTTTTCTACCACAAGCGTCTTCAAAGTTGGAAACGCCTCTACAGTCCCTTCAGTCAGCTAGCTGTCCAATAAACAGTCGTAGTCTCATTTTAAATGTAGAAATGTCATCACACACATTTGTGAATAGTCTGTTTTTTCCCCTGGATCATCGCATTTAAAGAGTTTAAATGAGACGTGATGTCCACCAAAAATGCCACGTCATTAAGCCAGTCACCGTTCAGCAAACATTCCCATTCTGTAGGCAATTCATTTATTTCAGACAGAAACAGATATACACTATTTTTCAGTGCCTAAAAACGTGACAGAACTTTCCCTTTAGATAGCCATCTGACAGCACAGTGTAATAGTAGCTCACCGTATTCCGCGTTCAGGTCTGACAGAAACTGTCTGAACTCACGCCTGTTCAGCGGCTTACTTCGAATTTTGTTCACACATTTCAGAACAACATCGATTACATGTTTTAGATTTAATGTCTTTCCACACAGAGCTTCTTGGTGAATGATACAATGATATTTTAATATAGTGCGGCCAAGAAACTGTTCCAATAATGCTAGACATCCAGACTTTTTACCCGTCAAAGCCGGAGCACATCGGTGTACACACTGTCCAATTTGGTCCATTCTATCTTGTTTTTCTCTGCACACAACTTCAGAGTTTCAAACAGATCAGTCCCTTTGGTAGTTGCATGCATCGATTCAAGTCCTAGAAGTTATTCATTGACTTCAAAATTATCGTTTATTGCTGGAACAAAAACTGCGACCTGAGCTGTGTTAGAAATGTCAGTGGATTCAGCCATTGCCAATGAATAAAAATTTACAATTTACAAAATCTGCAAATTAATCAAATTGGTTTACCACTACGGCTAGGCATAAACATAAATGTATCCGTCCAATCATCGTTTAATTCACGACAAGTAACGTCTTCACATTTCCGCTTTTTATCATTGCTTTATTTTAGATTTTCCACACACGTTTATCGGCTTTAACGGTGAATTTTTATTTGAAAAAAAAAAAAAAATCTAATTTCAACACAATACCGACTCTGCTAAACAGTTGTAATAGACGACAACATGGTGCACTGCACACACTGATTGGTCGACAAGGCTTGGATATAGGAACTTCATAACGTTTCATTGCGAACTGAACAGGCGCATTCGATCATGTCTGTCTGAGAATAACAACCACGAGCAGAGTAAATTATCGCACGCTGACGGGATGCTCTTAGTGCATTTTTGAAATTATTAAAATATATTACATTAAATAACGAGGCCTCCCCCGATGTGTCTCCACCTTGACGTGGTGGGGGAGCTTGCGTGTCCCATTGAACCCATTTGCCTGCCGATGGATGAAAAACTACATATCGGACAGCTTATGGGATAGGGACCAGACTAAGAGAGACACAACCTGCTGCTCTGCAGGTATAGACTGAGGATAGCAGTCAAAAGATTAAATCAGGTGCACGAAGGCAGAATTTCTTGGTCCGGACAAAACTCTTAATGTCGAGGGCTGTGGCTGATCGCCACTAAGCCACAAACCCTCGGATCTGAGAGCCGGGCCAATACCCTCCTACCGAAAAATAGAGGCGTGATACTGAGCAAGCTACATGCTCAGGTCTGATACATGTTCGAAGGCTCTCAGTTGGGGGATATGAGAGATTCCCGGATGAGAGGGCCAGGCCGTTTCTCGTTCACTGCTGCACGAAGGTAAGGTGCTGAGCCGGCAGCACATGTAGCCTACCTCGTGAGCGAGTACAAAATGTCAGAAAAGTGCCCCAGCCGAAGGAAATGGTTACGAAAACTGTCTGTATCTAACTCATAGAGAGTGTAGACAAAAGGGGAAAACATCTCACGAAGTGGAACGCACGGCGAGCGAACATTTTGTGTGGTCCGAAGTCAAAAGCAAAAGCCAACCAAATGGATGTCGCCTGCAGTCAGACCGTTCCTGGTGTGTGCTTGAGGGACCAGTGGCAAGCGATATGCCCAACACATGGAAGTGAGGAATTAAAGCAGCCATGAGCAGGACGTGGCAACTCTCGGGTCAGCCCAGTCTCAGAGCAATATGTGCCGGCTCTGCAATTATGGAAGCCTCCTTGGATAGCGAGGGAATGCCCATGGTCTGCCCCTGCCTTCCTTTGAGGGCCGACCGCGATGTCGTTGATCGTTCTATCTTGACCAGCTGAGATGTTGGCGACATCACAAAAGTCTAACGTGCCTCGAAATCAGAGGAAGGCTAACCTCATTAAAAAATAGCCGGAAGTGGTGTCCTACGGGTGGCAAACTAAAAATTGACACTACGCAATTACGTCCGAGTGAAATGTCTCGTCCGAATGTCTCTCGTGCTAGGAACAGCTCTGACTACCTAGTTTCCGAATGCCGCTCTTGTTCGGAACAGCTCTGACTAGGTAGTTCTCTGAATGTCTGTCGTGCCTGGAACAGCTCTGACGGGCGCAACGACAAGCACATGTCCGAAAACTCGCTGAGTGGATGTCGTATGCAAACCTGTCTGGTTTGGGGCAAACAAAATGGCCTGGGGCAAACAAAATTACCAATATATTGAAGTGAGGATTTAAAGCAGCCATGAGCAGGACGTGACGATTTCCCTCGGTGAGCCCAGAAACAGGGCGCTATGTGTCTGCCCTGCAACTATGGAAGCAACCTTGGATGGCGGAAAATGCTATGGACTGTCCCTGCCTTCCTTTGAGGGATGACCGTTGCATTCAACCGTTCAACCTTGGCCAGCAGGTTTGTAGATGGCACCACAAAAGTGAGAGTCTCCCAGGAATGCTACCTGGTCAAAAAAGCATGCTATTGTCGGATGTGTTGGCCTACGGGTTTCGGCCCAAGGGCGCATAACAGACACACCGCAATCACATCTTAAAAAACACTCCGGATGAACGAAAAGAAG
This sequence comes from Cepaea nemoralis, assembly GCA_014155875.1. Classification (NCBI taxonomy): domain Eukaryota; kingdom Metazoa; phylum Mollusca; class Gastropoda; order Stylommatophora; family Helicidae; genus Cepaea; species Cepaea nemoralis. The sequence goes on from JACEFZ010014079.1 coordinate 87,131, forward strand.
AAGAAATAACGAGGCCACGCGTGCCACTTTCTGACAGCTGGCGGGCCATAAGTGGCCAGCGGGCCGTGGTTTGGGAACCTCTGGTCTAGAGGATGTGAAGGCCTAATACTTCATAGAACTGCACTGGTAATGTCATGAGATGGTTTGACACCTAGGCTCATTGCTGGCTAAAGTGAGGGAAAGATTGGCTCTCAGAGTTACAAAATATGTTGGCCCTATCACATAACAAACCCATAGCAAGACGCTGGTTTGGAACAAATTTGTAAAAAGTCATACCCCAACTGCAGTATCTGCTAGGATTCTACCTTTAACTTTAAATAAAGATATAGATAACAACATTTTCAAAACTGTCTGTTCACATTCTGACATAATAATTGTGACACATTTGGGAATTAAATATACTGGCAATGGCACTCAATCAATACCTGTTAAAGTCACAAGCCTTCAGTTAAGATACCAATCATTATGCTTGACCTATTCACTACTCAAGCATGATATTACAAAGAAAACCTACAACATTTGCTCTTAATGATTATCAGTCCAGTCTATGGGCCCAAACCCAGCGGATCTACAAGAATGGGCCTTGGCTGTCTACTGTAGACAGCTGAACAGCTTTGGAATGCTACTCAACAGCTTTGGAATGCTACTCAACAGCTTTGGAATACTACTCAACAACTTTGAGATACAACACTAACCCAGTTTCCACAACAGATTTAGAAGTATGTTGACATAACCTCAACAGCAAATTCAGCATCATGTATCTGTGAATACAGCGGTCCATCCATGTGCCAGTTTCAAACACCTGGGATGTCTTATTACATGCCTTTTGCTGTTGTAACTCTTTATTTGTAAAAAAAAACAATTTCTTGTCATGTCATGTCAGGTAATATCCACCCCAAAAACTGGCATGTAATCTGTTGAACAAGTCATCCAACTATAAATCTAGCTTTATGACTCATAAACGTATGCTTAGTCAATTAATGTAGCAATTTCCTCCTGCCTTCCACATCTACAAAAGAGATTTACATGCTACATATATTCTATTATGGGTTGGCTATGTTTCTTTTAATTTGCCAGTGCAACTGTGAAATACAGCCTACTCTATACAATTTTCAACAACTGCTAAGGGATCGTTTGCACTTGGGACCTCCTGTTTAGTAACTTAGTCATGTAAAAGTATGTTTGTGTTTTATATTTTCTGCTTCTTCTTCTTTCGTTCACTTGAAATATGTCTATAACTGCAATGTTGTCTCTTGTATGAATCTAACAGTCTTTTTTAGTTCACTCAGCGGTCCATAGAGTTTATCTTCCACTGTTGTCTCTCTAGGCCAGAAGGTTCGCCTGGATATGCTGTAGTTTGGGCAGTCATGGAGTATGTGCTCTGCTGTCTGTGATGCCAAACCACATGTGCACATGGCTGAGACACCAATCTTTAATTTTGTATACATGTGGTTGCGTAATCTATTGTGTCCTGTTCTATTATATTTTAAACTGCCGCGGACATCAGAGACTATAACTCTAAATGTCTGTGTCAAAACCTACCAACTTTACAACACTGTACTGATTGCAGTTGCAAGTTTTTATTGATAATAGGAATAAAAAGTCATAGGCATTGCATTAATTTGCACTTCCAGAAAGAAAGGGCAAGAGGTAGTATATCTCATGGCATTATAATGTATAACAAAAACGATAAACATCATTTATTCACCAATTCTGGTGTCCATATGCAGGAGGTTTGACGATGTTGCATATTAACAAAATTTACCAAATCACAACCAAAGTACTTAACAAGAATGGAGGGAGGAAAGACACATCTGAACTGGTTTCTGGAACTAATCACTTAACTTTATTCATGACTCAACAGAACTGATAAGTAAATGCCATTAACTTGTCATTACAGATTATATAAATTGCCTGAGGTAAACAATATTCACTTATCACTACACAACTGGGAGCCTTTTCAACTAACCTTTACACTGATTTATTTGTTGTTTCGGGATTTGAGGTTTTTAAATATTGAGCACAACTCGAGTGAAACTCGAGTCTAGTGCTTCCACATTGAAGTGGATAGGCCTTAGGTTCATACCAGAATGCGATCAGCGTTGCCAGTAGTGGGTTGTGCTCAATATTTTAAAATCTCAAATTCCGAAACAACAAATAAATCAATTTGATTATTGCTTACTGGACCTTAGGCGGCCTTGTGTGCCTTGCCAGTGAGAAGACCTGATCATTCGGGTCCACATCAATTGACGGACGTCAGTCGCAGCGATCGGGCAAATTTTGAGCTACAGCCTACGATGGGTGACGTTGTAGTAATCTGTTTTGATAATTTGGCTGTTTCCAGCGTGAGCCACGTGATCTAATGTTTACACACTCGCTTCATGCGCCAGTGATCCAGGGATTGTTTCCGGGTCCGGTCAAGGATATGCACTACTGAAGAGCTCAAAAGAGAGTGAAACTCAAGTCTAGTGCTTCCACATTGAAGTCGATAGGCCTTAGGTTCATACCAGAATGCGATCAGCGTTGCCAGTAGTGGGTTGTGCTCAATATTTAATAACCTTTACACGATAGTATCTGCAATCTTTCTATGCAACACATATTTCTGATATTGCTTGAGATAAACAACATTTACTTATCACTACACAACCAGGAGCCCTTAAACTAACAATTACACAACTGGAAACCCATGTGCTAATCACTACACAACCAGGAGCCCATAAACTAACAATTACACAACTGGAAACCCATGCGCTACTACACAACCATGAGCCCATAAACTAACAATTACACAACTGGAAACCCATGAGCTAATCACTACACAACCAGGAGCCCATAAACTAACAATTACACAACTGGAAACCTATGCGCTAATCACCACACAACCAGGAGCCCATAAACTAACAATTACACAACTGGAAACCCATGCGCTAATCACTACACAACTAGGAGCCCATGCTCTAATCACTACACAACCAGGAGCCCTTATCCTAATCATTACACAACCAGGGGCCAATGTACTAATCATTACACAACCAGGAGCCCATAAACTAACAATTACACAACTGGAAACCCATGCACTAATCACTACACAACCAGGAGCCCATGCTCTAATCACTACACAACCAGGAGCCCATGCACTAACAATTACACAACTGGAAATGCATGCACTAATCACTACACAACCAGGAGCCCATGCTCTAATCACTACACAACCAGGAGCCCTTATCCTAATCATTACACATCCAGGGGCCAATGTACTAATCATTACACAACCAGGAGCCCATGCACTAATCACTACACAACCAGTAGCCCATGCACTAACAATTACACAACTGGAAACCCATGCACTAATCACTACACAACCAGTAGCCCATGCTCTAATCACTACACAACCAGGAGCCCATGCTCTAATCACTACACAACCAGGGGCCCATGCACTAACAATTACACAACTGGAAACTCATGCTCTAATCACTACACAACCAGTAGCCCATGCTCTAATCACTACACAACCAGGAGCCCATGCTCTAATCACTACACAACCAGGGGCCCATGCACTAACAATTACACAACTGGAAACTCATGCTCTAATCACTACATAACCAGGAGCCCATGCTCTAATCACTACATAACCAGGAGCCCATGCTCTAATCACTACATAACCAGTAGCCCATGCTCTAATCACTACATAACCAGTAGCCCATGCTCTAATCACTACATAACCAGTAGCCCATGCACTAATCACTACACAACCAGGAGCCCATGCACTAACAATTACACAACTGGAAACCCATGCTCTAATCACTACATAACCAGTAGCCCATGCTCTAATCACTACATAACCAGTAGCCCATGCTCTAATCACTACATAACCAGTAGCCCATGCTCTAATCACTACATAACCAGTAGCCCATGCTCTAATCACTACACAACCAGGAGCCCATGCACTAACAATTACACAACTGGAAACCCATGCTCTAATCATTACACAACCAGGAGCCCATGCACTAATCACTACACAACCAGTAGCCCATGCTCTAATCACTACATAACCAGAAGCCCATGCACTAACAATCACACAACTGGAAACCCATGCTCTAATCATTACACAACCAGTAGCCCATGCTCTAATCACTACACAACCAGGAGCCCATGCACTAACAATTATACAACTGGAAACCCATGCTCTAATCATTACACAACCAGTAGCCCATGCATGCACTAATCACTACACAACCAGGAGCCCATGCTCTAATCACTACACAACCAGGAGCCCATGCACTAACAATTATACAACTGGAAACCCATGCTCTAATCATTACACAACCAGTAGCCCATGCTCTAATCACTACACAACCAGGAGCCCATGCTCTAATCACTACATAACCAGGAGCCCATGCTCTAATCACTACATAACCAGGAGCCCATGCTCTAATCACTACACAACCAGGAGCCCATGCTCTAATCACTACACAACCAGGAGCCCATGCACTAACAATTATACAACTGGAAACCCATGCTCTAATCATTACACAACCAGTAGCCCATGCTCTAATCACTACACAACCAGGAGCCCATGCTCTAATCACTACACAACCAGGAGCCCATGCACTAACAATTATACAACTGGAAACCCATGCTCTAATCACTACACAACCAGTAGCCCATGCTCTAATCACTACACAACCAGGAGCCCATGCTCTAATCACTACACAACCAGGAGCCCATGCACTAACAATTATACAACTGGAAACCCATGCTCTAATCATTACACAACCAGTAGCCCATGCTCTAATCACTACACAACCAGGAGCCCATGCTCTAATCACTACATAACCAGGAGCCCATGCTCTAATCACTACATAACCAGGAGCCCATGCACTAACAATTATACAACTGGAAACCCATGCTCTAATCACTACACAACCAGTAGCCCATGCTCTAATCACTACATAACCAGGAGCCCATGCACTAACAATTATACAACTGGAAACGCATGCACTAATCACTACACAACCAGGAGCCCATGCTCTAATCACTACACAACCAGGAGCCCTTATCCTAATCATTACACATCCAGGGGCCAATGTACTAATCATTACACAACCGGGAGCCCATGCACTAATCACTACACAACCAGAAACCTATGCACTAATCACTGCCCATGTATTAATTACTACATAACCATGTCTGCAATCTTTCTTTGAAACAAAATAAAGTATTTCTGATTATATATTGCTTGAAGTAAACAACAGTGTGAACAAACTTTATTAATCTTACACAAGCATATTTTAATCTTTCTATGAAACATGAACAGATTATTTCTGATTAAACTTTCCTTGAAGTAAACTAGTGTAAACAATATTTACTAAACACTATACAACCATATTTGCAATCTTTCTTTGAACACGCAAAGATAATTTCTGATAATAAATGGCTTAATGTAAACATATTACAAAATATTTACTAAACATTACAAAACTGTATCTGTAATCTTTGAAACAGATAAGTCTGATTAAATATTGCTTGAAGTATACAACAGTGTTAACAATATTTGTATAGGCACCTTACTTAACAGAATGAAGTTGAATTTACACATAGAATACTTAAACACTGCAGAAATAAACACTTTTATATAGGCAGAAGATATAAGATGTCATGTCATGTTATTTATGTGATCCATAACTAAAACAATTGTATGGATGAGAAAATTAATTCATGCATGTTACACAGAAACAGATTTAACATATCTCTGAATACTAAAGTCATGAAATGAAAAACTGCCATCTACTGCCTATTGTTCTCAGCGGTGTCGGACAGAGGGGTCTTGGGTGTGATGAATTAAGGCCACCTGGTTAGTGCAGTCGCTGTGAACTGTGCGGTTAGGGTTTTCTTTTTACCCAATCAAAACAATTAGTGAACAAGAAAAAAAAGAATCTCTCCAAACCTCAAAGATGTGGTTTTACAGGAGAATGCTATTAATTCTGTGGTCAGCCAAAATTAATAATCTAAATGTTTTGAAAGGGATTAAGACACAATGACAACTTATCACAATCATTACAAATAGAACAGTTGTCATTGTCTGGCTAATCATGAGAAGAGAAAAACTGGAACATATGACAACCAGAAAGAATGATAGGGGATGACAGCAAGAGAATGTTGTTGGTGTCTTTGGCCATCACACACACAGATACATGCTGTTTCAGATTGCAGTATGTGGAGTATCATGGTGACTCAAGTCATTTGGCCAGCCACTTGATGTTGATACATGGATTTACTGTAAAAAGATATAAGGTTAAGAACTCCATGTACAAGTGGTCACCATAAATTGGGATCATGGTGCTAGGGTTATAGTATCTTGATTAAGTCATACTTGGTTGATGAAGTGGCCACTACGACACCGATCCTTACTTCTCAAAGAATGTTCTGGTACACATTTAATGAGGCTGAGTCACCTCTGAGCCAGGTGATACTATATTACTGCAACTCTAATGCAGTTACCCTATGTATATTAATGTGATCTGGCAACTTTTGCTACAACATATCTAAAGTATTGTGAATGTTTCTTGTGCCCTTTATTCCCTAGTTCACTCCTCACCATCCTATCTCACGCAGTTCTGTCCATGTCCTCCCCATCTCAGTCTCTTGTTCTCTTCTCTGTGCATTTTAGGTTTCCTTCTATTTCATTTGTCCCGTGGGTTCCAAAGGACTTTCTAGTTATAATATCCTTACGTTTTCTCAAAGTGTGTCCTGTCCAGCACCAGCATTGTTGCCTCACCTCTTGATTCGTTGTTTGTTTGAGTTCCATAATGGTGATTCTGTCATACCATGTTAGTCCTACGCTGTGCAGGTACCAATTTATGAATGTCTGTAGTTTATTACAAATTGTTTTAGTCATTTTCTATGTGTATTAGGAATCGATTTAGTCATTTTCTGTGTCTGATCCACACAGTTGCACTGAGTTAATTAAATATTCTAAGTTTGATGCAACTTTTTATTTCGTTTGACTTCCCCAAATTGCCTAGTGTATTTAAACTCCTCTTGATGAAAGTGGAGATGCTCTTGAATACAACCACCCTTCACAATTGCATTTGACTCTGTACAAAACCATTTACAGATTAAACTCCTGATTCAACTGTGTGAACACAGACTAAACTCATACCATTTTAGACTCCACAGTATGAGTGAACCACTTTTGCCAACTAGTCTAAAAAATGTGGCAAACCACTTGTCTTAAAAATGTGGTAAACCACGTTGCCAACTCACTTGTCTCAAAAATGTGGGTGACCCTCTGTTGTCAGTCATATTACCTCAACAATGTGAATAAACCACTGTTGTCAACTCACTTGTCTAAAAAATATGTGTGAACCACTGTTGTCAACTCACTTGTCTAAAAAATATGTGTGAACCACTGTTGTCAACTCACTTGTCTAAAAGAATATGTGTGAACCACTGTTGTCAACTCACTTGTCCAAAAACAAATGTGGGTGAACCACTATAATCAACCTGCTTGCCTCAAAAATGGTGAACTAGTGTTGTCAACCTGGTTGTTCCCAGTGAACCAGTGTGGTCAACCTGTTTAATAATGTGGGTGCATACAGCTGTAAATCTGAATCCCCCCAGCCTACTGTTCACCACTGTGGGTAAACCATTTTTGTTGACCTATTGTCCTGATATATCTCACATTCTCAGTTATGTTGGTGGAGCACTGTCTTTTTTAACTCCCATCATGCAGTCTTCCACTCCACTCATCTCAGACCCATTAGGGAAGTAAATAGTGACCCTGTAACCTACCATGCATGCAATAAGAGGCGAATGGAGGTCAGCATGGCTGAATGGATGTGTGCTTGTTCTTAAACATCCGGTGTGCTGATGCTGAGGTAAGGGGGTTCAACCCCTACACCAGGCTGTTGACTAAAATGTTGACTTCTCATCCTTGACTTGGGGATGTAAATTACAAGTACCTCTGAAGTTGGAGGACGCTCGCTTTGAACTCAAAGTCCACACACACTACTTTGTAGTAGTATTGGACTAAATTTTGTTCGTGGATTAGGCGTCCCTATTACCAAACCTGCTTGAGTTCAAAGTGAATGAGTGCCAAAAAAAAGGAGAATGAGGATTGGCATGAGACTGGCTACCTCATCTCATAGTAACCTTCAGCTGTAAAATCCAACCCAGTATGAACAAGCCTGTAAAGAACTTGGCATAATTTTGCTGAGACCCTATGTTTGATTGGGAGATGAAAGTAGAAAGAATAAGTCTTGTGTGGATATAAGCAGTGTGGATATAAGCAGTGTGGATTGTCCATTTCTAGCATCTCTCAACTATCTGGATGGGCTAAGTGAGCTGCTTCTTTCTCAATATCTTCAGCTGCTTAATCTGGAATAAACAGTGATCATGACTATAGAAACATCTCTATTGCCCGATATATTAATGAAGTTGATGTTTCTTGTATTATTGTTTTATCAGCTTATATTATTCTTTGTTCACCAGCTGTTTAAACTTACCACACACGTTAATTTTTGCTTCTCTTGCCTAGTATTTCCCCCAATAAGGCTTTCACTTCCTCTGCCAATAAACTTCATATATTTTATTTGCTTTTCATTATAGTTTTTTTAATAAGTGATCTATTAACACCTGCAGCTGTCAGTATCAAAGCATGTTTTCTTCTATGTCCACGGTAACCTCATCATTCTCCTAAAACCACATCACTACATTGTTTCTTCATTGCTTAAATACTCACTGACCTACATTCACATCCATACATAGAAACAGATCACACATTGCATTTCAGTAAAGTCTGGGTTTATTGTTTTAAACCTACTGCTCTCACATCTCTCTTTCAACAGTGTGGACTCTCTCTCTCTTTTATCAGCAGTCTCTTCTTTCAGCACAAAATTGGTCCATTTCAACCTGCCTCTCATAGCCTCTCTTTCAACAGTGTGGATGGTCAACACATGCTGTCTCTCAGTCTTTCTCTCAACAGTGTGGGTGGTTTATATCTGACTTGTCAATATATATCTTACTTAATTATATCTGACTGTGTCAATAGTGCGTTTTAAACAATGAAACATACCTAAATCAGCAATTCTCTCAACAGTGAATGTGACCTACTTCAGGCTTCCCAGATCTGACATATTCTCTTACTTAACAGTATGAATTAATTATTGACACATTTTTTCACACTTCGTTATAAGCTCAAGCGGCAGCCAATCCCTTTTATTGATAACATTTTGAATTAATTATTATTTTAAACCTACTTCTCTCACTAACAAGTTGCATGTCTTCTGCAGGATGTTGCAATCAACACCAAACCCCAGGTTGATTTTGTAAACAATTTTATATGCCAAAGTTTTCTGAACGAGAAGTCAATGTTTAGTCCAACTGGATGATCCTGCTGTCAGTGTACCGGAAGTTTAATAGCAAGTGCTCTTATCCATTTGGCCACATTGATCTCCCACTTCTCTTACAATCTCAAAAGTGTGAAAAGGTCAACAGCAGACTTCTCTGGTACCCTGTATCCCAATAGGGAAGGAACAATGTTTTCAATCTGCTTTTCTCAAGGAATCAACATTCTCAAATCAGTTCAGGCAGTTGCTGCATAGTCCATGCTATCTACTAGTATTTACTGTGTATTCTACAACTGACATCTAAGTTTACATTCACTCTCCGGAAATGTCACCAAGCTTTTGAGGCAAGAGGATGCATGTATCTTTCATGTTTATCTATTCAATCAAAGTAGTGCCATTGTCTTACATCTTTATATGTATTATTTTGCTTTTGTAATATAACTTTATATACATACACATAACAAAGATTAACCAGAAAGCATGAAAAAAACTTGGAAGCTTTTGAGATGTAATGTTATCATAGGATACAGAGAATCAAGTTGCACAAAAAAAGCTCAAATGAACAAGTTCTCAAAAACAGGAGATAATAAATAACTAAGGAAATAATAAATAACTACTGAGCACTTTCCATAACAGTAGGCTGTCCTGGCTTAGTCACAATCAAAGACACGGAAGTCTACTATTGAAAATACTGGAGGACAAAGTCTAAGGGACAAGAAGCAACTACATCACACAGGCACACAAGCTCAGACTTATGCTGAGCGAAGGAGAACTGCTGAGAATAGGGAAAAGTTGCATGATCACACCATGTAATTACACAGAATTCTCTAATTCTGAACCCACAGAAGAGTATGACAGAATTCCAAAGCTCTCTGAAAAGGAATCAAAATCTGAGAAAGAATCAAAGAAGCAAAATGAAAAGAAAATTAATTTGTTTATGTTTGTTGTATTATTTTTAAACAACAACAAAAAACACCCAATGACTTGTTTCTCCCCTTTCAAATTAAATGCCTCTGAACACGGAAAAAAGAAAATAATGAAATGTCTTTATTATTCTGAGGCTGAGACTCACATTTGTTTCTTTAATATCATACATTAAATTTGAATAATTTTACAGTTTACAAAAACATTCTGAAAAATGCTATGTTTTAAAGGAGTATTAATTTTACTGGCATGATATCCATGGCAAGTCAATGAATTCTAAACAACTGAAATATTAAGCACACATTTAACAATATCAAATACTGGAAAGTCAAGACTAAAACAAACAGAAAACTGAATATCTAGCAAATGACACTTTATTACCATTGACATTTCCCCAGACACTGTTTAGAGGAACATTTAACTGTATAAGTGCCATGGAATGATTCATTGTCTTAAGGGACATCCCATATCTGTCATGGGCTAATATATCGCCAAAATATTGTCATTGCATTTTAATACATGTCTACTACCATATTAACAACTTTCAAGTCATAACTGTGACACTACTGCCCATTTTCATCCATTTTTGTTTGGTCCAAACCTACTTTTTTGTTTGGCACTGAATCTGTTAATGAAGGCAGACATCTTTGTGTAGCAGGTCCGATGCTAACACTGCTCTCATCATGGAGCACTCACACGATCCTCAACCCTTTGTCTCTCATCATGGAGCACTCACATGATTCTCAACCTTTTGTCTCTCATCATGGAGCACTCACACGATTCTCAACCTTTTGTCTCTCATCATGGAGCACTCAAATGATTCTCAACCCTTTGTCTCTCATCATGGAGCACTCACACAATTTTCAACCCTTTGTCTCTCATCATGGAGCACTCAAACAATTCTCAACCCTTTGTCTCTCATCATGGAGCACTCAAACAATTCTCAACCCTCTGTCTCTCATCATGGAGCACTCAAACGATTCTCAACCCTTTGTCTCTCATCATGGAGCACTCACACGATTCTCAACTCTTTGTCTCTCATCATGGAGCACTCAAACAATTCTCAACCCTCTGTCAGTTCCCCTGCCTCACACATTTTCATGCCCAAGACATCTTCAGTGTCCTGCCTCTTCTTCCAGAGACGCCTTCCATCTCTGCTCTCTCCAAACCACTGTGATGTTTAATACGGAAAGGCAGACACTTGTGCTGAAATGTCAATTCTGAAATACTCTGCACAAATTATCTACTGCTTTCACATGTCAGCATGGTCAAATGGATAAGAACGCGTGTTCTTAAACATCAGTTGTGCTGATGCCGAGGTAAGTGGTTCAACCCCTACACCGGACAGCTGGACTAAAATGTTGACCTGTCGTCCTTGACTTGGGGAAGTAAATTACAAGTACCTCTGAAGTCAGAGTGGGTTCGCCTAACGGCGAGATCCACCGAATAGGGGAAGCTAATCCACATGCAAAATTCAGTCCATACTACTATAAATAGTGTGTATGGACCACGTTTTCTTCTTCTTCTTCGTTCATCCGGAGTTTTTTTTTCCGGATGTGATTGCGTTGTGCCTGTTTACAGCAGAGCTGCGTTCTTGCGCCGTTAGGCCGACACATCCGACTTCTGCTGGCATTTGTTGACCGGGTTAACCTTCCCGGGGGGACCACGTTTTGAGCTCAAAGCTAGCGAGCGCAAAAAAAAAAAAAATCTACTGCTTTCAGACTAATGCTGAAATGTTGGCACACTTCAGGAACAAACCTGTAGTTTGAAGCAAGATTTGACATGTCTTATGAGCTAAAAAAGTAATTTGTGTAGCCTTGGAACAGGAATCTTAGGAAAAAAAATTAAGTATCAACAAATCATTCAAAAACACAGGTTTCCTCATAAATAACATAGCAGTAAATGAAGGCACTTTTTACTATCCTGTTTGTGCATCTATCAAAATGTTTCAGTATTACAATTATACAGATACTTTTACATTTTACAGATTCCGTAACTTACAGAGTGTTAACAGTTAATTGCTCTCAGCTTTCATTACTACAAAAAGATTTCAGTACTACCTATGCGTGTAATATTACTTTTATACAATAATAACTTAGCTGAATACATGATGAGCACACATAGTACTGCTTAAATGTTGATCAGGTGGTTATGTGTTTGAATACCCATTAAAGCGGATGTTTTTAAATTGGTCTGGACTCCCAGGTCGACCCAGCTAAAATGTGTACCAAGAAATGTCCTAAGAGATAAAGGCAGCTGGCATGATATTCACCACACCACCCATCGAGTGCCAATGGGCCTGAAGAGAAAATATGGGAGTAGATGCATATACCCAATATGACACTGGCCACGTGAGAGGGTCCTTTACTTACTTACATTATACAGAAGACAGCTTTCATACAGAATCTTGAGTTATCACAAAACAAAACCCCCAAAAAAACTGTCCGAAATCAATCTTGAGTTATCACAAAGTAACACACTCCTCTCCAAAAAAACTGTTTGAAACCCCCCAAAAATAACTTATGAAATGAAATATTAAATTTCTAGCAGCTATTTACCTACAATGTTACAACAACATTCCCTATTTCTCTGTCAGTCTAAATATACACATAATACTTCATTTATCCTGACCATTAACAACAACTAAAAGTTAAAGTAATAATAATAATCTGTGGTTGGTTGAGTTTATTGTGAGTTAAGCTATGTTGAGGGATTGTTTCACAGCAGTGAGAACATTTTTTATCTGTGGCAGTGCAAGGTCTTCCAAACTTTTGGCATAAGGCATGGGCACATCTGCTCCTGTCACTCGAGAATGGGGGCGTCAAGGTAATTGAATGCTGGACCTGGAAAATTAAAAATAAACATGTGATTAATAAAAATAAACAAGAAAGTCAACCTGGAAGTCCTCAAACAACAAGCAGGTTCATAAGTGAAACCAACATTAGTCTAAGAATGTGAGAAGGAGCAGCAGCAGAAGAAACAGGAGAAGGAGGGCACGTTTCAGATGGAGTCATGGTTAGGGTGCAGGTATCTTCTTTTTTGTCAGAAATGTATGTTTTGGACTAAATTGCACTGTTCCTGCAGTATTTTCAAGTTTTAGCCTAAACATCTGATTTGTTTTGTAGGAGTTCCGCACCTCCCAATAGTTGTGTTATCTTTACCTCTCCATCTACAGGAGATGCCCCAGCAGGCCCATCCAGAACAGCCATGGACAGGCCGGTCGGCTCTCAAGGAAAGGCAGGGGCAGACCAAGGGCTTTCCTGCCATCCAAGGAGGCTTCCGTAACTGCAGAGCCAACACATAGTGCTCTGTTACTGGGCTCACCCATGGAATCGTCAAATCCAGTACATGACTGCTTAGCCTCACTTCAGTATATTGAGCCTTCCGTTCACCATTGGCTGCTCCTCGGGAGACCAGAAAAACATTGTAGATTTTGGCTTTTGATGGCATCCACACAATGAGCTTTCAATTCAGACTTCCAACATAATGAATTTACTAGGTGTAGGTATCTTATTTTAAATGCATGCTATGGTAGTTTTAAATAACATTGATATTAAAAATCCAGAAACTGCAAATACACATACTTTCCATAATCCTTGCCACAATCTCTGAGCCAATACCAGACTGAGGCCATCCTCCCTCCACAGTCACCAAATGATTGGTCTTCATCACAGACTTTATAATTGTTTCATCATCAAGAGGTCTCAATGTTCGCAAGTTGATCACCTGAAGAAAACAAAACAGAACAACTCAGAACACAAGCATAATCTTCAAGGCCAAAATTTAAATACATATATCTTTGTATGGTATTTGTGAAACAAACCCAGAAAATTATTTTAATATTGAGGGTAAGAACAAGGCCGTGTGTTAACGGGGTCTACTCTTTCCTTGTGGGTTATGGTCCATTAGCTTGAACTATGTTATTAATGCTAAAGGTCATTGCTTGAGACGATCTAACAGCTGTCTGTAATAGAAATGCTGCCATTATCTCGTGGACAAGCGTAGTGGGAATTTATTAATGATAGTTCCTCTTTACTGAGATTGCTAAAGATGTTACGAATAAGGCATTGACATTTGGATACAACAGAGACACAGCAAAAGACAGACTTTGCATCGATGGATTACCAAAACAGCAGAGGCAACAACCAGCCTCCAGTATACACACCTCTGTCCAGGAATATCTACCTAGCTTGACACTGAACGATTTATCAAGGAAAGCGAAAGAAGAAAAGAGGTTACACATAAGAGATGCAGTGAAACTATCCGATACTGTTTAAAGATTTGTTTAAAATGTGTACCAAGTCAAGGTCACTCACCTCACAATCAATGCCTATCCCTGCCAACTCATGAGCTGCTTCTATACACAACCCCACAGGCTTGGAATGAGCCACTAGCGTAATGTGCTTCCCTGCAACATTCAAAGAACCAATGATACATCTGAGATAATAAGCCATTTAAAAAAAAAAGGAATAACATGTAATAGAATGGCTTGATTTGTCAAGGATTACCTTTACTGCGCAAGGATCTTTCATGAGAGCTCCAGCCTCCTTCCATAGATCACTCAGAGAGGTTCTCAACACAGTGTACAAACTTTGCAGAATTGACGAAGATCCCAATGTGTGTATACCAGAGTCATCATCATCATCATCATGTGTCATGCCAATAAACGTGGGCAGTCATGTTTCGCCATCCCATTTTATCACCAGAGTCATGGATCAGCTCCGTGTTCTTGTCTCGACCATACCACATGGCCAAGCCATCCAGACATTTACTTATCTGCCTTCCCGATGTTCGTTTCCCTTCAATCTTGCAAGCTGTCACCAAGTTCTCTAATTTATTTCTTCTTATGAATCCAAACAGTTTACAATTTTCATTTGCCAAAATCACACATGCTTTAAATATTTACTTGTGTGTGTAGATTATCACATTTTAAAATTAGTCTGGGCAGCTGGCCAATGTAGCCTACTCTTTTTTATTTCTAGCTGTTGAGGGATTTTTACCATACAACACAGGTCCTCTAATTTTATTTGCTGTTATCCTTGAGGGCAACGTGTCTGATCCACTATCACAGAATCAGGATTAATGTACAACACCTCAGGTTCCTAACTCTGTATTTTTTGTTCGCTTTGAACTCAAGTGTAATCCATACACACTACTTCTAGTAGTACTGGAGTGAATTTTGCGTGTGGATTAGTTTTCCCTATTAACAGTGTCCCTCGCCATTAGGCGAACCCACTCCGACTTCTTCAGAGGTACGTGTAATTTACATCCAAAAATAAAGGACGAAAGGTCATCATTTTAGTTGAACCCTTTACCTCGGCATCAGCACACCAAAGTTTAAGAACACACATTCTTATCCATTCGGCCATGCTGACCTACTAATTCTGTTTAATACTCACACTGTGATTCATACCTGGTCATCTCAAGTTAGAGGCAAATGATGTACTTTTCAGCTATTTTGTCCCTTGTGTAACAATAGTCTATTTGAGAATATATGCACCTTGCCATTAAACAATTATTTTGGCATGTGTTTGCCCCGTGTAACAACAGAAAAGAAGTCTATGCAAGAACACGTGTGGTTTACTATAAAAGGACAAGAGTTGGAACTGTTACGGCAATTGTTTGCCCATTCTAACAACAGAAAACCAGTCTTTATGAGAACATATTCAACTTACCATTAAAGGACAAGAAAAACAATCATTACGGCATTTGTTTCACTGCTGGCACTGATATGAGGGTATATTACAGGATTGGGGATTAAAGGACGATGGGCAAGTCAGACATTCTGAAGACTATGAATGACTGCTGGTTGAATATACAATAACAGATGAAACAACATATATATAGATGTGAGTTTGGATTAGGCGTGGTTCCAGCCAGGAGGGTTCTATGCCACAACCAGTGTTACTGGATCAATCAGCATCTACACCTGATCACTTTTGTTGAGGAGACAGAGTATTTATGGGTTTGCCCTGAGTGATGTTATGATTAGAAACCAAGAAATGCTCAAGCTCATCAGGGATTAGAACCCAGGGCTGCTGAATGGTATCCCAACTACTCATCCACCAAGCTGTTACAGAATAACGTGATAATTCAACAATGCAAACACAGTGACTGAAACAGAAAAATAAATAAAACACTGATCTTACCCTGTCTTTCTATTTTACTTTTCCCAATTGGAACTAGAAAATCTTTAGATAGAACTTCATCCGAAACATCAAAGTTGACACCGTACATCAGCTCGTTTTCCAAGAACACAACTGTTGGTAAAAAAATAATTGTCAAACAGACTAATACATAATAAGATGTGATATTTTTAGAATTGTTGCACAAAACACACACTCCGTAGCTCCAGCAATGATCTAGAAAGTGTAACCGAGCACAAGGCACTGGGTCTTATCATAGATCAAAATCTAACCTTTAACTCACATGTTCATGCTCTCGTTAAACAAATAGCCAAAAAAGTATATCAACTTGCCAAAATTAAAAATTTCCTTGACGAAAACATAAGAAAGATATTCTATACTTCCCACATACAAACACATATTGATTATTGCTCCACAATCTGGGATGGATGTTCCAAATCAATAACAAAACGCCTATATTCGCTCCAGAAAAGGGCAGTGCGTTTAATTAGGTGAAAAGCTCATCGACAATTCTAACCTACATAAACATCTTCGGTTACTGTCACTCCACAAACGACTACTTTTTAATAAGGCCAAACTAATTCACAAAATCCTATTTCAAAATGCTCCAAGCTACCTTTGGCCATTGTTTAAATATAACGCAAGACATAGCGAGCGACTAAATATACTTTATGTCCCTAAACCTAGGATAGACATATAAAACAAGCTTAGCATACTCTGCCGCTCACTTGTGGAACAATCTTCCACAAGAAATCAAAGACACCACAAATCATTATACATACATTCGCAATCTGTTTGAACACTACCTCAGTACTGACTACATACCCCCATAAACAAACAAACAAAATACAATAATAATGGTAAATTATCTCAAATGACAACTAGCCAAAAAGCATTCCCATATGTATGGCACGTTACACCTTCCTTAGGTATTTATAATGCCCATGTTAAACATTGCCTCAGTGAGTCATTTGTTATTGATTATTTTTCATGCGTTATAATGCTATTGTTCTTTTGTTGCCAAAAATTTGCTTCATAAGTGGTTGAATGAAAGAGTGTATGAGAGGAAATTGTGAAGAAGGGCAAAATGTCAGATGGGCCTGCGTGCCCAATTCTTAACCCTTTGAAAATAAAGATGTTCATTCGTTCATTCATTCATCTTCAGGAGTCTCTGAGAAAATTGCATCTGTGAACCAAATGACATGACAGAGTCCTGACTGAAACCCATAACCTTTGGAGAGCTGAGCAGGCAGTTTAATCACTTCGCCACAGAGACCTCCGGTTTGGCAGTTAACTCCTCAACAGTAGCAGAATTAGATTTGTCCAGACCAGTGTAGATTGGGCTCAAACCAATCTTAATAAAAAGGTATCAGATAATTTACACAATGTTCTTGTGCTGGAAAGAGAATGCTGAAATGTTAAATAGAACTTGCTCTGCTCCATGACAGTGAATGCTGGAATACTGGATGTGAATGAACAATGCAGGAAGAGCTTGGTTGCCACAGAAATGTGGTTTCTGAGATGAATGTGTGAATACCTTGGACTGCCAGAGTAACTAACAATGAGTTGGAAGAGGCTAATGAAAGTAGAAAATTATATACAACTATAACAAAGAGACAAAGTAAGTTTTTGGTTTTCTTTGGAAAACATTAAGACAACTTAAAAGATCAGCAGAAGAAACCAGGGCAGACAAAGACAAATTATGCTAGCCTAAGACAGTGGCATGGAGAAATATCATCAACAGAATTGATTCAAAACACCTATGACCGAAATCTGTGAAGAGGCATGAATGCATACATCATTTGATAGGGCACATGATTATGAAGATAATGCCTAGCACAGAAAGTTGTGAGCAAAACAGCTGACCACTCTATTATCACCAAGAAAATGTGAAGGGCTATCACTTCTCACCCCTTTCAGAACTATCTCCCATGGAATTACATTCATATTTTGCCTTTCTCCTTTATTAAAGCAAATGGAAACCTTACAGGACTGGAAGCTCAGTAAAAAGTTGAATGCAGTCAGCAATTCATAACTTGACTGCCTGAGTCAGCGTTAACAAAGCAGAGTTGAAACAGTACCTGCTCTGTCTCGAAGTATATCAGAACGGAGCACTTATGGGTTACACCCATGTGCCGTGATGTTGATCCATCGACTAAACTAAACTGAACTATATAAGGGTAGTGTTCTTATTTGCAATATTTACTGGACAAATTTGAAAGAACGTAGATAGGCAGCTGAAAATAACCTCATTATACCACTATGCTTCTGTGCCATTTTGGATTTACTGGTTATGGTGGGCAAAATTCATGGTTTCTCACCCCCACCCCCTTTTTTCAATTTCCCCAAAATTTTCCTAATTGTGAAATTATAAATTGTCATCTTCCCAGTTCGCTGTGACCTCTGTAAGGTTCTATATAACATACGAGTCCTTTCCTTCTGACATTCAAGGATAGTGACTTCTTCCATAAGACCCTTGTAATTTTCTGACTTATTGGGCTTTTAATCCGTGTCACGCATGTTCTATCTGATGTCCATCAGACTAAAGATAAAATATTAACAATAACCAAGGAAGGGAACTGGTAATCAACAACTACTTTACCTGGATCAGGATCCCTTATGGCAGACTTGAGCAAGCCTTTACAGTCTTCTGCAGAGTATGGGGAAATAACTTTCAATCCTGGGACCTGGCTAAACCATGCACCAAAACACTGTGAGTGCTGGGCTGCCACACCCGCCGCTGCACCATTTGGTCCACGAAACACAATAGGCACTGGAACCTGGTTAGTAAATGTAACAAAAGAGTTAAAAATAAAATAATTAGAGGCTGTTAGGGGCATGTATACCGGCTTCGTGGCTTAGAGGTTATGACTTTTCTCTGTAATCTCGTATACTCTCGTCTGTGACGCGATGATGGTGAGAATCAGCAGTGGTTCGAATCGCATCAGTAACTTACGGGGTATGTGAGCCGGCCGCTCAGAAAGCAATGGCAAACTACTGAGCGTAATCTTGCCAAGAAATCAACATACAGCTGAAAGATGCTGGTGTTGACAGCGATGTCCTGTAAAGGATATGCCAAACAAAAAAGGGGCATGTAGGACATCTATATGCTGCCACAGATACCTAGCATTGTTTCTCCTTCCTGTGAGGCTCAGCGCCTGACCTTGTGTATATAGTTATGCTAACTATAGGTAGTTCTTGGGAGACAAAATAGCGCAGTGACTAGATGATCGCCTACCGGCCCAGTGGTCATGCGGTCGATTCCACATCAGAGCAGACTTTTTAAATTGATCTGGTCTCCCAGGTTGACCGATCATAACATGGATATCAGGAAATATCTTAGGAAGTAAAGACAGCTGGCAAGATACTGACATCACCCACTGATCGCCTGCCGGCCCAGTGGTCATGCGGTCGATTCCACATCAAAGCAGACTTTAAATTGATCTGGTCTCCCAGGTTGACCGATCATAAAATGGATATCAGGAAATATCTTGGAAGTAAAGACAGCTGGCAAGATACTGACATCACCCACTGAGTGCCGGCTCGTCTATACAAATATGGATCTAGAACCACATGCCCAATGCACCCAAGGCATGTTAAAGGATCCCAATACAATTTATAGATAGTTCTGTCATAGGTCAGTTGGACTTGAATGTTGTTCTCTCGGTCAGATAGTAACGGCCAACTACTGAACATAAAATTAAGGCTGACTGCAACATCCTGCAAAGGACAAGTAATATTTCCTCAGAAGTTAGTGGACACATTTTCACAATTCCATGACATACCGGGTGTCATGAGTTTCTTCTTCTACGTTTGTTCAGAATGTTGTTTCGGACATAATTGCGTTGTGCCTGTTTACAGCAATGCTGTGATATTTACACCTTTCAGCCGACACATCCAACTTCTTCAGGCATTTTTTGACTAGGTTAACCTTCCTGAGGTTGAAGGTTTGAAATCAGCTGCAGACTATGTGGGAGCTGATCACTTTGCATTATTTTTGATGGTATGAGAGTCGGTATGAGAGGCATTTGTGCTTTAGCTAAATCCATTGTTTGTATCTAGCTGGAGCAAATTACGACCGCTGTCCAGGGACTGAGTAAATTAGACAAGTCTTTATTACTGCTCCATACTTTAAGCTTTATGGTAACTATTCTTTGTCATATCACGATGACAACAGTGACAGCAGCAACAATAACGTTGATACAAGAGCTAAAGGAGTAGTAGGGGAAGAAGAAAGTGTCTCAGTGCTTTTTTTTTCAACAATATCAATGTCTAGAAATATTCCAGCATGTGAAACCGTGGTTCCAAACTTACTGTTCCTGATGACATGTAGAAGGTCTTTGCTGCAGAGTTGATGACTTGGTCAATAGCTTGCATGGAAAAGTTGAAGGTCATGAATTCACAAACTGGTTTAAGTCCGGCCTGTATAAGCCAAAACAATGCTCGATATAAATTAAACCTTTCACAATATTCAATGTATTATCAAAATGAATGGATTATAAAACTGAGATTAATCAATTATAAATAGACAATGTATGATAATTATTAAATCAATCTATATTATAAATATAAAATATATGATTACGAAATTGCTCAATTATATTTATAAATTATATTTCTCATTTACCAATGTCACAGCAGCATTGACAAATCTATACAACAGAAAATGTTTAAAAACAATATATAACACATACACATTAATGCAGTGCAACTGAGAGGAAAAAAAAAAAGTAAACTAAAAAAACAACATGAAGGAACTAAAACTATACTTGATACTATAAAGCAGACTATGAGTATACAATTTATGTCAGTATTATATTTATACTTTTGCAACTTTTGTCCTTTTCTAAAAATGTTGGTTGTGTGATTATAAATCCACTGGAAGGCTGAGTTTTAGCTCTTAAGACCAATTAATTGACATTCAGTTTGCCTGAGTCTCAAAGACCGTTTGTATCTACAGGAGTGAGACTGGTGTAGCATTTCTCTCCCAACTCAGTACAAAGTACCATCTGGGACTGTTACAGCTATAGGAATGAGATTGGTGTAGATTTCTCTCCCAACTCAGTGCCAAAGTACCATCTGAGACTGTTACAGTTATAGGAGTGAGATTGGTGTAGATTTCTCTCCCAACTCAGTGCCAAAGTACCATCTAGGACTGTTACAGCTATAGGAGTAAGACACTTGTAGACATTTTCATCCCAACTCAGTGCCAAAGTACCATCTAGGACTGTTACAGCGCTCTCCTTCCCAAAGCTCAGAAACCAGCAAAATGTGCAAGACGAGTACTGAAATTTCACATCTGAGGAGAGGCATGATAATAAGTACCCAGATCCTGATTCAGAACATCACAAACAGACTGACTATGTTAAACAGACTGACTATGTTAACGTTTCTTCCAATGTTTTAGACTCCAACCCACTGTATAGAAAGAGACATTTTCAATGTCTCACTTGCCTGCTTTTGACCTGTCCCCAAATATGATTTTTTATGGGTTTTTGTTTCTGGCCAGAATTTTTGATGTCTACTATTTTTTGTTTAAAATTCAACCAGTTATATTATAATCCTCGGCATCTATAGTATTTCTAAATTTCTTTGCTTTGAATTTTTATTGCAATTCGTCAAATTAAAAATACAGATGGTTAGAAACAAGCACACGTTTATCTGGTCCTTGGAATTGTTTTCTTTCTTAACCAATTTTTTTTTAATTGTTTCAAAAATCGGACAATCTTTATGATGTTTAGTTCAAAAATATCATTTGTTAAAGGAAGTTTTGAAGCATTCAGGACTGCATAATGAAAAAAAGATAAAATAATTCTAATAGCCCCTTGAATGCTATTTTTTTTTATTTTGTAAAGACAAACATGAAGGATAAACGAAAACAAATTTAAGTTTCATCACAGAAGCAAAAAAACAATGACCTGCACGATTTATAGCCTGGCATATACTGCTGCAGCTTGTCTGATACATACTTCAGAATTATATAAATTATATGAAGTTAATAAATGAATACTACTTTGGCTGAAATGCTTAAAACAGTTACAGGTACTGTTCAATTGTGGAGCTTTTGTTATCCCCCATTTTTAGAAATTAAGTACTTACCATAGCAGCACCTACTGCAATACCAGCAAAGCCCATCTGTAAAATTATTACAAAAAGTTTGTTAGAAACAAGCAAAATCCATCTATAACATGAAATAAACATTCTGCATATAATTGTTTTTTGTTTGTTTGCTTGCTTGGAACATGTGCTACTGCTTCTAGGGCACTTGACTGATTTTTGTGTGTGGATTAGCTTTCCCTATAACCAGTGTCCCTTCACATCAGGCAAACCCACTGCGACTTCAAAGGTACAGCATATAATTAAATTATATGTCATTCCATCAGAAAGTAATACCACCAACAGATCCATTTGTAACAGCTGCTTGCATGTTGGTTGTCCTTTCAAGGGAAGGAGGAGCAGAACATGGGAATTCCTCACCTTCCAAGGAGGCTTCCATAAATGCAGAGCTCACACATGATGCTCTAGTACTGGGCTCACTCAAGGAATTGTCACATATAGCACATGGTTACTTAGCCTCACTTCCATATACTGAGCCACTCATTAACCACAGGCTGCACTTTTAAAGACAAGAAGGATGCAGGCTATAGATTTGGAACTTTAATGGCATCCACACAATAAGTAATTCAATCCCTCAGCATAGTGCCAACATCTCTTACAGCATACTTTCTTGTTTGTATCCAGGATCAGGGTTTTCATTATTGGCTTCTGCATTAGCTTTCACTAAGAGCAGTGTCTTTCAAACCACAATGGGGTGGTCGGGTTTGACTGTCCACCTAATGAATTTACAAGCCAGCCAATTTTCTTTTGGTGGTATTAAGATGCTTTTTGCCACCTAAATGCCTTGCGCTGGTCTTCCTTGTCTAGGGGTTATATGACTTTTTCCGTAATCTCATATACTCTCGTGGGACGCAGAGGTGTTTCCAAGGCACCAGGGCCGGGATCTATACTGGCCAAGACCTACTGACATGTCCACGTCGTGCGTCCTGGGCAACAGGTCCCTTCGGGGACCTGGCTAACATCAGTAGGATCGATGATTCCTCCGAAGCCGGAGAGTATTTGCCTGCATGGCGAGGAATCACCAGTCTGCACACCAATAAGCCAGACATGGGACAACGGATACTCACGCAACCCTCAGGTCCGGTATGACATCACACTGATGTTGGACAACAGGATGTATCCATCCGACATACAGGACTTCACGCTGGAGTTCACAGCCAGCGAACACAAGCAAGCATATACTCTCGTGAGTAACGTGGCGTGCACAAGAATCGGTAGCGGTTCTTTCCATGCCGGTAACTTACGGGGTATGTGAGCTGGTCGCTCAGAAAGCAATGGCAAACTATTGAGCGTAATCTTGCCAAGAAATCAACAATCAGCTGAAAGATGCTGATGTTGACAGCGATGTCCTGTAAAGGATATGCGGAAAAAAATATGCCTTGCAGCAAACGCAGCAGATTAGGGACAGTCAGGATCCTTTCTTCATTTTGAGAAACCTGTATATGAAGCAAGTTGTTCTTCCATAGCACTGACATTCCATTTAGTAGACAACATGTGATGGCCATATGAACCAAAATGTGATTCAGTAGAATTCTTGTTCGATGGACATTTAAACTTAATTGTCATTTAGTAGGAGTCACATTTTATGGACATTATAACCAATTTGTTTATTATTAAAGCACACCTTTGATAGACATCATTTATCCATGGATCCCCGGGAAGGTTAATCCTGTCAACCACAGAAGTCGGATGTGTCGGCCTAGCAGCGCAAGAACTGCTGTAAACAGGCACAACGAAATCACGTCCGAAAAGACTCTCCATATGAACGCAGAAGATTTACCCATGGATAGAAGTTAGGCTGATGAGTGCCAGAAGCTTTTCCACATTGTGGTTTCTGGTCACTGCATCACTAGGGGTCACCAACTCTGAGATCCCCTGCCAGTTCAGTTCAGACCTATGATGGGTATTTATAAATGGTCTATGATGATGGCAAATGGCAGAAGTCTTGCATTGGGGTTTTGTAACACCAGCACACAGCCTGCGGACACCCAAGGTGAGGTACAGGGTATCCCTTTATACCCAACATCAGGACCTTAACTTTCCTCCATGTCTATGACCAAAATCACCACATCACACACATTTCTTATATTTCCTCAGTTTTCTTTCAATCAGAGTGTGTCATATCTAGTTTTGCACCTCTAATTTCAGCATGTATTTGTGTAAGGTTCCTCTAGTCAGATTCCACCCAAGGCAACGGGCACCCTCTATCCATGGGTAGGTTTTTTTTCCTACAGATTTAGCTGGGGCTTTGCTGTACACTTTTCAATTTTAATCTACTGTGGGATTTTTTATGCACACGACTTGCACACAAGACCTCCTGTTTCTTGCCCTTATCCAAAAAGCTTGGTAACTGATCTCATTACCCAAAAGATCAGGGGACGTGTGATTTTAGAAACCAATGGTTCTTGTAAAATGCCCAGGCCTATGCTGGGATTCAAACCCAGTAACTACTGAGCCGGAGGTAGACACCACCACTTGTCAGTCACACCTTCCAATAAGCATAAAATATACATCAACTCTAATATCTTTCTACTTCCTGCCAATGTACATACCTCTGTTATTGGCGTATCTATTACTCTCTTGTCTCCCCACTTTTTCCACAGTCCTCTGGTTACCTAAAGTAAAATATAACCAAAAGAGACTGACATAAATATTTCATGACTGGAACAATACAACAGGTGAAATCAATTAAATAAGAAAGAGAAATTTTAGAAGAAAGAGAAATCCTTTTTATTAAGTTTTTGGATTCTTGAAAACAACTGGTTCATATAATCAAAATACCAGAGCAAAAAAAGCTTTTATAGCACACAGAAGTTTGTGGAAGTCAAATGATATTAAACTTAGCACTAAATTTAGAATATTTGATTCTAACATTAAATTAGTACAACTGTGAGGATCAGAAACATAGAGAACTAAAGTGACTGCTAACAAACTACAAACATTTATTAATTGGTACCTGCATAGAACAGAAGGACTAAAATGGTATGAGAGAAATCATCAATGTAGAGCTCATAGAGAGAAATACACAAACACCAAGGAATTGAGAGGCAAGAAAAGAAGCTGGTGCTGACAGAACATACATTGAGGAAATCTGAGAATAGTACATCTAGGAAATCCTTTGGAATCCATAGGGCAAACAAAATTGAGGAAGATCTAAAAAAAAAAAAAACATGGGGAAAAGAATTAGAGACAGAAATGAATAATAGAGGGACAGCATGGAAAGAGTTACAAGAGACAGCAAAGGATAGACCAGCTTGGGATGAGTTGGTCAAGGGTCTATGCTACAATGGAGGAATAAAGAGTGATTGATGAAGAATTGAGAGTGGCTGGCCGGCTAGAATGCAGGATTCTCCTTCGGAAGACCGGGTTTGAATCCTTGGTATGGTATGGATTTGTTTCTGTCAGGGTAAAAAGAAAACCCTAACCTGCACAGTTTGTGGCGACTGCACTAGCCAGGCGGCCTTAATTCCTCAGGCTCATGACCCCCTGCCATACATCGCAAAGGTACTATATAGGCAGTAAATTACAGTTGTTTTTTTGGACAGATAAAGAATTGATTAACTAGTAAACTGAATAGTGGGTTAAGAGACATCTTCAAAAGAACAAATACAAGAGAGGTGATTGTATCCAATATATGCATTTTTGCTTGAATACACTGTCCAGGTAGAAGTAAACATGCATGAAGATTGGTATGACCCACAACAAATCTGGTAATAAAATTGCTTACAGAAATGGTCGAAATAGCAATTAATACTTAATGAACACAAGGTAAGAAAGTGAGGATGGTCAAGATAATATTGAACAGGAAAAAGAAAATAGGCAAGAATCGCACAGACTAGAACCAATACTGGATGAGAAAAGTAAGGAGATAATGTGAAGAAAAAACACACACAAATGAATATCAAAAAGAAAAATAAGAAACCAAGGAAATGATGGGTTGAAGAAAATCGGGAGAAGTTGACAGCCCTAGGTTTCATGGGAGAGTGAAAACGCAACAAAGATACTGAAACAGTAACAAAGATACTGAAACAGTACTGAAGAAATTAGGTGACATATAAGGTCATACATATCTAGAACAGTGGTTCTCAACCGGTGGGGAATTCCCCACCAGGGAGAATTTTAGGGTTTCCAGGGAGGGAATTAAGATTATTTCAAGATCGCGCTAATACAAGAACCGATTACTTGATATTGTTTTTCCCTCCATACTGTACGGTTCTGTACTTCTCACCCTTCTGAAATTTGTTTTATAACATAAGTAGACCCACAAATCACATTTTATGTAGACATCTAGACTTGTTCTAGTATGTGTTATTAAATTTAGCTTCCATTGTTACATATACCTGTGTAGGGGCGGGAGGAATTTATAGGGATGAAATATGAAAGGGGGGAACGACATTCTGAACCTATGGTGAAGGGGTGCACAGACCAAAATAAAATTGAGAACCACTGATCTAGAAGAACTCTTTAATAAATAAAAGCATGTCAAGCAATACAAATAGACAGTCACATAAGAAATATACATTTATGACCCCGGGAAGGTTAACCCGGTCAACAAATGCCCGCAGAAGTCGGATGTGTTGGCCTAATGGCGCAAGAACGCACTCTGCTGTAAACAGGCACAACACAATCACGTCCGGAAAATAAAGAAAAAAAATCCGGATGAGCGCAGAAGAAGAAGATACATTTATGAAAATTATGGCTAAAATTGAGGACTAAATAAAGATTTATAGTACAGGAGCATGTGGCCCTGATTACTTAATATTCAAACATTAAAAAATCACGCAATGATAAATCAAGTACCTTATATGCACCATCGTATTGAGCAACTTCTTCTCCGAGTATAAAGACCTTGTCATCTCGCTCCAATTCTTCATCCAAGGCAGAATTTAATGCATCACGTACTGTTAACTGTCAATTATAAATGTAAAACTTATTAACAATATCATCTCTTTTTATATTACGTTAACATGCTTTTGACAAACATTAATGCAGAAAATTTACTTCCCTCTGAGCACAGAGCTGGAGTTTGTTGATGATGAAATATCTAAAACCTGTGAATATAGTGCGAAGAAGGAAAAATGGTGCGACGTCCACAGTTGTATTACAAACCGCCGATGAACAGGTAGTGACAGAGGCAAAACGATTGGGAGAAAAGATATGGCTTACTTAGGCCAAGTTAAAAGTACCTTGAGAATTAGGCAGATCATGATCTGAGACAGGGCCACAAAGCAGACTATGTGGGATAAGAGTGGCAAGTGGTAAAAATGTCTTGAACCTGGCAATCGGGGTGCAAATGCTAGATAAGAGAAAGACACCTATGACTTGAGTGAGCATGCCCTTAGAGCACACAGAAACTAGACGACAAAACATTCCTGGAAGATTACTTCTTTTGGTGACTGAAATCCTCCTGTTGTGTTTGCCCTATGGAGGAGTTTATATTATATGGAGGAAACATTTCCAACCTATTCCTAATACCAGCTGTGCTCCCGGGAAGTGAAGTTTCACAACCAGTGTTGCATACGCCACACTTGTTTCTGAACATGGAGAAGGGCAGGAGAGCTATGCCCTAAAATGCCTATGGAGATGATACTTTGCTTTCTGATAATGTTTGACTTTTCTCATACTTTGCTGTTTCTGTGTGGCTTCTGCTTTAACAAGTCTATCAGTCTTCTCATGAGGTCACCCTGGCCGGTAACCCACTGTAATATTATACTGAGATACTTCTTCTTCTTCTTCTTCGTTCATCCGGAGTTTTTTTTCGGATGTGATTGCGTTGTGCCTGTTTACAGCAGAGCTGCGTTCTTGCGCCGTTAGGCCGACACATCCGACTTCTGCGGGCATTTGTTGACCGGGTTAACCTTCCCGGGGGTTTCTTAGGACGTTTGACTCTCACTGTTGTGGTGTTATCCCCCATCCCAGCTGGTCCATATAGAACAGCCAAAGATCCTGGTCAGCCCTCAAGGGAAGGCAGGGGCAGACCATGGGCATTCCCCAGCCATCCAAGGAGGCTTCCATACTTGCAGAGCCGATACATAGCGCTCTGGTACTGGGCTCACCCAAGGAATCGTCACGTCCTGCACATGGCTGCTTAGCCTCACTTCCGTATATTGGGCCTTCCGTTCACCATAGGCTGTTCTTCCGGAAACCAGAAGTATGCAGTCTGCAGATGACATCCACACAGTGAGCTTTCGATTCGGACTTTCCACGTAATGGATTTGCTATCCAAGCAATATTCCATTTCATGCCACTAGGACACTTTTCCACCTTTTATGAAGCCCACACAATGGGCTTTTGATTCGGACTTTCCACGTAATGGATTTGCTATCAAGCAATATTCCATTTCGTGCCACTAGGACACTTTTCCACCTTTTATGAAGCCCACACAGCGAGCTTTCGATTTGGACTTTCCACATAATGGATTTGCTATCCAAGCAATATTTCATTTCATGCCTCTGGGTCTTCATGCACCTTTAGATGTCAACCTGAATGTAGTTAAAGTAAGCTGCGGTCAACTTGAGCTTGTTGATATCTCCATAGAGCTTGTCCTCAAATGAAGCAGGTGTGGGCCAAAATATCTTTCTCTGTTCTGCATACGTTGGGCAATCCTGCAGCAAATGTTTTGCTGTCATTTTTCCAGTTCTACAATTACATTCATCAGTATCTCCTATCTTTAGTTTATTGAACAAGTGGTATTTCAGCTTGTTATGTCCTGTGCGGAGTCTGAAGATTGCTACTTGTTCTCTTCGGTCGAGTTTGTAATATGCATCATCCTTCTGATGGCCTGGATGCTCAGATTCCCATTTGGTTCTATAAGTGCTTTTTATCAACCTCTTTGCCTCATTATAGGTTATGTCTATGTCAGGCTGCGGTAGTCGTCCGCCCTCTTTTGCCAGTCTGTCAGCCTCTTCGTTTCCAGGTATACTGCAATGTGATGGGATCCACTGTATTACAACTTTTTTGGATTTCTGGCATAGACCATGGAGTGCTGCTCTTAGGTCAGTTAGTTCTGTGCTGTTATTGCTCTTGAGTATTGAGACAGCTGACTTTGCATCTGTGAAGATAGCTATTTGCTTCTCTTTATTTTCCTCCATCAGGAGCATTTCTGCTGCAGTTTTCAAAGCCTCTACCTCCGCTTTGAAGTTACTTGACAATTTTCCAGTTGCCATTGAATGTGTTTTTTTCACTCCATTTTTTAAATTTAGGAGAATTCCTCCTCCTCCATTCTCTATTGAATTTTTGGCTGATCCATCTGTATATGCATGGGTCCAATTTCTGCTTGGGTAATGTTCTTTTATGTAATTTAGGGTTATTTCTCTTCTTTCGGTTTCATGCTGAGTGTTCTTTTTCTCAATACCAGGAATGTTTTCTATCATCTCAGGCAGTTGCTGCTGTCTCCAAGCTGAGAAGTTGTGTGCATTGTGTATGGGCTTGACTGTTGATATGTTAAGTATAGGATCTGCCCTAATCCTTCGTTTTGCAGTTTCTACAAAGTTGCTACGCTTCAGTCTTCCCTTTCCAAAACCATTAAATCTGTTGTACATAGGGTGGTCTGTCAATCTTCTAAATTTTTCTGCTTGTTGCTGGGCTCTGCTATCTCTTCTATCCTGCATTGGTTGTAAACAAGTGATCTTTTCTAGTTCATTAATAGGCGTTGTCTTCAGGCTTCCAGTTATGATTCGCATTCCTTGGTTTTGGACTCTACTTATTTTGTTAAAGTTTGACTTAGCTGCTGTTGCCCAAGCTGCAATGCCATATTCCAGTACTGGCCTCACCCGTCCAGTATATAACTTCTTGAGAACTTTCTCATCTGCTCCCCACGTTGTACCAGCAAGCTTTTTCATGATTGCCATTCTCTGCCTTGCTCTTGTTCGATTTTTCTCAACCTGTGTCTTCCATGACAGGCGACGATCAAAGGTGACTCCTAGATAGTTTGGATTTTCTTCATGGCGCAATATTTTTCCATTCTTCTTCTTCTTCTTCGTTCATCCGGAGTTTTTTTTCGGATGTGATTGCGTTGTGCCTGTTTACAGCAGAGCTGCGTTCTTGCGCCGTTAGGCCGACACATCCGACTTCTGCGGGCATTTGTTGACCGGGTGAACCTTCCCGGGGGTTTCTTAGGACGTTTGACTCTCACTGTTGTGGTGTTATCCCCCATCCCAGCTGGTCCATATAGAACAGCCAAAGATCCTGGTCAGCCCTCAAGGGAAGGCAGGGGCAGACCATGGGCATTCCCCGCCATCCAAGGAGGCTTCCATACTTGCAGAGCCGATACATAGCGCTCTGGTACTGGGCTCACCCAAGGAATCGTCACGTCCTGCACATGGCTGCTTAGCCTCACTTCCGTATATTGGGCCTTCCGTTCACCATAGGCTGTTCTTCCGGAAACCAGAAGTATGCAGTCTGCAGATGACATCCACACAGTGAGCTTTCGATTCGGACTTTCCACGTAATGGATTTGCTATCCAAGCAATATTCCATTTCATGCCACTAGGACACTTTTCCACCTTTTATGAAGCCCACACAATGGGCTTTTGATTCGGACTTTCCACATAATGGATTTGCTATCCAAGCAATATTCCATTTCATGCCTCTGGGTCTTCATGCACCTTTAAATGTCAACCTGTATGTAGTTAAAGTAAGCTGCGGTCAACTTGAGCTTGTTGATATCTCCATAGAGCTTGTCCTCAAATGAAGCAGGTGTGGGCCAAAATATATTTCTCTGTTCTGCATACGTTGGGCAATCCTGCAGCAAATGTTTTGCTGTCATTTTTCCAGTTCTACAATTACATTCATCAGTATCTCCTATCTTTAGTTTATTGAACAAGTGGTATTTCAGCCTGTTATGTCCTGTGCGGAGTCTGAAGATTGCTACTTGTTCTCTTCGGTCGAGTTTGTAATATGCATCATCCTTCTGATGGCCTGGATGCTCAGATTCCCATTTGGTTCTATAAGTGCTTTTTATCAACCTCTTTGCCTCATTATAGGTTATGTCTATGTCAGGCTGTGGTAGTCGTCCGCCCTCTTTTGCCAGTCTGTCAGCCTCTTCGTTTCCAGGTATACTGCAATGTGATGGGATCCACTGTATTACAACTTTTTTGGATTTCTGGCATAGACCATGGAGTGCTGCTCTTAGGTCAGTTAGTTCTGTGCTGTTATTGCTCTTGAGTATTGAGACAGCTGACTTTGCATCTGTGAAGATAGCTATTTGCTTCTCTTTATTTTCCTCCATCAGGAGCATTTCTGCTGCAGTTTTCAAAGCCTCTACCTCCGCTTTGAAGTTACTTGAAAATTTTCCAGTTGCCATTGAATGTGTTTTTTTCACTCCATTTTTTAAATTTAGGAGAATTCCTCCTCCTCCATTCTCTATTGAATTTTTGGCTGATCCATCTGTATATGCATGGGTCCAATTCCTGCTTGGGTAATGTTCTTTTATGTAGTTTAGGGTTATTTCTCTTCTTTCGGTTTCATGCTGAGTGTTCTTTTTCTCAATACCAGGAATGTTTTCTATCATCTCAGGCAGTTGCTGCTGTCTCCAAGCTGGGAAGTTGTGTGCATTGTGTATGGGCTTGACTGTTGATATGTTAAGTATAGGATCTGCCCTAATCCTTCGTTTTGCAGTTTCTACAAAGTTGCTACGCTTCAGTCTTCCCTTTCCAAAACCATTAAATCTGTTGTACATAGGGTGGTCTGTCAATCTTCTAAATTTTTCTGCTTGTTGCTGGGCTCTGCTATCTCTTCTATCCTGCATTGGTTGTAAACAAGTGATCTTTTCTAGTTCATTAATAGGCGTTGTCTTCAGGCTTCCAGTTATGATTCGCATTCCTTGGTTTTGGACTCTACTTATTTTGTTAAAGTTTGACTTAGCTGCTGTTGCCCAAGCTGCAATGCCATATTCCAGTACTGGCCTCACCCGTCCAGTATATAACTTCTTGAGAACTTTCTCATCTGCTCCCCACGTTGTACCAGCAAGCTTTTTCATGATTGCCATTCTCTGCCTTGCTCTTGTTCGATTTTTCTCAACCTGTGTCTTCCATGTCAGGCGACGATCAAAGGTGACTCCTAGATAGTTTGGATTTTCTTCATGGCGCAATATTTTTCCATTCAATACCAGCTTAGGTTGCTGAGTTTTATTTGAGAGGGAGAACACTGTGCATGTTGTTTTCTCCTCACTTATCTTCACTAGCCATGATTTTGACCAGTCCTCTAGCGCTAATAAGGCTTGCTGTATTCTGCTGTTAGCTGTACTAATATATTCTTCAGATGTCCATATGGCTAGGTCATCTGCAAAGGAGGATGTGTGTACTCTGGCTGGAAAATTTTCTGTGATGTCATTTATATATGCTAGGAATAATGTTGGTGAAAGAACTCCTCCTTGGGGGACACCTTGCTCCAGCAGCATCATTTTGCTTGTTTGTCCTTGTACTTTTGTCCTGGCAGTTCTGTTCTCAAGGTAGTGGCTGATCCATTTATACATTTTTCCACAAACATGCATGTTTTGCAGTTTTACTTTCAGTCCTTCCTTCCATACTTTATCAAATGCTTTTTCTAAATCTATCCAGACTGCTAGTGTGTGCTTTTTCTCTTGGAAGGCATCCTCTATTTCCTGAGCTATATAGGTTATTTGATCTTCAGTGGATCTGTATTTTCTGAATCCTGCTTGGTGTGGTGTTAAGAGTTTGTTTTCTTCCAGATGCCATGTTAGCCTGCCATTGATAATGCGTTCCATTAATTTTCCTACACAGCTCAGTAGACTGATAGGTCGATAGCCATTTGGTTCTTCCAGGTCTTTTCCTTTCTTTGGGACTGGTATTAGTATAGCTTCCTTCCATGCCTGTGGGACTATTCCTCTCTTCCAGCTGTTATTTAGGACTGCTAGTAGTTTCTTCTTTGCCTTGGTGCCTAGTCCTATTAGCATTTCATTTGTGATTCCATCCTTTCCTGGTGATTTCTTCTTTTTTAGGGTATTCATTGCCTGTTCCATTTCTTCCATTGTTAGATTTGCCATCATATATTCTGCTGCTGTCTCTGTATTTCTATGATGTATCTGTTTGTCTTTGATTGCTTTCTTCTGTTCGGTTGTAATATCAATGTGGTTTGCATTTGCATAGTGTTCCATTAGTGCATTTGCAGCCTTTTTGCCTGTAAGCAAGGCATTTCCTTGTTTAATTGTTATTTGTTTGTTTCTAGGTCCTTCATTGTTCATGGCTTTCACTAGTTTCCATAGTTTGTTTCCATCCCTGTCAAAATTCAGGTTTTCTGTTTTTTCCCTCCAACAATCTCTTGTTGTTTGATTTACTGTTCTTTTATATTTTGCTGAGATGGCTTTGAGAGAGATGTTTGCTTCAATTGTTTGTTCTCTCTCTGCTGTCTTCCTGGCATCTTCAACTTTGTCCTCCAAACTTTGTAGTTCTTCAGTCCAGTATGGTTTGTAATTTTTCCTCGCTCCTCTTGGAATGGACTCAGTGGCTGCCTGTATTATCGCTCTGTTTAGACTTTCCACCATTTGCTTTATGTTGCCATATCGTGTATTTATGTTTTCACAATATTTGTCTGTTAGTATGGCAAATCTGTCCCAATCTGCTCGTTTGTAATTCCAGCGGGGCAAGGGCTTTTGCTCCTGTGGAACATACTCCATATTCATTTCAAGCTTGATTGGTCTGTGGTCACTACCTGCTAATTGGTCCAGCACATGGCGATCGATTTTGTGGAGGATGTCTCCTGTGCAGAAAGCTAAGTCTGGAGTAGAAGTGGTAAGCCATCTTCTGGAGTAGAAGCTCGGTGTGTCATCCGCTTTGTTGAGTAGATGGAGATTTGAGTCTATTTCCCAGTCCTCCAATTCATCTCCTCTTTTGTCAGTATCTGGGTATCCCCATCTTTCTGAACGGCTATTAAAGTCTCCGACAATAATGCAGTTTGTGTCAGTTATTTTCATGTTTGAGAGTGTAAGGTCCTTATCTGCTGGGCTATACAGATTGTAGATTCTTATTTTCACGTCCTTTATCATTATATCAACACCTATAATTTCCGTTTGGTTGTCAGAGATCACAGATACTTCGCTGCAAGGTATTGTATTTCGTGTAAGTATTAGAACTCCTCCTTTGTGTCCTTCGCGGTCGAAACGTGTGGCCTGATATCCTCTGACTGAGAATTTGTGATTGGCGTTGAGGTGTGTCTCTTGAATGCATGCCACATCTATTCTATCTTTATGAAGACGCTGTGTTAGGGAGTCTTTCTTCTTGTAAACTCCTTCGGCATTCCACTGTAGTATGTTGAGTGTCCGGGGTATTTGGTCAATAGCTCTTAACCTACTCCTCTGTGCCTTGACTCCACAGCACAGGGGAAGGTGACCACCAGTAGTCATGGGTGGACCCCCTCGAGGCAGGGGGCCCGGCACTATCACCGCCTGATGGGACTTCACGGGATTAGCACCATATCGATTAATTTTGATTTGTGACATCATGAATTAAGTTACGTTGCACTGCTTTGTCAAGCCTGTGGCTCAGTACATCCGATTTCGACAAGCATTTATTCGGGATGCTTTCCCTAGCCTTTGACTGTCCCCAGTCTACCTACAAGGCAGCAGGTTTCACGTTGCACTGCTTTGTCAAGCCTGTGGCTCAGTACTTCCGATTTCGACAAGCATGTATTTGGGGTGCTTTCCCTAGCCTTTGACTGTCCCCAGTCTACCTGAAAGGCAGCAGGTTTGTGTGTCTCTTCGTCTGGTCCCTCTCCCTTGACCTGTCCGACATGGGTGGCCCTACCAGTAGCTGTGCTACCGTCGGCATAGCTCTTGGGGTCATTGGGACGCACAAGCCCCTCTACCTCGTCACGGTGGACACACAGCAGAGGGGATACTGAGATACAGTCATAAGGATGTCAAAGGTCAAGAATTTCACACACACCAAATCACAGCACTAAAGTTGAATGACCATTTCATTCCCTTACTCACAGCCACAAAGGTATAGTTGAGATTACTTGCTAACATTGTATTATGTTGAACATTATATGAAGGTAAAAGATGTCACATAAAAAATGTATGACAAGTAACCACAATGCAATGACAGGAATGGAGAAGACAGCCTATGAAGATATGATCATTGGGCTGTGACTAAAAAGTCATAAATATTCATGAGTGAAGTAAAAAGAAATAGAATGCAATGTGACAGCATGTATAGAAAAAAATAAAAAAATAAAATCATTGGCACCTTGCCATCTTGACAGACGATAGTTTGTGCTTTAAAAAGGCATAATAACTTTTACCTATGGCGGTAGCGAATGTGACTGATGAGGCCAATTCGCGCTGTAAATGTCCGTTCAAAAAAAATATAAATAAAATAAGTAGAAACAAAAAAATTCAAAACTTATGATAAGATAGCTTACAAGCAAAATTAATTTCACTTCTGAAATTATTAATAACAATTACATTTATAACTAAAGAAAGAAAGAAAGAAAGAAAGAAGAAAGAAAGGAAGAAAGAAAGAAAGAAAGAAAGAAAGAAGTTACAAATATAAAAATGGGTGAGAAATCAAGTTAACGGTAACAATAAAAATAACACTATGCAAACAAAACAAATTGTGAAAAGTAACAATATGAACTGGCTGGGAAAATACCGCTACCTCAGTTCAGATCTGTGACTTTCATTATGTCCGTCCCCTACTCTCCAAGTTCTGATCCTACAAATGCAAGGGCTTCATTTAGTAGTTTCATGACTCCACTATTCAAATCTGATATCATTTGAATTGTGTGAATTGTGAATTGTGTTGCACTGTTTTGTCAAGTCTGTGCCTCAGTACATCCAACTTTGCCTAGCATATTTTAAGTTTTCCTGTCACTACCCATTGATTATGCTGTCTACCTACCAGGCAGCAGGTTTGTATATTGCTTTCCCTGGTCCCTACCTCTTGACCTCTCCAACAGGGGAGACCCTACCAGTAGCTGTGCTACCATTGGCATAGCTCTTGTGGGTCAGATGAACACTCAAGCCCCTCCATCACAATAAGGTGAAAACACAGCAGAGGGGCTATTTATATCTTAAGCTTCTTCTTCTTCTTCTTCTTCTGCGTTCATCCGGAGTTTTTTTTCCGGATGTGATTGCGTTGTGCCTGTTTACAGCAGAGCTGCGTTCTTGCGCCGTTAGGCCGACACATCCGACTTCTGCGGGCATTTGTTGACCGGGTTAACCTTCCCGGGGGTTTCTTAGGACGTTTGACTCTCACTGTTGTGGTGTTATCCCCCATCCCAGCTGGCCCATATAGAACAGCCAAAGATCCTGGTCAGCCCTCAAGGGAAGGCAGGGGCAGACCATGGGCATTCCCCGCCATCCAAGGAGGCTTCCATACTTGCAGAGCAGATACATAGCGCTCTGGTACTGGGCTCACCCAAGGAATCGTCATGTCCTGCACATGGCTGTTTAGCCTCACTTCCGTATATTGGGCCTTCCGTTCACCATAGGCTGTTCTTCCGGAAACCAGAAGTATGCAGTCTGCAGATGACATCCACACAGTGAGCTTTCGATTCGGACTTTCCATGTAATGGATTTGCTATCCAAGCAAAATTCCATTTCAGTGCCACTAGGACACTTCTCCACCTTTTATGAAGCCCACACAGTGGGCTTTTGATTCAGACTTTCCATGTAATGGATTTGCTATCCAAGCAATATTCCATTTCATGCCACTAGGACACTTTTCCACCTTTTATGAAGCCCACACAATGGGCTTTAGATTCGGACTTTCCACGTAATGGATTTGCTATCCAAGCAATATTCCATTTCATGCCTCTGGGTCTTCATGCACCTTTAAATGTCAACCTGTATGTAGTTAAAGTAAGCTGCGGTCAACTTTAAGCTTCTTCTTTTTCCATTTGCTTGAAATATGTCTATAACTGCAATGTTTTCTCTTGTATGAGTTTAGTTCACTCAGCGGTCCATAGAGTTTATCTTCCCCTGTTGTCTCTCTACGCCAGAAGGTTTGCCTAGATATGTTGTATTTTGGGCAGTCTTGGAGTATGTGCTCTGCTGTCTGCGACGCCAATCCACATGTGCACATGGCTATTTCACCAATCTTGAATTTTGTATACATATGGTTGCGTAATCTATTGTGTCCTGTTCTGAGGCGCAGAATAATTACTTGTTCTGGTCTGCCCATAATGTGGTAGTCATCTTGAGCAGGTTTTGATGGCTTTCTGACTGATTTCATCATTCTTTTCTTTTGGTGGTATGTAACGGGCACATCAGGCTATTCTTCTTTTGCTCCTTCCTTAGTCAATCGATCAGCTCTGTCGTTTCCAGGTATTCCACAGTGGGATGATATCCACTGTATGATGACCTTAAGCTGACTGCTAAGTTCAGAAAGTAGTGTCATTAGTACAGGCAATTTCCCAGACAGGAGCGCCTCGAGTACTGATTTTGCATCTGTCAATAGCACCACAGGCTGTGTACCATGGCTGGTATTTATTAATTTCTCTGCTGCTATCTTGATTGCCTCAATTTCAGCATCATAGGTGTGGCAGTATTTTCCTGTTGGTATTCTGGCCGTGTCCCTAGTATTATTTGGGTATGTATGTACACTCCCGCTCCTCCATTTCGAACAGCATTTTGTGCTGACCCATCTGTGTAGACTCAGATCCAGAGGTCCTGTGGGTATTCTTCATCAAGGAAGCTGAGAGTGGCCGTTCTGTGCTGTACACTGTTTGTTCTGTTCTTCCTTGTCAAATATTCCTCTCACTTTTGTCTGGATTTGTAGTGATAGTCTATGTTCATCTTTCCATGGAGTTCGCTCTGGAATAGTTTTCAGGGGGATACCAACTGCATTTTGATTCTTATTTGTAAAACAATGTTCTTTTTCCTCAAGTAACAAGTCTGCAAAATAAAACGGCAACTGTACTGACTAACTGTTGTGAAGGTTCCTTTTTCTGCTGCTGCCTTTATCCCCTGAGTTGAGTTGAGCTAAGAAACGACATCACTGCACTCAGGACATTCTCATACGCGCTCCGTCCCCTCGTTCAACAGCCGGCAAAGAGTCATATTACTAATCGTTCCCACCACTATCTGATTGAAAGTTCTCCTTATCTTCCATCTCAATTTTGAGATTCTTCCAGAACCCCTGCTGATCCTCCGCAATCTCATCCTTTCCACATACAGGTTCTCAATCTGTTGCCCTGCCTTCTCCACCTGGTCCCACAGGCGCACAACCACCTCTCCATTGTCCATAGGTAATCTACCACCAAGAAGTGCATTCCCTCCCAGCCTATCAGCCTGTTCATTTCCTGCCAGCCTATCAGCCTGTTCATTCACCGCATTCCAGCATGGCCATGGCAAAAAATCCATACAATACTCAAAATCTGTGACCTCTGAAGCGAGGATGGCCATTCAACATTCCTTTCTCTGCTTTACTAAGGCATTCATCACTTAATAGAGCCTAGGTCCTAAATCATGGCACCAGGCTACTTCCTTTTACTGAAATCTTTATAGTAATGCCATGAACCTTTAACTAACTACAGCTTTAATTTAATTAGTCATTAACCCTTTACAGGGTGGAACGGCCATTTACGTCCGATACCGTAAACGGGCGTAACGTCCCAAACCGCCCGATACTATTATGCATTGTAAAAATGCGATCTCTCTGCTTTCCGATACTTCCAACGGCTACTTTCGCTTTCACCGATAGCTTGACAACGTGGCCGCCATTTGTAAGCACCTACTATGAATTTGAACGGACTTTTACGGACTTTTTTGAAAGTTTTCGGGGTTTTTACGCTTAGTTTTTCAAAATGGATTTCGGCGATTCTTCAAGTGATAGCCGAGATTTCGCTGGATTCAATTTAAGTGACATTAAAGGGCACGAAGTTGACTATTAATCGCAGCTAGATATCAGTGAAAAGCGTTACTTTGTATTAGCAGTCGTGAGTCGGACTTTAAACAAACTGATTATGATTCTGAAAATGTGTTTGGAAATTGCCGTATAGATGACGGAAATTCACAAACAATATGCTGTATTTCGTAAATATTTGTGTTCATATATGGATTACCGACAACAATCACATGAGTAACATATTCTGCATGCTTTTCCCTTCATTGTGTTGTTTATTTAACTAAAATCGGTTGACTAACACCTTATTTGTGATGTTTTTACAAACGCAACCCGAAATTTTACCAAACCTGAAAAAATCTTGCCTGTTCAAGGCTAAAAAACGGACAAGCGTCTGCCCTCTAAAGGGTTAATGTGGTGGTCTGAGTGTGAACAAGACAGAGGAAGAAGAATCATCTAATGTCATTTGAAGACTTCTTTATGACTGGTTGGATTTTGTAGCTCAGGTCTTCTGAGATAAGTTAGCCAGTCACATGTCACACCATGTAATCACCTCTTACGACATGCTTGGAAGGCCACTGTATTACTTTTCCTTGCTTCCTTCACCATCATCAATGCACAGACATTCATGTCTCTCCACAGATTCTAGTCCTCAGTGTTCTGGGTACATTATAATGATATTCCTCCATGCCACCATCATAGACCACTCAGCATTTCTCCCAATATGTCTCGTCTATAGCTGATCATATTCGCACAAAGTTTTTTCCAA
This sequence comes from Cepaea nemoralis, assembly GCA_014155875.1. Lineage (NCBI taxonomy): Eukaryota > Metazoa > Mollusca > Gastropoda > Stylommatophora > Helicidae > Cepaea > Cepaea nemoralis. The sequence goes on from JACEFZ010014079.1 coordinate 127,242, forward strand.
CGCCTCTCTTTCTCATTATATGGCCACAGAATTATATTTGTCTCTTTCTTATAGTTGTTTATAATGGTCTACCTTTATTAGCCTCTTTTTGGCAATACTGTTACTCTGGCAGTCTATGGTATTCACAATACTTGAGTCAGAAACCATGTCCCCATTTCCTCCAAATTGTTGTGTTTACATTCGCTGTTATATAGCCATGTTTTCTTTATGGCTCCAATAGGCATTTTGTGAAGGTTTACAGATTACAAATATGTAATTTTAAAAAAAATGCTTAAAATTTGACAGAGTCGACTTCATTGCACCGGGTTTTATCCCATATGGCTCGGTCTCTTTCCACAGCGCGGAAAGCGTTGCACAAAGCACAAACTCCGTAGCTCTAGCAATGACCCACCTGAGAAAAATTTCACTCGTGAACCGAAGGACATGGCCCTGAATCGAATTCACAACCTTCAGAGCCCGAGTCAAATGGCTTGACCACTTTGCCACGGAGACTCCCAAATATACAATTAAGTATTCCCCCAAAGTAATGCTTACTGACAGTCAAAAACAGGTGCAAAAGAATCTCACTTCTAGAGTAAAATATTCATAGAAAAGAAATACAGACACCATTTAGGATTTATACATACTTGCTGTCCATTGCGTGATGCAGTCATGGAAAGGAGTCGAGAAAAATGGCTCCATTTTTGTGCCTGTTTCTAGAAATTAATAAATATTTTAAAATGCACCTTGCAAGGACAACATTCAAGCATCAAGACTATTTAACAGCTGTAGAATCATTATTGAATAACTAAATGGGAAAGACCTGTGTTCGTGTATGTCTATCTATACATATGTATGCATCTGTATGTCTGCCTGCGTGTATATTTGTTCCACACTGAAAATATTTAAATTCCATTTTGACAGACATTGCACTTCTGTATTCAGGGCAAATGTACATTTACTCAATCTTCTCAGCAGATACTGAATATTTATGTTAACTATCTGTCTAGCTATTCCATTTGTTTCTTTATAAGTGAGCAGTTTTTACTGACAACAAGCACTGTTAAAATACAAGTCAAAAGGTAGCAAAGTATGTAAAGTAGGCATAACATTAAACATGAGGACTGTATACACTAGTTATCACACGATCTTGAGAAATCTGGTAAGTTTTCAACAATACATGTAACCAAATACATATAACCAGAAAAATGCCCACGGATAATTTTGACATATGTATTATATTTTTCATGGGGAATAATCTTCTTCTTCTTCTCTTCTTCTTCTTCTGCGTTCATCCGGATTTTTTTTTCGGATGTGACTGCGTTGTGCCTGTTTACAGCAGAGCTGCGTTCTTGCGCCGTTAGGCCGACACATCCGACTTTTGCGGGCATTTGTTGACCGGGTTAACCTTCCCGGGTATGGGGAATAATCTACATTTGTGTCATCCTTGCAGTGTATTATCTGTAACATAGAACATAGAACATGCACGCCTTAACTACTGATAATTAGGAGCAATAGGAAGCATTAACATTTAATAATTAAACAATAGATTAACAGAACAAATCAGTTCAAAATGACCACATTCATTTGGTGCATGGGGTGGGGTGGGGGGGGGGGGGGATGTAATTATTCAATTTTTTACCCAATCATCACATTACCACTGTTATCTTCCTTTCTGCACAATATGAAGCAACATTAGTTAACCAATAAAATATACATCTTGTTTAGATTACATACACAATTTAGCTGACATGGTCAACGCCCAGAGGTCATAAATTGATTAAGTGTCCTTCCTTGCACTTTCCTGAAGTTTTTTCAAGAATTTACAAAAATACTGAGTTTATATTTAGGTTGCAAATGATTCCTTGCACTGAATATAACCCATATAAAACACACATAAAAACAAAACTAATAATGATATATATTCATATATGATATATCATATTCATAACCTGTGGAAACAAAAAGAAAATCTGCAGACAAGTGCAAGGGACACTTTACACTTTAACTAGGCAGATGGTCAGCAAACCGGAGGCCAGTGGCTACAAGAAATTATGTCAAAACACCACGAGAAACTCCAAAATATCATAACTATGGCTGTTCAAGGCTGGGACACATAGTGCAAAGAAAGAGTGGTATCAGAAACCAAGAACCATTGAGTAAAATATTAAAATACAAGAGGCCGGTTAAAATGCTGCAGAAGGCAGCGGACAGTCCGGGACACCGACCATGGGGCGTGATGACAATAATGAAAGAAAACAACACAGGAGAGAACTCGACAAAAAAACACTATTTCTGCAGCATTAGTTAAAATTGAAAACATAAACCATAACAGAAAAGCACACAGTTAATGTTTTGTTTTAACAAAACATAACTTACCGAAGCAACACGAAATCGACGGCAGAGTGTGGCCATTTTACCATAGAGGACAAACTGCACTGTTTGAAGAATTGTTGTGTTAATTGTGAAATTAGAAAAAGTGTGCAATGTGAAGAGCCTAAGGCACATTTTAAATACACGAACACAACCAATTTACAAACATCATCGCTCTGTAAATACACACATTTAACCATCAATTTAGATTATTAAGTTTAAAAATAAAACACACAAACGCAAGTAAACATTTTAGAACATGCATCTTTCTTTGCAGTATAGACTAATGATATAAAGACTAATTCTTCTATATATTGCACTAAAGCACTTGATAATGAAAGTAAAAGCGCTGGAAATGTTATGTGTTAACCGAACCCAGAAGCTGGCAGTCTTTACTCTTTGGTTTACTCGACGGATCAGCATCACGGCACACGGGTGTAACCTATAAATGCTCCGTTCTACTCCAAACTCAAGCCTGAGTATGGAGAATCTCAGCTCAGTGCACGAACTCCGTAGCAACGGCGAGGATCCTGAAATACTTTGGTATATTTTGAACTCGAAATTTTGCCCGGAAAGCGCCTTTAGGCTACTCGCTACTCTTTTTCGATTTCCAACTGCCAAGGGATGTTTTAACTGCGCAACAATACACAAGGGCAACTGATCTCACTACTCAGAGACCAGGGGAAATGTTGTTACTAGAAGTCCACGTGAAAAATACCGACTCTCACTGGGGCTTGAACCTGAGACCTCCAGCACTCGAGGCGGACACCATACGTCGAGACCTCTCAGCCCCCCCCCCCTCTCCCCCCTTACTCTCACTCATTCATCTCTAAAACAAAAACACTAAGATATGCAGGAGATCAGATAGAGCAGATATGTTATCTCACAAGAGAACCATCAATGACAGAAGCCTGTCCTTCAAGAATCACATGGTAGCAGTTGCTACGACTAAGAAAAGACTAGGTGCACTGAAGATTGTGGCAGCAACTAGCATAGGGCAAAAAGTGCTGTGCGTACTCTATCAACACTTGCATTGCATTGGCACCTTTCCGTCTTGACAGACGATAGTTTGGTACATTGTGCTTCAAAAAGGCTTAATAACTGTCATATGGCAATAACTACGATCCATGGCGGTGGCGAGTGTGGCTGGTAAGGCCAATTCTTGCTGCAAATGTTTGCCCACAGTAGGTGCATGTGAAAACATGGTCATTTCCACCATTTTGCACCATCTTACGTCTCTCACAAGGTGCACATGGTGTACCATCAATCTTTATTGACGACGCCGAACTGGAGATAGTAGACCATTTTACATATCTTGGATCAGAGGTAAATAGCAAATTATCCCTCGATCAGGAAATCAACATCAGGATTGGCAAGGCAGCAACAACAATGAACATGTTAGCAAAAAGAGTCTGGGAGAACAGGAAGCTTACTGCCAAAACAAAAGTCCTCGTCTACCAAGCCTGTGTCCTTAGTACTCTTCTTTATGGCAGTGAAACCTGGACAACTTACTCACGCCAAGAGAAACGTTTAAACAGCTTTCATATGCGGTGTCTGCGAAGAATACTTGGTATTAAGTGGCAAGACAAAATCACAAATACTGAAGTATTGGAAAGATCAGGTTGTGTGACGGTGTATTCCATGCTCAGTCTTCGTAGACTTAGATGGATAGGACACGTTAGGAGGATGGATGATGGTAGAATACCAAAGGACATCTTTTTTGGTGAATTACAGACGGGTAGGAGATCTCAGGGTCGGCCTCTACTACGATACAAAGATGTGTGTAAGCGGGACATGATTGATACAGGCATTGATAATGCACAATGGGAGCACGTCGCCGCTGAACGTGTTGCATGGAGGGCAACTATCAGAAATGGAATAAAGACAAAGGAGAAAATTATTGCAGATATCAACACTTGATTATATTAGTAACTGAGTATGGATTGGAACTGCTCGCGGCGTCAAAGAGTTAGCTAATGAAACTGGAGCGTGTACAGAATGAAGGAGCTCCTGTGATGCACAAGGCAGGGTCATGCCGGCAGTGATTATGCAATATATCCTAGTTTTGCAAACGGTGCAGACAGGCGCATTGTGCTGCAAGCTATGTCATATCTTGGGCACAGTTAATGGTCACATGTTGATAATAAGATGATAATGGATGGCTCAGACAGAGAACGCAATCAGAAAATTGTGTGTGCTTGAGGACAATTTTAGAGGAGAGGAGTTGTCAGAATGCCAGAGGCCAGAGGAAAAGTCAGGCCTATGCAAGGTTATAATCACATTGGACCGGGAGTGCAGGAATTAGCCAGCAGTACGTGCAGAAGAGGAAGTGCAACAATTAACTCAAGCCACTTCGCGCCTAGACGATGTAATCATCTATCTACACGGAAGGTTCTATGCTAAGAGGCAAACGAAGTGCATGTGGGTTGAGAATGAAGGTTAATGGGCGGTGCTTTCTGAGCAGGAAAGCTTGGCAAATAGTATCGCAACATTTAGTCTCTGAGAGAGAGAGAGAGAGAGAGAGAGAGAGAGAGAGAGAGAGAGAGAGAGAGAGAGAGAGAGAGAGAGAGAGAGAGAGGAGTCACAGTGGCTTTCCGTTGGCTGCAGGACAAACAGCACACACATACATCTCGTGATTATAATGAATTCACAGAGCATGCCAAGAATGGTGAAGACATGCTTGTTTCGAGGAGAGTACCATGCATCATTTTTAAAAAAAATCAAAAATAGGGAGCATCCTTTGAAGTTTTCTCTAGGACATGCTGGTATTTTAGAAAACGAACAGATGGACAAATTGGCTTGGTCTGCGTCGCCGGGTTGGGTATTTGTGCCCAATAAGACAGATGTGGTCAGGGCGCTTGTCAGAAGTGGAGATGCGTCGCCACCAAGCTGTCTACTATCACTGGCGAGGAACTCCAGCTTGTCAGAAGTGACAATGTTTGATCTCTAACCGAGACCACAATTTGTCAGAAATTGACTCGGGACAAATTCTATATGGCTGAAATAAAGACTGAGCCCATGAATGTTCAAGAGTACAGCTGCAAATGGCTCGTTAAACAAAGATGAAATTAGCTGGTCTTGATATCCCCCATGGCGTGGGAAAGGGAAAGTCAGATGTCTAGGTTTAAGTCTACCAATGGACTACTAGACAGGGCAGGCTATTTTCCCCTGACATTTCTCCCCTTTCTGGTACTTAAGTAATCCCCCACCGGGGTAAGCAAGTCAATTGCGTACCTTGGAAAAAAGTATAATAACTGAACTATGAGTTAAACCAAACTACAATCACGTTTATTGTCTATCATTAATCGTTGAACATGTCATGGTTATCAAGATGATGATACTAAAACTATAGAGATTTATGTAATACAACAATCATGTATGAGAAATGATGAAAAGCAAGTACACAAATCTAAAGTTACTTGTATCCTGTCTGGATCTGTGGCCAGGTTATATGTGAGATGATGCCTCCATTCCAGTAGGGTTCTGCTTAGGTCCCGTGGGAACAGCCCGCCGGTTTTCTGGAATATTGTCCAGTCCTGACGCTACCTAGTTGTCCATCGTTCTTGGGATCTATACCCTGGTTGAGAACTTGGAAGACATGATCAAGAATGTGTATTATCTAGTTCTACATCAGTATAATCCTATGCAATACATAAATCTATCACACCCTATACACTCATATTGAAAAGTCTGGCAGTGTCTCTCTTCCAGCTTTACTGCATTCGCTCTTCTCTTTCTCCTCTATATCTCTATTACTGTCGAGTCTGGGAAGGACTTTTCCAGTAGTCGAACACGCCTGTAATTATTACATCTACTTCCATCCAATGTAACGTGCATTCTATGACAGCGCTTTGGGATCGTGTGAATATTGTAGAAGAACAGATAAACCATCATGGCTTGGAGAGAAAGGCACAACATGGAGTACATAAGGATCTAAACAACAGTCAGCAATCAAAGGAAAGGCCAAACGGACACGTAATCGGACTGCAATAGGTACCGTTAGTACTGGGACTCTACCTTGCCCGTTGAAGATGAGGACTGAGCGCATATTGGGATGTCACGACTACTGTGATGTCTGTTCTTGGCTCAGCTAAATTCACACCAGCTCAGCTCAACTCAACGCAATCAACTCAACTGAACTCTTCTTAGCTATAAGCAATCTAAACAGAAGGTTATTCTAGGTGTTGATTATATAGATACAAGCAAATGTAATTAAATGGCGCACCGAGAAGCAAAAAAGGGCCTGGAAAATAACACTAATAGTTAGTTAGTTAGTTAGTTAGTTAGTTAGTTAGTTAGTCGACAGATCATCCTCATTGCACATCGAACCATTCAGTCCATAAGTGCTCGGATCCCCTCCTCAGCAAATCCCGCAGCGTGTAGCGGCTAACGACGTCAGTTCTGTGTTGGTTTATCAATCTTCTTTGGCTTCCTGCGTAGTGTTCTTGTTTGGCCACCCCTCTTTTAATTTGCTGCTCTCGCAGTCTGGCCATTGTTGTAGATTCACAGTCATCACTTGGTTCTCGCAAAAGTCTTACTTCTCGTAGAGCATTCAGAATGTCAGCCTGGTCCATGGCACGTCCGCCCTCCACAGTAGCCTCACCTGCGAGCTTGTTAGCCCGCTCATTTCCTTGTACTCCCGCATGCCCTGGCGCGAAGATGAAACAAATCTTTGCCAGCCGAGACCGCTCCAGAGGCAGCAACCATTCTCTTCGGATCGACCCCTCCTCTATCCTCTTGATCATGTTCATTGAGTCGCTAAGGAAACAAGCCCTAGTGAATGTCTGTGTCTCGAGCCATGTTATTGCTTTACTTACTGCCATGACTTCCATGGTCAGGCTACTTGTGGTTTCAGTAAAAGCACCAGAGTCCTCCTTCACAATTCTCCCTCCGGCCCGAGCTGTAAAGGCCCATGAGCTTCTCACATGTCGGACGACCGACCCATCTGTGTAGATGACCGCGTCACCGTCTAGCGAATTCTCGAAAATCAACGCTTGTACTTCAGCCTCAACAGCAGCCGGATTTTCTTGTCTGCATTTTCTATCTAGTTGGATGCAAACTGAAAAGGATGTGCAGAAGTCTGTTGGCACTTGCACCCACTCATCGCCAGGTTCTAAGTCCTCAAGTGAACACACCTGTTGAAGAATGTCTTCGGCTTGACCCATCCACGACCGTCCTCTTTTTAACCTGCTGCCCTTCACCTTCCTAATTTCACTATGCAGTGGATGTTGTGTGTTTGCGTTAATTCTGAGGTATGCGCATGCCCTGCAAACTTGTATTCTCTCTTCAATGGTTGGAAAATCAAGAAGGTAGCGCATCGCCCTGCATGCTGTATCTCTTGTACATCCAAGAATAATGCGCTTAGCTTCATTCTGTATCCTTTCCATCCTTTCTATCTGCTTATGGCTGAGAGTCAGGATTGCCATTGCATACTCCAAAACAGACATGACCAGCCCCTCGTACAGAAGACATAGATGGCGCTGCTCACAGTTTGCTGCCGCCATCACACGCATCGCTGCCAAACCCCGCTTGGCCTTTGTTATCACCTGATCTATGTGCACATTATAAGCAAGGCTTCGATCAAACCGTATCCCCAGGTAATTCATTGCCTGCTTTCTTTCCACCGTCTCTGAACACAGCATTACAGTTGGTGTTGGAGTATTGACAATATGATTATTCAACGAGAACCAAGTCACTGTTGCCTTTGTTGGGGTGACCATTGCCCCAGCTTCATCACACCAAGTACTTATGCGATTGAGTTCGGTTTGTAGTTCCACAGCAACCTCCTCTCTATCCTTACTCTGACGATACACTAAAACATCATCGGCATATGACAATGTCCTGCCAGGTCCAGTGATCTGCTCACTGGTGATTCTCACTGTGTAGGCGTTGAACAGTACCGGAGATGATGGTGATCCCTGTGGTAGGCCAGGATATATTGTTGTTGGTTCCGAAGCCCAACTGCCACATCTAAAAACTACTTTTCGTTGGAAGAGGGCTGCAGCGATCCAACTAAGGAGGAATGGACTTACGTTTAGTTCAAGAAGCTGAAACATTAAAAAATCCAGTGGTACTCTGTTGTATGCGTCCTCAAGATCAATCGCTGCAGCAACGGTTTCAGTGCCTGAGTGGAAACCTTCATAGACATCATGGGCAAAGACTGCTGTATTGGTCCAGGTTTCTCTTTTTGGACGGTACCCACCCAGGGTAGGTGGGAAAACACATTGCCTCTCTAGTTGGCTTGATATTTTCCTGGCAATTACCTTCTCCAGCAGCTTGCCTATTGTATTCTGCATGGTTATAATTCTTCTTCTTCTTCTTCGTTCATCCGGAATTTTTTTTCGGACGTGATTGCGTTGTGCCTGTTTACAGCAGAGCTGCGATCTTGCGCCGTTAGGCCGACACATCCGACTTCTGCGGGCATTTGTTGACCGGGTTAACCTTCTCGGTGGTTATAATTCGATATCCATGAATTTGTTTGTGGTCTTTGTCAGGCTTCGGCAAGGGAATCAGATAGCTGTGTAACCATTCCTCCTTGATGCTAGCACTCCCTATACTGTTGTTGTACATGTCTGCTAATTTCTCTAGCTCATTGTCGGTACACCTATTTATGTCGTCGTATCTTATGCCATCAGGACCTGGAGCACTGTTTTTTGATCGTCGAAGTACAGCCTTGATTTCTTTCACTGTCACTGTGTCTTCATCCGAAGTGTTCTGGGCCTTGCATCTGTCTGAGGTGATCTCCTTGGCCAGATTTCGGCCTCCCATGTCTGTCTGGTTGCTCTGCTCAAGGTAGCGTTCAAAGAGGGCTTTGCCCTTGTCCTCGTCAGTCCTCTGCCAGATGAGGTCAGCACCTTGGAAGTCAGAAATGCTCTTATTCTTGACTACACCACTCATGCTTTTATGTAGTCGCCAGAACAATTTCAGTGACTTGTCTGTGCTTACTCTTTGACACACCTCTGCCCATTTTTCGCTTTTGACCACCTTGACCAGTTTTTTTTTTAATAGCTTACTTTTGTGTGCATCTCTCTTTCTAAGTGCAAGCAGGGACTAGGATGACCAGCTCTGTTCTTCTTGGCATTTTGCCATCTCCTTACAGCACTACGCTTATCCACCCAAGCCTTCTCCACCTCGAAACTCCACCACGGTGGCTGCTCCCAGCTTTTTGTCCTGCCCTGAAAACGTTCTGCGCTTGTCACGTCTTATTTTACTCACCACATATTGCCCTGTACTGTCATACTGGAACGTCTTTACCTTTAGCTTGTACTGCCTGGTTCTGCCTTTCTCCACCAATATGCTGCAAGGGTGGTGGTCGCTGTCATGGTGTCCTAGGACACCCCATCTACACACTGTAGTGAGTGAAGGTGAAACTAGCGCCAGATCAATAGCACTGTCCTCATCGCCTGGACGGCTTGCTGTCCTGGTGACACAGCCACTGTTGATACAAACCAGGTCGATGGTTTCCAGTGCAGTCTCGAGCTCCTCCCCTTGTGTATTGGAGGAAGTGTTTCCCTATCTGCCTTTAGCGTTGAAGTCACCACAGAAAATAACATTTCTCTCGTGGCCTAATATGCCACTTAAGCACTGCCACTTCTGGGCGTCCACACTCGCATTGCGGGCATAAACATTAACCAACACGAATGGTATACTGGAATGAACTCTCAACGCCTGTATTTGTATATCGTCACTGTCCCAACTGGACATGTCTAGCTCTGACGCCACCATGCTGTCGCGAACGAGAATCGCCATTCCCAGATGTCGTCTGTTGTAGAAACATTTGAAGCCGGTAATTTGGAGTAGCTGATCGTCCAGTCTCGTCTCCTGGAGTGCTACAATGTAGTTCCTGTAAACTAGGGTTTCTAAAATAGAGCCCCGTTGTTTTACACTGGCACAGTTCCAATATAGAATACGGATATTCCTGAGTCCTAGACGGTGACACTTGAGTCTAAAACGTCTCAAACCACCACGCTTACCTTGCTTCTTTCTCCCTGCGCGGCTACCACGCCGCTTCGTTATGTTGACTACTGACCGCTCGGAGAACACACGTTGTTCCGCCATGTTGAAAAAAACGTAAACACAGACTTAGAAACCACACACGCTGCTGAAAATTCACTCAAGGATGGCCTCGCTCGATGCACGAACTCCGTAGCACCCGCGCAGATCTTGAGTAGAAACTCCTGGTTTTACATCCTGGCACACCAATTACACGCAAGAGATGAATAAATCCATCCCCTACGCGAAAAAGTTAACGAACACAAAACAACACGACCGTCCGTCTCCATCTTCTTAACACTAATAGAAAAATGGATAATCAGGTGGGATCAAAGCTTGAAAGGAAGAGATGCATACATTTTATATGAGCAAACAAAAAACCATCAGATAACAAATTAATTAAAAATTAATTGCAATATTTTAAAAAAAATTTAAAAAAAATAAATAAATACAAACTTGCTGAGGCTACATCTTGGAATGACACATTTTACTATAAAATGACCGCTGCTATGCTAATTTTTAGAAGTATAATAATATGGGGCCGATCAACGTGCCTAATAGGCCAGTTCGTGTGGCAACAGTGGATAGAAGTACAAAGATGACGTTAAACACCATTTAGCAGCGAAATGTCCTATGAAAAACCGGGAAGGCTAACCCGATCAATAAATGCCCGCAGACGTCGGATGTGTCGGCCGTAAGGTCCACATATTCTAACTGTTGTATGCTGCAACCCGGGAAGGGTAACCCGGTCAACAAATTCCCGCAGAAGTAGGATATGTCGGTCTAACGGGGCAAGAATGCAGCTCTGCTGTAAACAGGCACAACGCAATCACGTCCGAAAAAACTCTCCGGATTAACGCAGAAGAAGAAGAAGAAGAAGAAGAAGAAGAAGAAGAAGAAGAAGAAGAAGAAGAAGAAGAAGAAGAAGAAGAAGAAGAAGAAGAAGAAGAAGAAGAAGAAGAAGAATTTGTATGTTTATATCGCATAAGCCCTTGCCCCTCCTAGCTTTACGAAAGAGTTTCTACAGTGTATGACGCAAACATTCTACACTTTCTTTCCTCCACTAGCCCACGAAGCACACCCTGGGAACCCTCGTCTAGCCCTCCAAACAGGGTAACATAAAACCATGTGACGGATTGAGCTTGAGAGCAGCCGAAAAATAATGGTTGATCATGGTCTCAGGTTCTGGACGGTAGGCAAAGGATCTTTTTGTAGACACACTGGCTACGGTCACCGATCAGTGTGATCACCGTAAATTAAAAAAAAAAAAGCATTGACAAACTACTTTCTTTACAAATGGCAAGTACTTAATAGGTCTACAACTCACACCATTTCAGATAAAGGGCGTAAATGGGTGTTCCATAGGAACGGCCTCGCCCGGTATGGAAAGTCACATTCATTAGGTGACTCGTAGGTGAGCATGGCCGAATAGATAAGAACGCGTGTTCTTAAACGTCCGGTGTGCTGATGCCGAGGTAAAGAGATCAACCCCAACCCCGGACAGTTGGACTAAAATGTTGACCTATCGTCCTTGACTTTGAGACGTAAATTACAAGCACCCCTGAAGTCTATTAATAGGGAAAGCTAATCCACTCGCAACATGCATTCCATAGTGTGTTTGGACTATGCTTGAGTTCAAAGCCAGCGAGCGAAATAAATATTAGGTGACTCCAGACCGTCAGCATGGGAATGAGTACCAAAAACATTACAATGAATGAAGTAAGCAGTCAAAACTTTGGGAACGTTATAAACTTTAAAACTTTGTGACACGTGGCACACCATTTACAATGACGCCATGAACCCTCACCGCTGATAACACATAGTTGTTGTTGTTGTTGTTGTTGTTGTTTTTGCGCTCGCTCGCTTTCAACCCAAGCGTAGTCCACACCCATGCTATTACTTCTATTGCAGGGAACTGATTTTTACCTGTGGGTTAGTTTTCCCTATTACCAATGTCTATAGCCATCAGGCGAACCCACTCCGACTTCTGAGGTCAACATTTTAGACCAACTCACAGGTGTAAGAATTTCTTCTTCTTCTTCTGCTGCGTGCATCCGGGTTTTTTTTTGTTTTTGTTTTTTTTTAGACGTAATTGCCGTGTGTCTGGTTAGGCAACCGTGGGCCGAAGCCCTTAGGCCAACACATCCGACTTTAGCGTGCATTTTTTTAAACCAGGTTAGCATTCCTGGGGGGCTCTCACTGTCCTATGGAGGCTTCCATAAATGCAGAGCCGATACATAGCGCTCTGGTACTGGGCTGACCCAAGGAATCGCCACGTCCTACTCATGGCTGCTTTAATTCCGCACTTCCATGTATTGGGCTTTTCGTTTACCACAGGCCGCTCCCGGTGTAAGGGTTTAACCCGCTACCTTGGTATCAGCAATCCGGAAGTTTAAGAGCGAGCGCTTTTATCCATTCGACCTTGCTGACCTATGCCATGTGGTGATGCTGTTGATGATGTCAGTGACGATGTCAGTGATGATGTCGGTGATGATGTCGGTGATGGTGACGATGATGAGATATCCTAATCTTTATGTCACGGGCTTCTCTCGTCATTGATAAACAAGTACAATGCCGGCATATCGGACAGTACTAAATCTGCCCATTTCTGTCTTGTTTCTTTTTTCCCTTCTTTTAAAAAAGTCGCTTAAAAGTCGACAGGGTCGACTTCATTGCACCGGGTTTTATCCCATAAGGGTCGGTCTCTTTCCGCAGCACGGAAATCGTCGCACAAAGCACGAATTCTGTAGCTTTTAGCGACGACCCTTCTTTTGTTTCTTGTCGTTCGTCCAATGTTTTTGGACCTAAGTGCATATTATCTGTTTACATGAGAGCTGCAATACATCCGACTTCTTCGGGCGTTTGTTTATCAGGTTAGCCTTCTCGGGTGTCACGGTGGACGTTTCACGGTCTCTATCTTTTGACGTCAGCTTTCCGTGACGAAATGGTTTAGCCGTATGCCTTGCGATCTGAAGGTCGCGAGTTCGTTTGCCGGACTGTGTCGTTCATAGCACGAGTGCAACATTTTCCCGAGACCCCCTGAGGGACATTGCTGGAGCTACGGAGTTCATGCTGTGTGCGATGCTGCCCGTAAATGGCTTGCTGTTATGCGAAGAGAGAACGAATCAGATGGCGCAACACTCGGTGCAATAAGGCACCCCTATCGACTTAAGTACTTTAGGACTGTCGCCCCTCAATCTACTAGTAACACACCAACTGACCCGTCAAGAACAGCTTTGCGCATTATGGTCGTCCCTCAAGGAAAGTCAGAGGCAGACTAGGCCCGCCAACCAAGGAGACTTCCATAAGTGCAGAGCAGAAACACGACGCTCTGATAATGGAATCGTCACGTCCTGCACGTGGCGGCTTAACTTCACTTCCGTATATTGATCCTCCAGTACACCACAAGCGGCACCTTCGGAGGCTTCATGGACACTACCGGCAGATTTTCGGTTTCGATGACGCCCACACACATATTGGTCAATTCATAATTTTCACCAAAAGAATTTACTAGCCAAGCAATTTTCCATTTGGTAGCCACTGAGTGGCTCTTCTACTCGTATACCTGGGGGAGGGGGGGGGGGGCTGTGGTGTTGCATTTCATGGACGAACATTATCCTTCTCACAGTTTTGAGAGATTTGGAAAGAGGAATGGTTTTCTCTCACAGCTAGTGTGCGAGATGTGGTACAAGGTATCCATTTGTACGTACCACAACTGTCTTAACTTTCCCCCGTGCCTATGACCGAAGTCACCACCAAGAGAATTTTAAATATATTCCTCGAAGAAGGCTGTTTGACAACATTTTTTATTTACAAACCTCTGTTAAGTGAATTAAATGTTCTGACAGAATGCGACATTAACTGTATGAGAGGTAAATAGAAAGTAATTTGTATTTCAACTTTACCAGAGTGTAAAATGTCTAGAAACCACGAAGTTGGAAAGTCTCTGACACTCATCAACCCACTCTCAAATCATGACTAATTAATTAACTTCCCACCAAAAGCGTGCCTCACTAAATGACAAATTAGTTCAAATTTCCATTGACTGGGTGTACAGTTGAATGACAGATCGGATCAAATGTCTTTTGTATGTCTACAATTAAGTGGGGGGTGGGGGGGGGGGGGTAGATGTACGAGGAGGATATGAGGAAGAGGAGGAGGAGAAGGAGGAGGAGGAGAAGGAGGAGGAGGAGAAGGAGGAGAAGGAGGAGGAGGAGAAGGAGGAGGAAGCGGCAGAAGAAGGAGGAGGAGGAGAAGAAGAAGAAGAAGAAGAAGAAGAAGAAGAAGAAGAAGAAGAAGAAGAAGAAGAAGAAGAAGAAGAAGAAGAAGAAGAAGAAGAGGTGTGATTTAAACAAAATTGCACTTATGACTCTTGTCTGGTCCTGATTTTGACTTTTGGGGGGTTTTCAAAAAAAAAAAAATTCTGCATTTTCTATCTAGTTGGATGCAAACTGAAAAGGATGTGCAGAAGTCTGTTGGCACTTGCACCCACTCATCGCCAGGTTCTAAGTCCTCAAGTGAACACACCTGTTGAAGAATGTCTTCGGCTTGACCCATCCACGACCGTCCTCTTTTTAACCTGCTGCCCTTCACCTTCCTAATTTCACTATGCAGTGGATGTTGTGTGTTTGCGTTAATTCTGAGGTAGGCGCATGCCCTGCAAACTTGCATTCTCTCTTCAATGGTTGGAAAATCAAGAAGGTAGCGCATCGCCCTGCATGCTGTATCTCTTGTACATCCAAGAATAATGCGCTTAGCTTCATTCTGTATCCTTTCCATCCTTTCTATCTGCTTATGGCTGAGAGTCAGGATTGCCATTGCATACTCCAAAACAGACATGACCAGCCCCTCGTACAGAAGACATAGATGGCGCTGCTCACAGTTTGCTGCCGCCATCACACGCATCGCTGCCAAACCCCGCTTGGCCTTTGTTATCACCTGATCTATGTGCACATTATAAGCAAGGCTTCGATCAAACCGTATCCCCAGGTAATTCATTGCCTGCTTTCTTTCCACCGTCTCTGAACACAGCATTACAGTTGGTGTTGGAGTATTGACAATATGATTATTCAACGAGAACCAAGTCACTGTTGCCTTTGTTGGGGTGACCATTGCCCCAGCTTCATCACACCAAGTACTTATGCGATTGAGTTCGGTTTGTAGTTCCACAGCAACCTCCTCTCTATCCTTACTCTGACGATACACTAAAACATCATCGGCATATGACAATGTCCTGCCAGGTCCAGTGATCTGCTCACTGGTGATTCTCACTGTGTAGGCGTTGAACAGTACCGGAGATGATGGTGATCCCTGTGGTAGGCCAGGATATATTGTTGTTGGTTCCGAAGCCCAACTGCCACATCTAAAAACTACTTTTCGTTGGAAGAGGGCTGCAGCGATCCAACTAAGGAGGAATGGACTTACGTTTAGTTCAAGAAGCTGAAACATTAAAAATCCAGTGGTACTCTGTTGTATGCGTCCTCAAGATCAATCGCTGCAGCAACGGTTTCAGTGCCTGAGTGGAAACCTTCATAGACATCATGGGCAAAGACTGCTGTATTGGTCCAGGTTTCTCTTTTTGGACGGTACCCACCCAGGGTAGGTGGGAAAACACATTGCCTCTCTAGTTGGCTTGATATTTTCCTGGCAATTACCTTCTCCAGCAGCTTGCCTATTGTATTCTGCATGGTTATAATTCTTCTTCTTCTTCTTCGTTCATCCGGAATTTTTTTTCGGACGTGATTGCGTTGTGCCTGTTTACAGCAGAGCTGCGATCTTGCGCCGTTAGGCCGACACATCCGACTTCTGCGGGCATTTGTTGACCGGTTAACCTTCTCGGTGGTTATAATTCGATATCCATGAATTTTTGTGGTCTTTGTCAGGCTTCGGCAAGGGAATCAGATAGCTGTGTAACCATTCCTCCTTGATGCTAGCACTCCCTATACTGTTGTTGTACATGTCTGCTAATTTCTCTAGCTCATTGTCGGTACACCTATTTATGTCGTCGTATCTTATGCCATCAGGACCTGGAGCACTGTTTTTTGATCGTCGAAGTACAGCCTTGATTTCTTTCACTGTCACTGTGTCTTCATCCGAAGTGTTCTGGGCCTTGCATCTGTCTGAGGTGATCTCCTTGGCCAGATTTCGGCCTCCCATGTCTGTCTGGTTGCTCTGCTCAAGGTAGCGTTCAAAGAGGGCTTTGCCCTTGTCCTCGTCAGTCCTCTGCCAGATGAGGTCAGCACCTTGAAGTCAGAAATGCTCTTATTATTCTTGACTACACCACTCATGCTTTTATGTAGTCGCCAGAACAATTTCAGTGACTTGTCTGTGCTTACTCTTTGACACACCTCTGCCCATTTTTCGCTTTTGACCACCTTGACCAGTTTTTTTTTTAATAGCTTACTTTTGTGTGCATCTCTCTTTCTAAGTGCAAGCAGGGACTAGGATGACCAGCTCTGTTCTTCTTGGCATTTTGCCATCTCCTTACAGCACTACGCTTATCCACCCAAGCCTTCTCCACCTCGAAACTCCACCACGGTGGCTGCTCCCAGCTTTTTGTCCTGCCCTGAAACGTTCTGCGCTTGTCACGTCTTATTTTACTCACCACATATTGCCCTGTACTGTCATACTGGAACGTCTTTACCTTTAGCTTGTACTGCCTGGTTCTGCCTTTCTCCACCAATATGCTGCAAGGGTGGTGTCGCTGTCATGGTGTCCTAGGACACCCCATCTACACACTGTAGTGAGTGAAGGTGAAACTAGCGCCAGATCAATAGCACTGTCCTCATCGCCTGGACGGCTTGCTGTCCTGGTGACACAGCCACTGTTGATACAAACCAGGTCGATGGTTTCCAGTGCAGTCTCGAGCTCCTCCCTTGTGTATTGGAGGAAGTGTTTCCCTATCTGCCTTTAGCGTTGAAGTCACCACAGAAAATAACATTTCTCTCGTGGCCTAATATGCCACTTAAGCACTGCCACTTCTGGGCGTCCACACTCGCATTGCGGGCATAAACATTAACCAACACGAATGGTATACTGGAATGAACTCTCAACGCCTGTATTTGTATATCGTCACTGTCCCAACTGGACATGTCTAGCTCTGACGCCACCATGCTGTCGCGAACGAGAATCGCCATTCCCAGATGTCGTCTGTTGTAGAAACATTTGAAGCCGGTAATTTGGAGTAGCTGATCGTCCAGTCTCGTCTCCTGGAGTGCTACAATGTAGTTCCTGTAAACTAGGGTTTCTAAAATAGAGCCCCGTTGTTTTACACTGGCACAGTTCCAATATAGAATACGGATATTCCTGAGTCCTAGACGGTGACACTTGAGTCTAAAACGTCTCAAAACCACCACGCTTACCTTGCTTCTTTCTCCCTGCGCGGCTACCACGCCGCTTCGTTATGTTGACTACTGACCGCTCGGAGAACACACGTTGTTCCGCCATGTTGAAAAAAACGTAAACACAGACTTAGAAACCACACACGCTGCTGAAAATTCACTCAAGGATGCCTCGCTCGATGCACGAACTCCGTAGCACCCGCGCAGATCTTGAGTAGAAACTCCTGGTTTTACATCCTGGCACACCAATTACACGCAAGAGATGAATAAATCCATCCCCTACGCGAAAAAGTTAACGAACACAAAACAACACGACGTCCGTCTCCATCTTCTTAACACTAATAGAAAAATGGATAATCAGGTGGGATCAAAGCTTGAAAGGAAGAGATGCATACATTTTATATGAGCAAACAAAAAACCATCAGATAACAAATTAATTAAAAATTAATTGCAATATTTTAAAAAAAATTTAAAAAAAATAAATAAATAAAACACTTGCTGAGGCTACATCTTGGAATGACACATTTTACTATAAAATGACCGCTGCTATGCTGATGTCTAGAAGTATAATAATATGGGGCCGATCAACGTGCCTAACAGGCCAGCTCGTGTGGCAACAGTGGATAGAAGTACAAAGATGACGTTAAACACCATTTAGCAGCGAAATGTCCTATGAAAAACCGGGAAGGCTAACCCGATCAATAAATGCCCGCAGACGTCGGATGTGTCGGCCGTAAGGTCCACATATTCTAATACTGTTGTATGCTGCAACCCGTGAAGGTTAACCCGGTCAACAAATTCCCGCAGAAGTAGGATATGTCGGTCTAACGGGGCAAGAATGCAGCTCTGCTGTAAACAGGCACAACGCAATCACGTCCGAAAAAACTCTCCGGATTAACGCAGAAGAAGAAGAAGAAGAAGAAGAAGAAGAAAAGAAGAAAGAAGAATAAGAAGAAGAAGAAGAAGAAGAAGAAGAAGAGAAGAAGAAGAAGAAGAAGAAGAAGAAGAATTTGTATGTTTATATCGCATAAGCCCTTGCCCCTCCTAGCTTTACGAAAGAGTTTCTACAGTGTATGACGCAAACATTCTACACTTTCTTTCCTCCACTAGCCCACGAAGCACACCCTGGGAACCCTCGTCTAGCCCTCCAAACAGGGTAACATAAAACCATGTGACGGATTGAGCTTGAGAGCAGCCGAAAATAATGGTTGATCATGGTCTCAGGTTCTGGACGGTAGGCAAAGGATCTTTTTGTAGACACACTGGCTACGGTCACCGATCAGTGGTGATCACCGTAAATTAAAAAAAAAAAAAAAAGCATTGACAAACTACTTTCTTTACAAATGGCAAGTACTTAATAGGGTCTACAACTCACACCATTTCAGATAAAGGGCGTAAATGGGTGTTCCATAGGAACGGCCTCGCCCGGTATGGAAAGTCACATTCATTAGGTGACTCGTAGGTGAGCATGCCGAATAGATAAGACGCGTGTTCTTAAACGTCCGGTGTGCTGATGCCGAGGTAAAGAGATCAACCCCAACCCCGGACAGTTGGACTAAAATGTTGACCTATCGTCCTTGACTTTGAGACGTAAATTACAAGCACCCCTGAAGTCTATTAATAGGGAAAGCTAATCCACTCGCAACATGCATTCCATAGTGTGTTTGGACTATGCTTGAGTTCAAAGCCAGCGAGCGAAATAAATATTAGGTGACTCCAGACCGTCAGCATGGGAATGAGTACCAAAACATTACAATGAATGAAGTAAGCAGTCAAAACTTGGGAACGTTATAAACTTTAAAACTTTGTGACACGTGGCACACCATTTACAATGACGCCATGAACCCTCACCGCTGATAACACATAGTTGTTGTTGTTGTTGTTGTTGTTGTTTTTGCGCTCGCTCGCTTTCAACCCAAGCGTAGTCCACACCCATGCTACTACTTCTATTGCAGCGTACTGATTTTTACCTGTGGGTTAGTTTTCCCTATTACCAATGTCTATAGCCATCAGGCGAACCCACTCCGACTTCTGAGGTCAACATTTTAGACCAACTCACAGGTGTAAGAATTTCTTCTTCTTCTGCTGCTGCTGCGTGCATCCGGGTTTTTTTTTTTTTTTTATACGTAATTGCCGTGTGTCTGGTTAGGCAACCGTGGACCGAAGCCCTTAGGCCAACACATCCGACTTTAGCGTGCATTTTTTTTAACCAGGTTAGCATTCCTGGGGGACTCTCACTGTCCTATGGAGGCTTCCATAAATGCAGAGCCGATACATAGCGCTCTGGTACTGGGCTCACCCAAGGACAATATCCAGTTCAGCATTATTCTGTGTCACATGGCAGCCATCATACAGCCAACGTGACATCCGTATAAAATTTGCAAAATCCAGGAAGACCAGAGAGCTGCGTAGAAAAATTCTGAACAGCTTGAGTGACCCCGGCATCCAGATTCAGTTGCAAGTGCTTGGATTGTTTTCAAAATATTTGACAGGACCTTGGATGTAGTTCTCTTATGAACGAGGAGGGTAAGGAAATCTGCTTGGAGCCACGTCCTGCTCATGGCTGCTTTAATTCTTCACTTCCATGTACTTTGCTTTTCGTTCGCCATAGGCCGCTCCCGGTGAAAGGGTTTAACCCTCTACTTGGCAAAAGCAATCCGGAAGTTTAAGAGCGAGCGCTTTTATCCATTCGACCTTGCTGACCTATGCCACGTGGTGATGCTGTTGATGATGTCAGTGACGATGTCGGTGATGATGTCGGTGATGATGTCGGTGATGGTGACGATGATGAGATATCCTAATCTTTATGTCACGGGCTTCTCTCGTCATTGATAAACAAGTACAATGCAGGCATATCGGACAGTACTAAATCTGCACATTTCTGTCTTGTTTCTTTTTTCCCTTCTTTTAAAAAAGTCGCTTAAAAGTCGACAGGGTCGACTTCATTGCACCGGGTTTTATCCCATATGGGTCGGTCTCTTTCCGCAGCACGGAAAGCGTCGCACAAAGCACGAACTCCGTAGCTTTTAGCGACGACCCTTCTTTTGTTTCTTGCCGTTCGTCCAATGTTTTTGGACCTAAGTGCATATTATCTGTTTACATGAGAGCTGCAATACATCCGACTTCTTCGGGCGTTTGTTTATCAGGTTAGCCTTCTCGGGTGTCACGGTGGACGTTTCACGGTCTCTATCTTTTGACGTCAGCTTTCCGTGACGAAATGGTTTAGCCGTATGCCTTGCGATCTGAAGGTCGCGAGTTCGTTTGCCGGACTGTGTCGTTCATAGCACGAGTGCACATTTTCCCGAGACCCCTGAGGGACATTGCTGGAGCTACGGAGTTCATGCTGTGTGCGATGCTGCCCGTAAATGGCTTGCTGTTATGCGAAGAGAGAACGAATCAGATGGCGCAACACTCGGTGCAATAAGGCACCCCTATCGACTTAAGTACTTTAGGACTGTCGCCCCTCAATCTACTAGTAACACACCAACTGACCCGTCAAGAACAGCTTTGCGCATTATGGTCGTCCCTCAAGGAAAGTCAGAGGCAGACTAGGCCCGCCAACCAAGGAGACGTCCATAAGTGCAGAGCAGAAACACGACGCTCTGATAATGGAATCGTCACGTCCTGCACGTGGCGGCTTAACTTCACTTCCGTATATTGATCCTCCAGTATACCACAAGCGGCACCTTCGGAGGCTTCATGGACACTACCGGCAGATTTTCGGTTTCGATGACGCCCACACACATATTGGTCAATTCATAATTTTCACCAAAAGAATTTACTAGCCAAGCAATTTTCCATTTGGTAGCCACTGAGTGGCTCTTCTACTTGTATACCTGGGGGAGGGGGGGGGGGGGCTGTGGTGTTGCATTTCATGGACGAACATTATCCTTCTCACAGTTTTGAGAGATTTGGAAAGAGGAATGGTTTTCTCTCACAGCTAGTGTGCGAGATGTGGTACAAGGTATCCCTTTGTACGTACCACAACTGTCTTAACTTTCCCCCGTGCCTATGACCGAAGTCACCACCAAGAGAATTTTAAATATATTCCTCGAAGAAGGCTGTTTGACAACATTTTTTATTTACAAACCTCTGTTAAGTGAATTAAATGTTCTGACAGAATGCGACATTAACTGTATGAGAGGTAAATAGAAAGTAATTTGTATTTCAACTTTACGTTCAAATAAGTTATTGTTTATAACCAGATGGCTACTAGAACGATCGGCATCGACATCTTTCGACATTATCTATCACCTAAACACGATACCGGCTCTGTGACGAAAGGGGTACGGGCGCAATTCATAATCCCACATACCCCAAGTAGGACTTCTGTCAGAGGTCCTCACCAGGGAAATAAGGCCATTACTGGCATGAACAGAACTGACTGAGGTTTATAGAGTTACTGACATCCAGAGTGTAAAATGTCTAGAAACCACGAAGTTGGAAAGTCTCTGACACTCATCAACCCACTCTCAAATCATGACTAATTAATTAAATTCCCACCAAAAGCGTGCCTCACTAAATGACAAATTAGTTCAAATTTCCATTGACTGGGTGTACAGTTGAATGACAGATCGGATCAAATGTCTTTTGTATGTCTACAATTAAGTGGGGGGGGGGGGTAGATGTACGAGGAGGATATGAGGAAGAGGAGGAGGAGAAGGAGGAGGAGGAGGAGGAGGAGAAGGAGGAGGAAGCGGCAGAAGAAGGAGGAGGAGAAGAAGAAGAAGAAGAAGAAGAAGAAGAAGAAGAAGAAGAAGAAGAAGAAGAAGAAGAAGAAGAAGAGGTGTGATTTAAACAAAATTGCACTTATGACTCTTGTCTGGTCCTGATTTTGACTTTTGGGGGGTTTTCAATTAGAATTTGAAGTGGTAGGTTGGTTGGATTGCGAGCCCTCTAGAAGACTAAGATATAACTCGAAAAGTGTTTACATTTATCGGAGTCATTTTAGTATAGAGTCTTTTCTCTCAGCCGGGTACCAAAGTAATTTCTGCACGTGGACTGTGTCGCAGAGCTTTCTTTCATCTCTCCAAGTTGGAAATCAGCGGGGTATACAAGGAAAGCTTCGTGGCGAAGTAATCAAGCCTTTTGACTCGGACTCCGAAGGTTGTGGGTTCGATTCCGGGCCGCGTCCTTCGGTTCACGAGTGAAATTTTTCGAAGACTCCCGTGGGTCGTCGCTAGAACTACGGAGTTCGTGCTTTGTGCGACGCTTTCCGCGCTGCGGAAAGAGACCGAGCCATATGGGATAAAAACCCGGTGCAATGAAGTCGACCCTGTCGACTTTTAAGCGACTTTTAGGGGTATACAACAGCCCGATACTGAAACTTCACATCAGCGGAGAGACATTAGGATAAATGGGCCGTGATTCAGCACAGCACACACGAACTGGCTGGGATTAGGCATAGGTTGGTAACGTTTTCTTTAGGAGGTTTTGGTATCTTATTTATTGTCAACAGCCTTCGTGTATCCAATACTCAGAGGGACGGCTTGAAAGTGAAGAATTTAGCCGGTTCCAGCACCGTGGCTATAATAACGGTAATTCTGTAAATAGAAAACCCCGCGAGATGCATAGCACCGCGTGATTTGGCCTTTCCATTCGGTTTCGCCATCTCTGGTAGGAAGGGCATTGGTGTCAAATAGTACCAGCTTTAGTTTATATGTTACTTCTGTTTAATTGTTGTACTAGAATAAATTTTAATGGTGTTATAAAGTCACTAACAATTATTGTGTTTTTTCTCAGATCCAGAATCATGTCGAACTCACTAGAAGTGGTGTGTAGGAAAAACATTTTCAACAATCCTTTCTATACAAAAGCCAGATGCGAAAGCAGTGTCAGTTCTACAAGAACCATAGCTGCAGCTGCCGCAGCAGGTAATACAGTAAATCATAGTTTCGTTTATAAATAAAATAGTAAAATGGATTACATATACATGGGTTATCGGGTTATCGTCTTAATTTGCTTTTTCAGTTGTTAGTAAGTCATCTTTATCTCATTCTCATTGCTTGCATTTTGAGTTGACCCTTTTGCCCTTCTGCCTTCTACATGAAGAAAGTCTGAGACAATGTCCTGCTCTACATTAACGTTCTTTAAAGTCAGTTGGAAAGAAAATGCATATGCCAGACGTTCGTTTTGTAGCTGTATTATTTAATATCAGCTGTTTGTAGAAACAATATTGTTTGCCCTCCTAAATACTTGAAATCTTTCAGTTTAAGGTTAAGTTAAGAAATGCTTTTATTAGGATAGAAGCAGAGAACAGTCTAGCAACCAACTGGGATATTCCCAGATAGACTACAGCATTTTCAAGAAACAACTTTCTGAGATAGAAATGGTTAAATTAATACCATAATTGAATTGAAGTGAATGACCTACTTAATTATTGAGATAATGTTATAACCACCTGAAACACAGAAGTTAAGGAAAATCTGAATTTTTACCTGAAGACTAAATTTTTAATAATTTTCTAATGTAATTGGGGAAAGAATGCTGGTACCCAAGAAAAAAAGGCACACTCCTGAATTATGTTTCCCCTTTGCTGTGTGTCCACCATGACGAGGTAGAGGGGCTTGCGCGTTCCAATGACCCCAAGAGCTATGCCGACGGTAGCACAGCTACTGGTAGGGTCACCCATGTCGGACAGGTCAAGGGAGAGGGACCAGACCAAGCGACACACAAACCTGCTGCCTTGTAGGTAGACTGGGGACAGTCAAAGGCCTAGGGAAAGCACCCCTAAAAATGCTTGTCGAAATCGGATGTACTGAGCCACAGGCTTGACAAAACAGTGCAACGTAACTTGATTCATGATGTCACAATTTAAAATTAATTGTTATGGTGCTAATCCCGCGAAGTCCCATCAGGCGGCAATAGTTCCGGGCCCCCTATGGACCAAACACCCCGGACACTCAACATACTACAGTGGAATACCGAAGGAGTTTATAACAAGAAAGTCTCCCTAACACAGCGTCTTCATAAAGATAGAAAGATGTGGCATGTATTCAAGAGACACACCTCAATGCCAATCGCAAATTCTCAGTCAGAGGATACCAGGCCACACGTTTTGACTGCGGACACAAAGGAGGAGTTCTAATACACAAAATACAATACATTGCAGCGAAGTATCTGTGATCTCTGACAACCAAACGGAAATTATAGGTGTTGATATAATGATAAAGGACGTGAAAATAAGAATTTACAATCTGTATAGCCCAGCAGATACACTCCTTACACTCTCAAATATGAAAATAACTGACACAAACTGCATTATTGTCAGAGACTTTAATAGCCGTTCAGAAAGATGGGGATACCCAGATACTGACAAAAGAGGAGATTAATTGGAGGACTGGGAAATAGACTCAAATCTCCATCTACTCAACAAAGCGAGCTGCTACTCCAGAAGATGGCTTACCACTTCTACTCCAGACTTAGCTTTCTGCACAGGAGACATTCTCCACAAAATCGATCGCCATGTGCTTGACCAATTAGCAGGTAGTGACCACAGACCAATCAAGTTTGTAATGAATATGGAGTATGTTCCACAGGAGCAAACCTTTGCCCCGCTGGAATTACAAACGAGCAGATTGGGACAGATTTGCCATACTAACAGACAAATATTGTGAAAACATAAATACACGATATGGCAACATGAAGCAAATGGTAGAAAGTCTAAACAGAGCAATAATATAGGCGGCCACTGAGTCTATTCCTAGAGGAGCGAGGAAAAATTACAAACCATACTGGACTGAAGAACTACAAATTTTGGACAAAATTGAAGATGCCAGGAAGACAGCAGAGAGAGAACAAACAACTGAAGCGAACATCTCTCTCAAAGCCATCTCAGCAAAATATAAAAGAACAGTAAATCAAACAACAAGAGATTGTTGGAGGGAAAAAACAGAATACCTGAATTTTACAGGGATGGAAACAAACTATGGAAACTAGTGAAAGCCATGAACAATGAAGGACCCAGAAACAAACAAATAATAATTAAACAAGGAAGTGCCTTGCTTACAGGAAAAAAGGCTGCAAATGCACTAATGGAACACTATGCCAGTGCAAACCATATTGATATTACAACCGAACAGGAGAAAGCAATCAAAGACAGATACATCATAGTAATACAGAGACAGCAGCAGAATATATGATGGCAAATCTAACAATGGAAGAAATGGAACAGGCAAAGAATACCCTAAAAAAGAAGAAATCACCAGGAAAGGATGGAATCACAAATGAAATGCTAATAGGACTAGGTATGATGTCTGTCACTAACGTGAACAGTATCAGGTTCAAATCCTGTTGACTATTTTAATTTTGTTTTATGAAAGAACCTGATGGCACACACAATCTCTCTCACAAACCTACCCTATCCCTCCATGAACTTAATATAATTAATTACACTCTATTGAATGTTAAAATGCAGTGTCATTTTTCGTTAGTATAGTTATATTTCCTTGTGTCATTGTTTGCTTTTTACAGTGTTGCGTCTTACCATGGTAGCATTGTAAGTAGTACATATCCATATTTGAACAATTTTTGGGATAAAACATTTGCTTGATCATAGGGTTTCCTCCCCTGTTGCTCATGGTTAAGGTGGATGGACCCTATCTCACCAGATGTGAAGAGATAATGGCTCACTCCACTCACACAATGCTGTGGTATAGTATATGTGAAGCCCTGTTACTTGATACCTCTGCATTTGGCATCATGAAGCCTGCAAGAATGCACCATAAGACACAGAACATTTACAGCCGACCTTCAATGCAGAAAGCTGACCTTCAATGTGGAAAGCTGACCTTGAATGTAGAAAGCTGACCTTGAATGTAGAAAGCTGACCTTGAATTTAGAAAGCTGACCTTCAATGTAGAAAGCTGACCTTCAATGTAGAAAGCTGACCTTCAATGTAGAAAGCTGACCTTCAGTTTAGAAAACTGACCTTCAATGTAGAAAGCTGACCTTCAATGTAGAAATCTGACCTTCAATGTAGAAAGCTGACCTTCAGTTTAGAAAGCTGACCTTCAGTTTAGAAAGCTGACCTTCAATGTAGAAAGCTGACCTTCAATGTGGAAAGCTGACCTTGAATGTAGAAAGCTGACCTTCAATGTAGAAAGCTGACCTTCAATGTGGAAAGCTGACCTTCAATGTAGAAAGCTGACCTTCAATGTAGAAAGCTGACCTTCAATGTAGAAAGCTGACCTTCAGTTTAGAAAGCTGACCTTCAATGTAGAAAGCTGACCTTCAATGTAGAAAGCTGACCTTCAATGTAGAAAGCTGACCTTCAGTTTAGAAAGCTGACCTTCAATGTAGAAAGCTGACCTTCAATGTAGAAAGCTGACCTTCAATGTAGAAAGCTGACCTTCAGCTTCAATGTGGAAATCTGACCTTCAATGTGAAAATCTGACCTTCAATGTGGAAATCTGACCTTCAATGTAGAAAGCTGACCTTCAGTTTAGAAAGCTGACCTTCAATGTAGAAATAGAACTTGATGATGGTGACCTTGAGATTAATTTTGCATGGTTTTTTTGTAACAAAATCTTTCCTGTTTGCAGATGTAAGATTGATATGTTATATAACTATTTCAGAGGAATACAGCTGTGAGTATGGATCATCCAAGTTCTATGCTCTGTGTGGTCTTGGTGGCCTCCTGAGTTGTGGGATCACACACACAGCTGTTGTCCCCCTTGATTTGGTCAAGTGTAGGATTCAGGTAGATGCTGCCAAATATGGAGGCATTGTTAAAGGCTTCAAGGTGACTGTCGCAGAGGAGGGAATGCGAGGCTTGTCAAAAGGATGGGCACCTACTTTCTTTGGCTACTCAATGCAAGGTGTCTGCAAGTTTGGTTTCTATGAAGTCTTTAAAGTCTTATATTCAGACCTGCTGGGAGAGGTATGTAGTTCTTTTATCTTAGTGTTACTGTTTTCCCTTTTTTTAAAGTTTTTATTGCAGTTTTCACCCTATGTCAAAGAGAACTCTAGAATTGGTTCTCCCAAGTATTTAAGGACTTTAGCCTAACAGTTAGTCTGAAGAAAATGAAGGTCATGAGACATGGCCAGGAGACCACCACAGTTATTAACATTGGAATTACAAACTGGGACTGGTGCATGATTTCACTTATGTAGGTTCTGTTGTCAGTGGTAGACTTACCATGGGTGTATACATTGATAACCATATCAACACACTGCAGCAACATTTGTGCATCTCTTCAAATAAGTATTGAGAAATCCCAAGCATGCAGTGAAAACTAAGTCTGTGGTATAAATAGCTAGTGGCATCAGTTCTCTTTTATACAATACTGAATTATCTGTCCATCAAAAGAAAAAGCCATAACACCTTCCACTCAATGTCTGCATTGTATCAACTTTCCTTGGAAGAACAGAGTAACTGAACCTCAAGTGCTCAGACACACTGGTCAAACACACACATGCACATTGCTTAGACAGCACAGAATGTGACAGCATGGTCATTTATACCGCTGTGAAGATGGATGTATTCCAAGGGACAATCTCTAGGAGCTGTGGGTAAACAGCAACAAAACTGATTGGAAGATTCAAGCAAATAAGTCATGTAAATTTTGGACATGGACACAGCAACCTGCAAGGAAAACAGTTACACATGGAGATGCACTGTGAGTGATCATCTTGAACAAGTGCAGGAGAAAAGAAACCTCCAAAAAGAACGCCAGGCTGCGTGGCTGGAACTGACTTCTCTTACATGGTTGGTTGGTTGGTTGTGAATCCTTTGGATGACTGAATTTTATCACCTAAGTCTGATGCTCAGGCCAAGTAGGCCTTGAACAGGGCTTACATCTGTCAGAGTGAGTTTGCTGTAGAGACTTATCTCTTGGCACTGTACCAATATACCATCTCCACAGGGCTTACATCTGTCAGAGAGAGTTTGCTGTAGAGACTTATCTCTTGGCACTTGATACCAATATACCATCTCCACAGGGCTGACATCTTCAGAGTGAGTTTGCTGTAGAGACTTATCTCTTGGCACTGTACCAATATACCATCTCCACAGGGCCTACATCTGTTAAGTGAGTTTGCTGTAGAGACTTATCTCTTGGCACTGTACCAATATACCCTCTCCACGGGCCGTTGCAGAGCTCTCCTTCCCCTCTTCAGTCCTAGAGACCAGCTGGGTGTACAATACATATTGGAACTTCATATCTACAGAGAGGAACACTAGGATGTAACCAGGTCAAGATTCAGCACAGACTGGCTGAGACCAGGCCTGGGTGGGTCATGTTTCCTCCCTGGGTGTTAGATATTTCATTGTCAACAGGGCTGTCCAGGGGAGATCCTTCTCATAGACAAGTATGGTCAAGGGAGACTGTTGTTCTTGTGGAACTTACGGGAAAGAACTAGTAATGTTAGTTTATTGTTTATGTCAGTATGGCTTAGAGATTTTGCTTCTGCTGCTAAGTAGAAAAGCACTGGATGTAAATCCACCCTGAGAACAATATTCCATAAACAAATGCATTTTTTTACATATGAACCTGATATCATACATGCCCTTATCTCATGGTAGTGAATAATATTCCTAGCCTTCTGAGACAAGAGTGAAAAGAATTGGTCTAATGTGCATGGGAAATAACAAAGAAGAAGTAGGGATTTGGAAATAGCAAATGGTCACTGCTCTGACAAAATTTTAGCTGGAGAAGGAATCCTACCAATGGCAGAATATTGATAGTGTTTTTAATTAGGGAAGGCAAACCTGGTCTTAATGCTGTACCAAAACTGAAGGTACAAATGTCACAGCTTCACATCTATTAGACACAACATAAGTAACAATATTTTCAGCACAGGCGAGGAAGTAGGAGGAAAATTGTGTCCCTCCCCCCTCTCTCACAACTGCAGTACAAATATGAAAAAAATAATACCATTTGTAACTGTCAGCTTCATGTTTCCTATTCTGTCAACTGGCTTTCCACAGGAAAACAGCTATCTCTGGAGAACTAGTCTATATCTGGCTGCCAGTGCATCAGCTGAATTTTTTGCTGATATTGCACTGTGCCCCATGGAAGCAGTGAAAGTGCGCATCCAGACCCAGCCAGGCTGGAGTACCACTCTCAGAGAAGGATTCCCCAGAATCTTGAAGGATGAAGGCCTGTCTGGGTACGCTAACAATGTTTGCCAATTGTTGGTTATTATTACAATTAGCTTGTCACAGCTTAGGGCATTTTTAGTTTGTGTATTCACTATTTAGTTTTATAGTTATTGATGACAAAATAATCTTCGATGTATTTTTCTTCTTTTCGTTCGCTTGAAATTTGTCTGTAACTGCAATGTTGTCTATCGTAAGAATTTAACTGTTTCGTTTAGTTGACTCAATGGTCCATAGAGTTTATCTTCCACTGTTATTTCTCTAGGCCAGAAGGTTTACCTAGTCTGCCATATTTTTGGCACTCTTACACATGACTCCCCAAATTTTGAATTTTGTATACATGTAGTTGCCTAATCTGTTGTGGTTTTGACACGTATGTATGGTTGTTTAACACAGCAATCATGTAATTTACATGCATATAGGCACATTTTCAGGCTTCACTGCTGACTTTAGTTCTTTGTAGTTTGCATTTATAATAATTATTTCTTTTATGGACTATGCATTAGGTTTAAATGGCTGTTACAGAACATGAGATTTGACTTTTAGAATGAATTCCTTTCTTATGGTCATTTGATTAAAGTAGGCTCTAGTGTTTAATCCAAATTCTCTGTTAGTAAATTTTGTCAGTTTTGCTGTTTCTTTCTCATCTCATAATTATTTTTCTTCAGCCTTGTCATAAATGCTACAGGCATGCAAAATTCAAGGTAGTGAATATATTCATTATTCATATTGCAACGTGCAATTAATTAAGTGTAGTTACCATTAAATTCACGAGTCATGAGAATAGTTTGAATATGATCTGAGAAGAAACCAGCTAGCAAATGGAATTCATATTTATATACATGTCAATAAAGATAACCTTTCTACCAACCCTCCCCATCAGTTAAGTTTTATGTAAGATATAAATTAGAAATAATTGCTGTTAACTAAAAGCAAACCAACAATTACATTCAGTAAAACAGACCTGTCCACACTGTATTGTTATCAGCACTCGCTCTTAAACATCTGGTGTGCTGATGCCTAAGGTAACGGATTCAACCCCTACAGCGGACAGTTGGACTAAAATGTTGACTTCTCGTCCTTGACTTGGGGACATAAATCACAAGTACCTCTGAAGTCTGAACAGGTTCACTTGATGGCAAGGGGACACTGGTAATAGGGAAAGCTAACCCACATGCAAAAATCAGTCTAGTGCACTAATAGTAGCAGCACATGATGGACTATGCTTGAGATCAAAGCAAGCGAGCGCTTAAAATAAATATTTTTAGATAAATTAGAATCATTTGAGCATTTAAATTACTTTGTAAGTTTCACAAATGAAAGTGTATTATATGATGACTAAAATAAATGACAAGGATTGTTACTGTTTGCCAAATGCCAGTTTCTACAAGGGCCTTGTACCACTGTGGGCCCGCCAGATTCCCTACACAATGATGAAGTTTGCTTGCTTTGAGAGGACTGTGGAAGCCCTGTACAAGTATGTGGTTCCTAAACCACGAGCAGAGTGCTCCAAATCTGAGCAGCTTGGTAGTCACATTCGCTGCAGGTTACATTGGTATGTATGGTTTTCTTTATTATATGTTGATTAGAGTTTCTTGTAAGTCACATAACAGCGTATATATGGTTAGAGTGGCATTGTGGTTAGTGCGTTTGCTTAAGTTCATTTAAAAACCAATAGTACGTCTATGGTGTGAACTGAGTCTCATAAATGGAATACCTGATAGTTGTAATAATGTTCTGGGAATTGTTTGGGAAGGCATCAGGCATGGAAGGCAGCTGGCCACTCCATCCCACCCATTATGCCATGGCCTTGAATATGTGAAGGCCTAACACTTCGTAACCTGAGCGTTGGTATCTGTGATGGGACAACCTTTACATCTGATTTGTGAATGTGGAAGTTTAGGGGAGAGCATCACATTAATTTCCCATGATTAATTTTGGGCAGTCACAAAGCTGGATTTATGGGTAGAAGGATCGTTCAAAAGACTCGTTGCAAGTCTTTGAAATGAATAGCGCGACATGAAATTGTGTAATTTTACTGGAGTTGCCTGAATAGTACTTTTGGGCAGATATTTTATTTTAACTTTGAAACTTGGCTTGATTGCTGTCTCATTGAAAGTGTTTATTAATCCTAGTAATCTATGAACACAATTTGTGAGTAATGAAAAGTGACTTCTATTGGCTGGTATACAGTTAGAGGAAATAGGCGTTCACGTCGGATTGTTTAAATGTATATGTAGTTAAGGACAAATTAGAAACTAAAGGAAGTCTTTTGCAAGAATTAGATTTCATTGTTCCAAAATATGATCAGGAGTTAGTTATAATTTTAAATTTCATGTTTCTTTGTTGTGTTTTGTGTCTCTGAGCAAAATGTGATTAAAAATACAGGATGAAAGAAAAATGTCTTTTCATGCAGGAAAATTGAAGTAAAGTGGGCACAGTTAAGTAAAGATGTTGAAGTAGTGTGGGCACAGTTAAGTAAAGGTGTTGAAGTAATGTGGGCACAGTTAAGTAAAGATGTTGAAGTAATGTGGGCACAGTTAAGTAAAGATGTTGAAATAATGTGGGCACAGTTAAGTAAAGATGTTGAAGTAATGTGGGCACAGTTAAGTAAAGATGTTGAATTAATGTGGGCACAGTTAAGTAAAGATGTTGAAGTAGTGTGGGCACAGTTAAGTAAAGATGTTGAAGTAGTGTGGGCACAGTTAAGTAAAGATGTTGAAGTAATGTGGGCACAGTTAAGTAAAGATGTTGAAGTAATGTGGGCACAGTTAAGTAAAGATGTTGAAGTAATGTGGGCACAGTTAAGTAAAGATGTTGAAGTAGTGTGGGCACAGTTAAGTAAAGGTGTTGAAGTAGTGTGGGCACAGTTAAGTAAAGGTGTTGAAGTAGTGTGGGCACAGTTAAGTAAAGGTGTTGAAGTAATGTGGGCACAGTTAAGTAAAGGTGTTGAAGTAGTGTGGGCACAGTTAGGTAAAGGTGTTGAAGTAATGTGGGCACAGTTAAGTAAAGGTGTTGAAGTAGTGTGGGCACAGTTAGGTAAAGGTGTTGAAGTAGTGTGGGCACAGTTAAGTAAAGATGTTGAAGTAGTGTGGGCACAGTTAGGTAAAGGTGTTGAAGTAGTGTGGGCACAGTTAGGTAAAGATGTTGAAGTAGTGTGGGCACAGTTAGGTAAAGGTGTTGAAGTAGTGTGGGCACAGTTAGGTAAAAATTTTGAAGTAATGTGGGCACAGTTAGGTAAAGATGTTGAAATAGTGTGGGCACAGTTAGGTAAAGATGTTGAAGTAGTGTGGGCACAGTTAGGTAAAAATTTTGAAGTAATGTGGGCACAGTTAGGTAAAGATGTTGAAATAGTGTGGGCACGTTAGGTAAAGATGTTGAAGTATGTGGGCACAGTTAGGTAAATTTTTGAAGTAATGTGGGCACAGTTAGGTAAAGATGTTGAAATAGTGTGGGCACAGTTAGGTAAAGATGTTGAAGTAGTGTGGGCACAGTTAGGTAAAGGTGTTGAAGTAGTGTGGGCACAGTTAGGTAAAGATGTTGAAGTAGTGTGGGCACAGTTAGGTAAAGATGTTGAAGTAGTGTGGGCACAGTTAGGTAAAGATGTTGAAGTAGTGTGGGCACAGGAGAAGTAGTGTGGGCACAGTTAGGTAAAGAGTTGAAGTAGTGTGGGCACAGTTAGGTAAAATGTTAGTAGTGTGGGCACAGTTAGTAAAGATGTTGAAGTAGTGTGGGCACAGGTAGGTAAAGATGTTGAAGTAGTGTGGGCACAGTTAGGTAAAGATGTTGAAGTAGTGTGGGCACAGTTAGGTAAAGATTTTGAAGTAATGTGGGCACAGTTAGGTAAAGATGTTGAAGTAGTGTGGGCACAGTTAGGTTAATGATGTTGAAGTAGTGTGGGCACAGTTAGGTAAAGATGTTGAAGTAGTGTGGGCACAGTTAAGTAAAGATGTTGAAGTAGTGTGGGCACAGTTAAGTAAAGATGTTGAAGTAATGTGGGCACAGTTAAGTAAAGATGTTGAAGTAATGTGGGCACAGTTAGGTAAAGATGTTGAAGTAGTGTGGGCACAGCTCTGTAAAACTATTGGATTAAACTAGATACAGTTCAGTAAAGATTTGACAGTAATAAAGGTTATAGGTAAAGTTAAAGACAACAGCATACAGTACAATAGCAGCTGCATGGCAGAGCCCTAGAGAACATACACAACTGATAATGTTTACATTTGTGAATGTTGTAGTTCTTACACATGAAGGAAATCCATTTAAAATAGAAACAACCTTTGACATGCTTTATTGAATGATCTTTCTTGTTCTATACGTGTCAGACAAATGCATGTTGGTTTTTTTTCTGTTCCCAGCTGGTGTCTTCTGTGCCATTGTATCTCACCCAGCAGACACGATTGTGTCCAAACTGAATCAGAAGAAGGGAAGCAACTTTGTCGATGTTGCCAAGTCTCTTGGACTTCTTGGTAAGTTCATGGTTGCCCTCCTTTGTTGTTTTAAGTGTTTCTTTAACTTTTACATTTTCAGTCTGAGCTGTGACAACTTGGTCTAGTCTTGCTACAGAGCTAGTACAGTATCTGTACATGTTTTCTGTGGAGGAATATATATATATATGAGAGCCATGGTGTTGTAGTGCAGCTGGTAGAACATTAAACTGGTTTGAGGTGCAACAGGGAATAACACGGATACATTCTCACACCTTACTTGTTCAGTGTTTACACAGAAAACATGAGAAATATTTAAAATATGAAATCTATGAGTATTGATGCATTCATAATTGGTGGATATTGACTTCCAGACTCAGTCTTTACAACAAAAAATGGCCAAGGGATTAAAACACTTAAGTCTGTCTGTTAAAAAGTTTGGTGAAGATCAAAACATGTACTAAGAGGGACGCAGAGGTGTTTCCAAGGCACCAGGGCTGGGTTCTATACTGGCCAAGACCTACTGACGCGTCTTCGCCGAGCGTCCTGGGCAACAGGTTCCTTTGGGGTCCTGGCTAAAGTCAGTAGGATCGTTGATTCCTCTGAAGTCGGAGAATGTCTGCCTGCATGGTGAGGAACCACCAGTCTGCACCCCAATAAGCCAGACATGGGACAATGGATACTCACGCAAACCTCAGGTCCTGTATCACATTGATGTTGGACAACAGGATGTCTTTATCCGGCATACAGGACTTCGCGCTGGAGTTCACAGCGAGCGAACACAAGCAAACAAGCAAGCATGTACTAAGAGCTTTAGCAAATAATGTAAAAATGTGAGAACATGCATTTTTCCTGCAACAACATACAAATGTAAACCATGGGCCGTTCAACAATCACTAAAGAAGAAAATTGAGGTTTTTTTAACTTGAATGCTACAACAACATTCTCAGAATACCAAGAATCAAGAGGTAGAGAAACACCGATACAGTACAAGATTTGAATGTTGAAGAGGTCAGACTCTCAAACAGCATCATGTCTCAGGAATTGAAATACTGTATTAAACCCAGAGGTCAGCGTGGGTGAAGGGTTTACCTCATTTGCTCCTAAACATGCTGTGCGCTAATGGCAGGGTAGTGGGTTTATTCCACATACCAATCAGTTGGACGTAAACGTTGACATCTTGATCAGAAATCAATGGCAAACTACTGAATGTAAAATAGGTTAGAAAACAACCCGGGGTTAATGCAACATCCTGCAAAACAGATGCATTTTTTATAATAAACCCAGGGGCAAAGAAATCCAGGACGTCCTGTTAAATGCTTGGAAAATGTACATGGCTTCTGAATTTTCACTCATTTTTGTAGCCCATATTTGCAAAATAAAAATATGCTGGCTTCTGAGAAAAAGGGGAGCTAGTGAACTATTTTTGTACCTCTGACAAACCACATATTGGTTTAGAGAATCACATTATTAAAAGACATGGATCCAGGAAGAAATGTTCTACCAACACACTGGCAGGCACAGCACATTGAAGGTATAGAGCATGAAAATGCATAAGGCAGAACTGATGTAGTGAGAATCTCAGGCAGGTTTTAATGAGGGTGGCCGTCTTGATGATGATGTAGTGTTGGTATATGCTTGCCTGCCAACACTTCCTACAATGGGTGTGGTACTAGAAATCTGGAAAAAATTGAGGCAGCTGGTGTAGTGGATAAATTTAGAGACCTAGGGGCATTTATAACATCAGATGGAAGATGTACAACAGAGATTAAGAGCAGAATATGGCAAGCAAAAGCTGCATTTCAGAAAATGAGTATCTTATGCAATAAGTCACTATCACTGTATGTAAGAGTGCTGAAAGGCTATGCAGAGATGTGGTTACTGAGATGAATGTTGCAAATTCCTTGGACTGCCAGAGTAACTAACGACGACTGCCTGAAACAGGCTAATGAAACTAGAACATTATATACAACAATAAGAGACAGACATCTTTCTTCGGTCATGTGATGAGAAGAGAGGCATTGGTGACCATCGTGACAACTGGAAAGATCGAGGGGAAGAGAGGCAGAGGCAGACCAAGAGAAATGATGCTGGATAGATTGAGACGGTGGCATGGAGGAATATCATCAGCAGAGTTGATCCAGAAAACCAAAGACCGAGATCTATGGAGAGTCATGAACGCCTATGCCAGCTGGCAGGGCACTTGATGATGATATTTGTACTATACATAGAGGCTAGGGGTTGTTATAGCATAGTAGCTAGATGCTGGCCTAGCAGCCTGGTGGTCATGGGTTCAAATCTGTATTGAGGCCAATTTGAACAATGGACTTAGGCTTCCAGGTCGCCTCAGCCCAAAATGGGTACCATAAAATTTCTTGGGAAGCAAAGGCGGTTGTGTTACTAACCACATCACCACCGAATACCAGTTGATCTATAAAAAAAAATATGGTCCAAGCACCATATTCCTGACACAGCTTCAGGCAATAAGACAGCCTCAAGGTAAATCTTCACTTACCATATACAGAGGCTAGAAATTACTCATTGGAAACTTATTTTCAAAACTGGTGATTACATTGTGTACCGTATCTCGTGATCTGACATTCATATTGCTTCTTGTCTACTCAGGTATGTGGAAGGGTCTGTTCCCCAGGATCATAATGATTGGCACACTGACTGCCCTCCAGTGGTTCATCTATGATTCTGTCAAGGTGGCATTCCGCCTGCCCAGACCACCACCACCAGAGATGCCAGAGTCTCTGAAACGCAAATTCGGCGTCAATTGATGACACACTGACTGTGTAGGATTTACTGGTCATTAGATACAGACGTGAATAGTATTTGAAGTCTTACAGTCCCGGACAACAAAATTGCATTTACGGCCATGTTGCTTTAAAATTATTTTCTGAAGTTTGTTACTGGTTTGGATATGCATTTAAAACATGTTACAGCGCGGGAATATGTAATATATTACCACAATATCAGACATACATTTGTTGACTTTAACTACCATAGTAGTTTGAAAATAAAATGGGCATTTTATTCTGCAAAATAGAAGATCTACTGTATTACACTAGATATGCACAGCTAGATGTTTTAGTGGTAATGTTTATGAAATAAACATTTTTCTACTTACACGAGGAACAACTGTGAACTTGTGCAAACAAAGGTTAGAGACAAGTATACACTTAAGAATGATCATGAATTAACATTGACAGAAACTGACAGAAAGAAGATAATGAAGATCACCACCAGAGTGGTGTGTGAAAACAATCCTTGCACATTTCTGTCCTTATAAGTGTCTTTTTAACTTGGTTGTGTTGTGTTCCTCTTATTCAGTTTACTTTGCTGTGGGTGCTCATTTTAAAAGCATTTGTCAACATAGTGGCACAGACTGATATCATGTTAATATGTTGCATGTTGTTGATTTTATGCATGTTGTATTATGACTGTAACCAGTGTGACATGTACAACAACTGGATTTTATTGTGTGCCAGTGCTTCGATAACTCTGTCTTTATTTCATCAGAGAAAATGTATCTATATTTTAAAGTATTAACTAAACTTTATGATCCTATAGTTGCGGTATTTTAAATTAGTTGTTAATTGTGTAGCTGTTAGCCACGTGCGTCTTGATGTAGATACCAGTTATTTAGCCTGTAGTAGGGAGTCTCATAGAGGCAGACCTCCACAGGCAGAAAGCAGTAGTATGTGTCTTATGTCTGTAGTTGAGAATGGAGACACTGAATTTGTTGTGTAAACAGAAGACTTCAGGCTGATGTGTGCAGAAGTGGGGCAGTCTGGTTTAACTTATAATAAACAAGCAGTGTTATTTTGACAATCATAGGGGTTTTGTTGTTTGTTATATTGCCAGTTTGGTTACTAGTGTGAGTTTGTGGTAACATTTGTGTTCTATCCTCCTCCCCCATTTTTAAACACCATTTACTTTATGCATTTAGGCATGATGTTTCCTTGATGTATTACTTTTGTCTTTCTGTTATTCAAGCTGAAGCCCATTTTTTCACTTTCTTCAACCTCTATAATGGTCTAAATTTGTTATGACTCTTGCTGTTAAGACGGTGTCATAAACTTTATTTTATATTACGGGTGTCATGCTCTATTTTATACGTGGTATATAACCACGCGGCACACGTTGGACACAGCCAAATTATCAAGAATATCACAACGTCACCCATCATAGGCTATGCTCAAGATTGCCCAATCGCCGCGACTGACGTCCGTCAATCGATGTGGACGCGAAACGATCAGGACTTCTCACTGGCAAGGAACACCAGGACCTCCTAAATCCAATGAGCAATAATCAAATTGATTTATTTGGTTATTTCGGGATTTGAATTTTAAATATTGAGCACAACCCACTACTGGCAATGCTGATCGTATTCTGGTATGAACCTAAGGCCTATCCACGTCAATATGGAAGCACTATACTCGAGTTTCGCCCTCGTTTGAGCTCGTCAGTAGTGCATATCCCTGACCGGATCCGGAAACAAGCCCCGGATCACCGGCGTGTGAAGCGGGTGTGTAACCACGCGGCACACGTTGGACACACAGCCAAATTATCATAACAGAATATCACAACGTCACCCATCGTAGGCTATGCTCAAGATTGCCCAATCGCCGCGACTGACGTCCGTCAATCGATGTGGACCCGAAACGATCAGGACTTCTCACTGGCAAGGAACACCAGGCCTCCTAAATCCAATGAGCAATAATCAAATTGATTTATTTGGTTATTTCGGAAGCGTGGTTACACATCCGCTTCACACGCCGGTGATCCAGGGCTTGTTTCCGGATCCGGTCAGGGATATGCACTACTGACGAGCTCAAACGAGGGCGAAACTCGAGTATAGTGCTTCCATATTGACGTGGATAGGCCTTAGGTTCATACCAGAATACGATCAGCGTTGCCAGTAGTGGGTTGTGCTCAATATTTAAATTTAAGTTCTGTCAGAAATGCTAGTGGACTCATCCATTGCCAATGAAACTAATGTAAAATTTTTTATATGTGCTGCTGCTTGACGATGAACATCGTTGGCTAATTCCTCAACTCGCCAGGCTATTGTATTGTTACACAAAGGAATCTGATCAAATTTTGTTCCACACTCTTTATCGCTAAGCATTCTAGCAGCAATTTTAAGGGAAGGCTTGATTATTTCTTATGCATCGGTGAAAGGCTTCTTTTTGCGAGCCAACAGAAGAGCAACTTCATACGACGCAACAGCACTCTTGCTCTGTTAGTCAGCCTTGGTGGAAAATGACTGCTGCCTGATCATAGTACTTTATTTTTTAGCTAGGAAATCTTTTCCGAACTCCGAATTGATCGGATATTGAGCATTTATGTCTGAATGTGTGGTCGTGAAGTGTCGTTCCAGATTAAATTTTTTGGTAAGAGAAATACAATGTTCGCTTATGCAAACTGGCTTACCACTACGGCTAGGCATACACATAAATTTCTCCGTTCAATCTTCGTTGAATTCACGACAAGCAACGTCTTCACATTTTCATTTTTTTTACCATTGTTTGATTTTAGATTTTC
Organism: Cepaea nemoralis; assembly: GCA_014155875.1. Lineage (NCBI taxonomy): Eukaryota > Metazoa > Mollusca > Gastropoda > Stylommatophora > Helicidae > Cepaea > Cepaea nemoralis. The sequence continues at coordinate 167,006 of JACEFZ010014079.1, forward strand.
CATACTCGTGTTTATAGGCTTTAACAATATATTTTTATTTGAAGATATCTAATCTCAACACAATACTACCGACTCTGCTAAACATGGCGCATTGCGCACTCAGATTGGTCGACAAGGCTGGACTATGGGAACTTCATAATGTTTGGTTGCGAACTGAACAGGCACATTCGATAATATCTGAGCATAACAACCACGAGCAGAATAAATTATCGCACCCTGAAGGGGTGCTCCAAGTGCATTTTTAAAATTATTAAAATATATTATATTAAATAACGAGGCCTTGCGTGCCACTTTCTGACAGCTGGCGTGGCCACAAGTGGCTCGCGGGTCGTGGTTTGGGAACCTCTGCTAAAGACTCGCGTTCTCTGGCTCCACGGGACATCTAAGAAGCATCTCCGATCGTTGTTGGTTTAACCATTTTGAAGCATAGGACCCGGTGCAGCACAAGCCTGGGGATTCTTAGCAGGGCGAGCACCATAATATTTTGCAGTAATCGACATAATTAAGAAGAAATTAGAAGCAATAGAGATGTGGTTCCTGAGAGGAATGTTGCGAATTCCTTGGACTGCCAGAGTAACTAACGACAGCTGCCTGAAAGAGGCTAATGAAACTAGAACATTATATACAATAATAAGACAGAGACAAACATTTTTTTTCGGTCCCGTGATGAGAAGAGAGGCATTGGAGAACATCGTAACAACTGGAAAGATCAAGGGGAAGAGAGGCTGAGGCAGACCAAGAGAAATGATTCTGGATGAATTGAGACGGTGGCATGGAGGAATATCAGCAGCAGAGTTGATCCAGAAAACCAAAGACCGAGATCTGTGGAGAGCCATGAACGCCTACGCCAGCCGGCACGGCACTTGATGATGACGAATCGACATATTTTATGGCGTGATTGCGTAGCATCATGATTTATATGGTGCGTCTCCTGCATGGTTGTCTCCGTCTTCAGCACCTTCCCTTTGATAGAGTAGACTGTGGTCTTACTCGAGTTTATATATGTATGTACTTACATATGTATCTGCGCACATATGTAAGTACATACATATCTAGAGCAGTCAGGTTTTACGGTGACAGAGACTCGCTCCCCCCCCCCCCCCCCCCCCCCCCCCCCTCCCTTTCTCTGTTATCGTGTTACCCCGAAAATAAGACGAGGTCTCATATTAATATTAGTTTTAAAAAATGCACTAGGGCTTATTTTCGGGGGATGTTTTATATATATATATATATATATATATATATATATATATATATATATATATATATATATATATATATATATATATATATATATATATCAGATACAAAAATCTTCATTTACTCATGTACAAAATTCTACATTTATCCAAATACAGTCATGTCATCTTCTTATTTAACACGAGTGACATGGAATTATGAGCCACATCCATTCATTATCAAGTGCGCACCAGTGCCGTTTGTACTCCGGCTGGCCATTCGGCAACAAGTCTCTCTTTCTAACTGACGATCTTATTTTAGGGGTAGGTCTTATATTAAAAGCGTCCTGAAAAATCGTGCTAGGGCTTATTATAGGGGAAGGTCTTATTTTCAGGGAAACACGGTGGTTCTTCTTCTTTCGTTCGCCTAAATTATGTTTATAACTGCAATGTTGTCTCTTGTATGAATCTAACAGTCTTTTTTAGTTCATTCAGCGGTCCACGGTGGTTAAAACAGTTCCGCCACTTGAAGGTTAGGAGTTGGACTTTTGCTGCCAGAGGTGAAGAATGCACAAACCATGGGATAATTTTGCAAGGTTGGACACTCACCACAACTCTGCACCCCCACCTCCTTTTCCGACTTGCAACAGCAATTTGGAACCAATTTTCATCTGCCCATTGTCTGAAATCAATACAGTATTATCTACACATCTTATACTGTAGATATTAAGTCCCTCGATGTTTACTTTCAAATCCTGTACATTTCATATATTTTTTCATAAAGAGACAGTCGGCGTGGCTGAAAGGAGCTCTCGTGTTCCTTGCCAGTGAGAAGTCCTGATCGTTCGGGTCCACATCGATTGACGGACGTCAGTCGCGGCGATTGGGCAATCTTGAGCATAGCCTACGATGGGTGACGGTGTGGTATTCTGTTGTGATAATTTGGCTGTGTCCAGTGTGTGCCGCGTTGTTATACACCCGCTTCACACGCGTGATCCGGGGCTTGTTTTCGGATCCGGTCAGGGATATGCACTACTGACGAGCTCAAACGAGAGCGAAACTCGAGTATAGTGCTTCCATATTGACGTGGATAGGCCTTAGGTTCATGCCGGAGTGCGATCAGCGTTGCCAGTGGTGGGTTGTGCTCAATATTTAAATTTCAAATCCCGAAACAACCAATAAATCAATATCGAAATCTTCTGCCCATCTGACTGTTGTTAATCTGATTATGAAATTATTGTCAGGACGCTTGCACGTCCATAGTCTTTCTGGGATGATGCTGATACCTGGCTTTTCCAACAATTATATCATGCTCTTTTGCCAACTATACAAGTCTGCCTCATCCTTCATTACGCTCCTGTAGTCCATACTTACCAACTGGGCAACCGTCTTGTTGGTTTTAAACTTTAACATTTAAGTCTCCTAAATATGATATTTATTAATTAATGTTTTTGCACTTGAGTTTAGTTAAGTCGAATTCTCCCAAGCCACTATAAAATGCATCTTCACAGCTTTCAGCTGTTGAGACAAATGTTTGAAAGATGTTGTCATCAAAAGTCTACCATTTTACGTTACCAGTAATATTAGGCCTGATACTGTCCAATATCATGTAGTAGATTTTAATCTTTCCAGATACAAATAAAGTCTAAACCGCTTCCTCCCCACAATCCTAGATTGGTGTCACCGCCTCACTAGCATAGATAGTAGAGGGCTGCAACTCCAGCCCAAGGGATACCACTGAGTCGCGCAGGACCCTAGTAATCTAGAACCTTCTCGAAAGAGTTGGTCACCTAGTCCATGATTCCGTGGACACTGATGTGGCCCGCCTAATGCGGGGTCCACGAGGAACTCGGACAGAGTTACCGCCCGTGTCGAGTTAGGACACGCGGAGACCGGCAGAGGACAAACGGACTTGAGAGAGACAACAAGGCCTGCCTGAGAGGGACTCATAGATATTCATAGATATACTTAGGCTAGATAGTGTGCTAGATTGTTGTATGACAACTATATGTTTGATGTTTAACTATCTGTGATATGTAATATAAGAGAGCGCGGGTCTGTTTACCCACTGCGCCAACTGTACACTTTATACAATAAATGTTCTATATCCTAGCGAACAGTGTATTGTTGCCTGTATGAACCCGAACCGTTATTTAGATAAGAGTAAGATGATGACAGGCTTTTTGGGGGCTAAGTTTCCGGTTGTGGCATAGAATGTTTTCTTAAAAACCTGTTAAATGCCATGTAAAATTAATTATTTAATAATATCACATTGATTTTGGATAACACATTGATTTGTTTAAATCAAAGAAATTGTTAACGTTACAAGTTTACATAGAACTAGTAGCTATCTAGCGATAAAATAGAAGTAATCTGAGTCCCTCGGCAATGTCTCATCATTGCCTCCACTGTGCCTCATTATTTTGATTCTGTAAACAATTTTTTTTTGACATGTTACTATTTTGAAATTTTTTTGTGTGACAGTGACTAATGTTTTCTCGCTCCACGAGCAGATTGTTCCGCAACAAGTGCCGCGTCCAACCTACGAAACCTTGCCAACATTGACGAGAGTACAAGACAACATCGAGGAGTCCTTGAATTAAAAGCTAAGTTTCACCTCATACTCATTGTACTTCTAAGCTGTACTTCTCATGTTTCATCAATGTATTATTTTGTATCATATTGATTTCTTTGCATATTCATAACCTTGTCACCAACATAACCTTGCATTTTGATTTACACATTAATAATTAGGGGAGTTAACCAAATTTTCGACAACACAACATATTTTTCGAAGGGATTTAACTCTATAAATTGCACAAACAAGTAAAACATAAAATGTCTAGTTTAGATAAATGCATTGAGCAAGGAATAAAGTTAGGTTATAAAGAAGAGAAACTGTCAGAATGGGAACAGAAAACGCACGCAGAAAACATTGCCCGTGAAGAAAGAGCTGTAGAACGCGAAGAAAAGAAATTGCAAATGCAAGCAGATGAAAAGAAATTGCAGATGGAGGCCAATGAAAAGAAAATGCTAATTGAAGCAGAAGAAAAAAAAATGCAATTGCAAATTGAAGAGAAGAAAATACAATTGCAGGCTCAGGAGAAACAAATGGAGCTTGAGGCCGCCGCCAAACAGGCCCAGTTAAATGCCGAGACACAGATTAAACTAAAACAGATGGAAATGGAGTCTAACACAGAAATATCAATAAATAAGTTAAGAAGCAAAGAAGAAGAACAAAAATATAATAAATATAAAGGTCTCGTGAAGGCTTTCTGTTCAGGAGATTCCATCTCCGCCTACTTAGAAAATTTTGAGTGTCTCATGTCTCATCATAAAATCATTAAATCAGATTGGGCATTTATTCTAATGAGGAACTTAGCTCTTGAACCACTGAAAGTAATAGAGACAATACCACAGGAAATGCGAAAAGACTATGAGTACCTAAAACAACGCATTCTCCAACATTTTTCTTTAGACACTGCAGGTTACCAACAACAATTTGCCAAATTATCTCCACAACCAAACCAAACCTTTATAGATTATGTCAGTACAGTCCAAGACATATGAACAAAATGGATTAACTCGGCTAAAACCAACAATAGCCATGATAAACTTAAGGAGCTTATTATAATAGATAAAATAGTTAGCACCATCCCCACACCTTTTGCCAAGTTCTTAAAACAAATGGACTGTAAGAGCATTCAGGAAATAGAGGCAAAGGGGAATGCATTTTTCACAGCAAATAGGGATATTTTTCAGCATAACATAAGTCACAATGATACAGCAGCTGCAGTAGTGAACACCAAATACTCCAAACAAACAGAGAGTAGATTTAAACCACGATCCAAGGTCGGTAAAGTAGTAAAATGCCAATATTGCAATTACCATCACGACAGTTACGGGATGTGCGACAAAGCACCCACCTACCCTGAACACCTCAAGAAGATAGTGGATAGGCAAACAGCTAAACGCATGGCTTACCACAGAGCAATTAAATGTTATTTCTGCAATAGCTGGGGTCACTATAATAAGGATTGTGAAGGCCGAAAGTTATTGAAACAGGCCAATGCTGCATTAGTAGAAACGTCGTCTGACGAAGAGCTTGAGTCACTGAATGAATGTGACAATCAACACGACAATGAAAGCGAGCTTGGGAATGCTGTACACATCATAAACACCATAACAGACAGTAAGTGCAACACCTGTACGAAGTTCCAACTGGACACAACATTGTTATGTGGCCACACGGTACCTATTGCAAATGAAACAGCTAACGCTGCTTTGTCATCTACAGGCAAGCTAGCTTTTTTACAGGGTTTGTTAACAACAAAAAGTGCACGTTAATTCGCGATTCCGGCGCAACGCTCTGTAGGGTTAGGAAAACATTAATAGACGCTAAAGACTACACAGACAAACATGTGACGTGTCGCACATTCTCAGGTACGATAGAGAAATACCCCCTTGCTTTGGTCGAAATTCAAACACCGTTCATATCTGGGCGAGTATTGTGTGCTGCCCTTGAAAATCCAGTCGCGGATATTATACTTGGTAATTTACCCAACATACATCCATGCTCTGAAAGAGAAATCAAAAGGTGGGAGCAAAAACACGGTATCCACCACACGAATAGCGACGCAAAAGAGAAACACCATTCTTGCTTGTCTCAAGCTGCCAAAATACCAAGGGAGACAACCACTGAGGTAATTCAAAAAGAATTCACCAAGGTGTACAATGCAGGGGCGGTCGAATCTAGAAACGATACGACCGAATTAAAACCTCGAATTGAGGATGCTACCAAACTACCAAATACCAAACCTGTAAATGTGCAACAAAACACACAACACACACACGCAATAACACGACAGACAACCCACAAAACCAACACCGACCAACTGCAGGAATCATTAGAAATAGTAGCGCCAAACTTAACTAACATCACTTTTGGTAATGAACAGAAAGCAGATACAACACTTGCACCATACTTTAAATTAGTTGGACTTAAACCAAAAGTCAATAAGAACGCATCGTGAACATTTAGGCTACAGAATAACATCTTAACTAGATTTTACACAACAAAGCAGGCCACGACACAGCAAATTGTTTTACCACAAGCACATCGAGACAAAGTTCTAAAAATAGCCCATAACTCCCCTTTTGGAGGTCATATGGGATACGAAATGACCAGGGCAATTGTCCTGACCCAGTTTTATTGGCCAAAGTTTGACCAAGACATTAAAACATTTTGTACATCTTGTGATATATGTCATAAACTGGTCAAGGGGAATAACCCTACTACATTATCTGTAAATGGAAATTTGAAATTATACCATTTAAATATGTTGAAACCATACTATGCTAGACAGGACAATGAGACGAATGAACAGACGCAACAAACTGTTGACGGAGACGAAACGACAATTTCCCAACGGAATGACACCTCGACAAACGAAGCATTGTTAACGACACACGCTTACGACGACGAAAACGACGAAGACATATGGACATTACCGACAATCTGTGATATCGACAATGACGACAAATTTGACGACATATTGACGATCGATCTCGACGACGACGACAATGACATTGAAAACAATTTACAAACTGTAGCATCTGTGATAAATCAGACAGACATGGACAATACTGAAATCCCTGTGCCAATTATGACTGACGACGGAAGTATAAATGACATACATATCTCTGACACTTTGACACAACAACAGCGACAAGACATTTTGACGCTCCTAGACGACTATAAGACGATCTTTTCCAACAAACCTGGACGCACTGATAGAATAACACATTCAATTGTGCTAACAGATCTAAGACCGGTCAAATGTAGACCATATTCTATTCCTCTCCATTACAGATCTAATTTAGATAAAGAAATTTTAGATTTAGAGAAGAATGGCATTATTCAAAAATCTATGTCTCAATATTCTTCACCGATTGTCTTGGTGAAAAAGAAAGACCAGACAATCCGCTTGTGCATCGACTATAGAATATTAAATACCAGAACAACAACGGATGCAGAGCCTATGAACAGTTGTGAAGATCTGATTTTAGATATGGCTCAATCATCCTTATTTTCTAAGACAGATTTAGCGAAAGGATATTGGCAAGTTCCACTACACCCTTCGTGTAGACATATAACAGCATTCGCAACACCTCTCGGTTTATACGAATGGCTATATCTTCCTTTTGGCCTGAAGAACGCACCGGCCACATTTGTAAGACTAACAAGATTGTTATTACACGGAATTAATGATGTAGTTGCTTATATTGATGATATATGCGTCCATTCTTCTGATATGACTTCTCACTTACTCACCCTAAAACAAGTCTTCAACCAAATCTCTCTTTTTGGACTTACTATCAAACCTTCCAAGGTTGAAATAGGCTATACACAAATAGACTTCCTTGGTCATAGAATTTCTGAAGGAAAATTGTTGACTGATGATAAAATTGTTTCCAAGATCCTTAATCTAGAAGTGCCTACCACAAAGAAGCAGATTAGAAGTTTACTAGGTCTGATTAACCATTATTCTAAATTCATTCCACATTGGGCAGAACTCACCTCAGTCTTTTCTGATATGTTAACTAAAGATCATCCATCAAAAATTTGTAAAAGTACCAGCTTAGATGATGCAATGTGTAGGTTGAAACATATTTTTTCTAATCCACCAGTCTTACGATTACCCAACATAAATTTACCCTTTATTTTGACCACAGATGCGAGCGCTATCGCAATAGGAGGATGTTTAATGCAGGAAGTGGATGGCGTACGACACCCGATCCTCTACGTGAGCCGCAAACTAAAGAAGGCTGAGACTCGTTATGCCACAGTAGAATTGGAGTGTTTGAGCCTATTGTTCTGTATATTGAGATTATCTAAGTACCTCTTGGGAAGCCACTTCGTGGTCCTCACAGACAGTTCGCCTTTATTAGTCCTTAACCATGGGTCACCCAAAAACAACAGGTTACAAATATGGTGTCTTCTACTTCAAGACTTTGACTTCGAAATTCGCCATATCAAGGGCACCGATAACATAGTGGCTGACCTTTTATCACGGCAGACAAATGCGCCAGTAGAATGACTCTTATCACATTGGCCAGTAGCCACACTATAAACTGTGATACTTTTAGTCCGTTACATATAACAGTGTGACTCTACACCTGCTAGAGTACTCTCAGTGATTAGGTTAATTACGACACCCATAAACATACGTGAAGAGCTATATTGTAAGAACTATACCATCAAATGCCTAAGCTCTAGAACGATTCCAGCAAGAAACGGTATCTGTGTTTATTTCAACCAATAATATCAACCAGTGAACTATCTCTGAACACTGTAATATTTCATACGGAACAGTGAGAGCAATCCATACTTGCTGTTGCTACAAAACTTTGCAAACAGCCGTATCTGTGTTTATTTCAACCAATAATATCAACCAGTGAACTATCTCTGAACACTGTAATATTTCATACGGAACAGTGAGAGCAATCCATACTTGCTGTTGCTACAAAACTTTGCAAACAGCCGAAACAGAACAACATCGACGACAACACTCAAGAGACAGCCATACTAACTTTAACATTCATGGCATAACACACGAACGAAGGGACGTCAACGCGCACATCATCGTTGGAGTTATGTAATTAATTAGTTTACTATTAAATATGTATTATATTTCCATTAATGATGTATATAAATTGTGTTAACCTGTAACTTGTACATATTCTACTTTAATATTACAGACGGTACCATTCATAGGCTAAATAACCGTCCTATACAAGTGTCTCTAGTTAAATTATAACCTATTTTTCATTCATCGTACAAAAAGTACGTATTTTCTTAAAGGGCAAATATCGCCTAGCCCATTTTTTCTAAGGGCTATAACGCTTACCTCAACTTTAAGTATATATTTTAGCCAATTACTATTTTGAATGTCAGATGAGTGAATGACTGCGTGAAAGGATTAAATGAGAGAACGATACACTTGGCGGACAAATTGTACGCAAAACGTATTCATTGTAATTTGTCTGCGTCTTCCATGTAAAAGTGCATGACTTGTCTAATTTGTCAATACATGTGTAGAACTTAGTTTAATAGTGAGTTTAATTTAGTAGTTAGTGGAAGATACTTAGTTTAGCAGTTAGGATACATCTAAGCACCACTACTTGGAATGCCTAGTCAGGTATTGCACACAGTGCAGTATTTCATGATTGAGGTTATCCCAACTCGTGACGCTTGGAAATACACCACACATTCAGCACGCACGTTACACAAACCTCAAAACTCAACACTATCAATTTAAAATACAGTCACTTTATTAGAAACAGCAACTTATTAGCCAAACACACTAACAAGCCAACAGGGACACATGTAGTCTGAGGGGGATAAAAGAACAAGGTAACTACATATTTAGCATTATATAACATACGGGAGTAAAAGTGTATAGAAATACACACACAGATCAAGATTTGAAGGTGTACTTATTTAGCCAAGACTTCGGTCTTGTTAACCCTCTTTTATATAGGGGTTATTAAAGATAGAATAGATGTGGCATGCATTCAAGAGACACACCTCAACGCCAATCACAAATTCTCAGTCAGAGGATATCAGGCCACACGTTTCGACCGCGAAGGACACAAAGGAGGAGTTCTAATACTTACACGAAATACAATACCTTGCAGCGAAGTATCTGTGATCTCTAACAACCAAACGGAAATTATAGGTGTTGATATAATGATAAAGGACGTGAAAATAAGAATCTACAATCTGTATAGCCCAGCAGATAAGGACCTTACACCCTCAAACATGAAAATAACTGACACAAACTGCATTATTGTCGGAGACTTTAATAGCCGTTCAGAAAGATGGGGATACCCAGATACTGACAAAAGAGGAGATGAATTGGAGGACTGGGAAATAGACTCAAATCTCCATCTACTCAACAAAGCGGATGACACACCGAGCTTCTACTCCAGAAGATGGCTTACCACTTCTACTCCAGACTTAGCTTTCTGCACAGGAGACATCCTCCACAAAATCGATCGCCATGTGCTGGACCAATTAGCAGGTAGTGACCACAGACCAATCAAGCTTGAAATGAATATGGAGTATGTTCCACAGGAGCAAAAGCCCTTGCCCCGCTGGAATTACAAACGAGCAGATTGGGACAGATTTGCCATACTAACAGACAAATATTGTGAAAACATAAATACACGATATGGCAACATAAAGCAAATGGTGGAAAGTCTAAACAGAGCGATAATACAGGCAGCCACTGAGTCCATTCCAAGAGGAGCGAGGAAAAATTACAAACCATACTGGACTGAAGAACTACAAAGTTTGGAGGACAAAGTTGAAGATGCCAGGAAGACAGCAGAGAGAGAACAAACAATTGAAGCAAACATCTCTCTCAAAGCCATCTCAGCAAAATATAAAAGAACAGTAAATCAAACAACAAGAGATTGTTGGAGGGAAAAAACAGAAAACCTGAATTTTGACAGGGATGGAAACAAACTATGGAAACTAGTGAAAGCCATGAACAATGAAGGACCTAGAAACAAACAAATAACAATTAAACAAGGAAATGCCTTGCTTACAGGCAAAAAGGCTGCAAATGCACTAATGGAACACTATGCAAATGCAAACCACATTGATATTACAACCGAACAGAAGAAAGCAATCAAAGACAAACAGATACATCATAGAAATAAAGAGACAGCAGCAGAATATATGATGGCAAATCTAACAATGGAAGAAATGGAACAGGCAATGAATACCCTAAAAAAGAAGAAATCACCAGGAAAGGATGGAATCACAAATGAAATGCTAATAGGACTAGGCACCAAGGCAAAGAAGAAACTACTAGCAGTCCTAAATAACAGCTGGAAGAGAGGAATAGTCCCACAGGCATGGAAGGAAGCTATACTAATACCAGTCCCAAAGAAAGGAAAAGACCTGGAAGAACCAAATGGCTATCGACCTATCAGTCTACTTAGCTGTGTAGGAAAATTAATGGAACGCATTATCAATGGCAGGCTAACATGGCATCTGGAAGAAAACAAACTCTTAACACCACACCAAGCAGGATTCAGAAAGTACAGATCCACTGAAGATCAAATAACCTATATAGCTCAGGAAATAGAGGATGCCTTCCAAGAGAAAAAGCACACACTAGCAGTCTGGATAGATTTAGAAAAAGCATTTGATAAAGTATGGAAGGAAGGACTGAAAGTAAAACTGCAAAACATGCATGTTTGTGGAAAAATGTATAAATGGATCAGCCACTACCTTGAGAACAGAACTGCCAGGACAAAAGTACAAGGACAAACAAGCAAAATGATGCTGCTGGAGCAAGGTGTCCCCCAAGGAGGAGTTCTTTCACCAACATTATTCCTAGCATATATAAATAACATCACAGAAAATTTTCCAGCCAGAGTACACACATCCTCCTTTGCAGATGACCTAGCCATATGGACATCTGAAGAATATATTAGTACAGCTAACAGCAGAATACAGCAAGCCTTATTAGCGCTAGAGGACTGGTAAAAATCATGGCTAGTGAAGATAAGTGAGGAGAAAACAACATGCACAGTGTTCTCTCTCTCAAATAAAACTCAGCAACCTAAGCTGGTATTGAATGGAAAAATATTGCGCCATGAAGAAAATCCAAACTATCTAGGAGTCACCTTTGATCGTCGCCTGACATGGAAGACACAGGTTGAGAAAAATCGAACAAGAGCAAGGCAGAGAATGGCAATCATGAAAAAGCTTGCTGGTACAACGTGGGGAGCAGATGAGAAAGTTCTCAAGAAGTTATATACTGGACGGGTGAGGCCAGTACTGGAATATGGCATTGCAGCTTGGGCAACAGCAGCTAAGTCAAACTTTAACAAAATAAGTAGAGTCCAAAACCAAGGAATGCGAATCATAACTGGAAGCCTGAAGACAACGCCTATTAATGAACTAGAAAAGATCACTTGTTTACAACCAATGCAGGATAGAAGAGATAGCAGAGCCCAGCAACAAGCAGAAAAATTTAGAAGATTGACAGACCACCCTATGTACAACAGATTTAATGGTTTTGGAAAGGGAAGACTGAAGCGTAGCAACTTTGTAGAAACTGCAAAACGAAGGATTAGGGCAGATCCTATACTTAACATATCAACAGTCAAGCCCATACACAATGCAGACAAGTTCCCAGCTTGGAGACAGCAGCAACTGCCTGAGATGATAGAAAACATTCCTGGTATTGAGAAAAAGAACACTCAGCATGAAACCGAAAGAAGAGAAATAACCCTAAACTACATAAAAGAACATTACCCAAGCAGGAATTGGACCCATGCATATACAGATGGATCAGCCAAAAATTCAATAGAGAATGGAGGAGGAGGAATTCTCCTAAATTTAAAAAATGGAGTGAAAAAAACACATTCAATGGCAACTGGAAAATTTTCAAGTAACTTCAAAGCGGAGGTAGAGGCTTTGAAAACTGCAGCAGAAATGCTCCTGATGGAGGAAAATAAAGAGAAGCAAATAGCTATCTTCACAGATGCAAAGTCAGCTGTCTCAATACTCAAGAGCAATAACAGCACAGAACTAACTGACCTAAGAGCAGCACTCCATGGTCTATGCCAGAAATCCAAAAAAGTTGTAATACATTGCAGTATACCTGGAAACGAAGAGGCTGACAGACTGGCAAAAGAGGGCGGACGACTACCACAGCCTGACATAGACATAACCTATAATGAGGCAAAGAGGTTGATAAAAAGCACTTATAGAACCAAATGGGAATCTGAGCATCCAGGCCATCAGAAGGATGATGCATATTACAAACTCGACCGAAGAGAACAAGTAGCAATCTTCAGACTCCGCACAGGACATAACAGGCTGAAATACCACTTGTTCAATAAACTAAAGATAGGAGATACCGATGAATGTAATTGTAGAACTGGAAAAATGACAGCAAAACATTTGCTGCAGGATTGCCCAACGTATGCAGAACAGAGAAAGATATTTTGGCCCACACCTGCTTCATTTGAGGACAAGCTCTATGGAGATATCAACAAGCTCAAGTTGACCGCAGCTTACTTTAACTACATACAGGTTGACATTTAAAGGTGCATGAAGACCCAGAGGCATGAAATGGAATATTGCTTGGATAGCAAATCCATTATGTGGAAAGTCCAAATCGAAAGCTCGCTGTGTGGGCTTCATAAAAGGTGGAAAAGTGTCCTAGTGGCACGAAATGGAATATTGCTTGGATAGCAAATCCATTACGTGGAAAGTCCGAATCAAAAGCCCATTGTGTGGGCTTCATAAAAGGTGGAAAAGTGTCCTAGTGGCATGAAATGGAATATTGCTTGGATAGCAAATCCATTACGTGGAAAGTCCGTATCTAAAGCCCACTGTGTGGACTTCATAAAAGGTGGAAAAGTGTCCTAGTGGCACGAAATGGAATATTGCTTGGATAGCAAATCCATTACATGGAAAGTCCGAATCGAAAGCTCACTGTGTGGATGTCATCTGCAGACTGCATACTTCTGGTTTCCGGAAGAACAGCCTATGGTGAACGGAAGGCCCAATATACGGAAGTGAGGCTAAGCAGCCATGTGCAGGACGTGACGATTCCTTGGGTGAGCCCAGTACCAGAGCGCTATGTATCGGCTCTGCAATTATGGAAGCCTCCTTGGATGGCGGGGAATGCTCATGGTCTGCCCCTGCCTTCCCTTGAGGGCTGACCAGGATCTTTGGCTGTTCTATATGGACCAGCTGGGATGGGGGATAACACCACAACAGTGAGAGTCAAACGTCCTAAGAAACCCCCGGGAAGGTTAACCCGGTCAACAAATGCCCGCAGAAGTCGGATGTGTCGGCCTAACGGCGCAAGAACGCAGCTCTGCTGTAAACAGGCACAACGCAATCACATCCGAAAAAAAACTCCGGATGAACGAAGAAGAAGAAGAATATAGGGGCTATTTGTCTGGGTACCATTTCGGGTACTATGAGAAGGGCGAGTTGTAAATACAACTACTAAAACGCCACGTAACTTCTGTCTGATAAGCATATTTAAGCACACGAGAGACAGGGATCTCTGCACCAAATCAGAGAAGTGTTGTATGGTAGAATACATGAGTTTTTAGTGCTAGTAGGTAGGTTACCAGGTTACTATCCACCAAACTACAAACACCAACTTTATGTGATTCGGTGACAGAATTAGAACGGATCTAATTACCCAACAACCAATCATATCAGGGGGGAGGAGGGATCCTGTCACCGCCTCACTAGCATAGATAGTAGAGGGCTGCAACTCCAGCCCAAGGGATACCACTGAGTCGCGCAGGACCCAAGTAATCTAGAACCTTCTCGAAAGAGTTGGTCACCTAGTCCATGATTCCGTGGACACTGATGTGGCCCGCCTAATGCGGGGTCCACGAGGAACTCGGACAGAGTTACCGCCCGTGTCGAGTTAGGACACGCGGAGACCGGCAGAGGACAAACGGACTTGAGAGAGACAACAAGGCCTGCCTGAGAGGGACTCATAGATATTCATAGATATACTTAGGCTAGATAGTGTGCTAGATTGTTGTATGACAACTATATGTTTGATGTTTAACTATCTGTGATATGTAATATAAGAGAGCGCGGGTCTGTTTACCCACTGCGCCAACTGTACACTTTATACAATAAATGTTCTATATCCTAGCGAACAGTGTATTGTTGCCTGTATGAACCCGATAAGAGTACTTAGATAAGAGTAAGATGATGACAATTGGATAATGTTATATTTGTCAGACGCAGTCCTTCCTGTCTTTTGTCATCTAGTTTTACACATTTTAAATACGTTAATATTCAGTCTTTTCATATCTTGCTTGCCATTCTCTAAACTACCAGATCTGCCCATGGTGCGAACGTTCAGTGTCGCTACTTTAAGCATTGTATACGTGTTCAATATATGGTGATTGAAAATTAGAGCCAGTGTAAACGGTTCCCATAATTAGGGAAACACTTAGATACCCATCGCGGGTGCATATTTGTGTGTTTATGGAGATAACTAAAAAGGCGACGCGGAAGAGAACTGAACACCTGACTTTCTTATTCTGTGCCCTAAAAGGCGCGAAGTATTTAACAGCTCACATTTTCCTCAGCCGTACCTGAGACGAGACCACTTTTGAACGTGGGAAGAATGGCGACCAGATGGTGTTCACTCAGAGAATAGAAAGGCGACAAAACGGTGTTCACTCAGGGAATAGAAAGGCGACCAGACGGTATTCACGCAGGGAATAAAAAGGCGACCAGACGGTGTTCACTCAGGGAATAAAAAGGCGACCAGACGGTGATCACTCAGGGAATAAAAAGGCCACCAGATGGTGTTCACTCAGAGAATAAAAAGGTTACCAGACGGTGTCCACTCAGAGAATAAAAAGGCGACCAGGCGGTGTTCACTCAGGGAATAAAAAGGCGACAAGTGTTCACTCAAAAAATAAAAAAGGCGACCAGACGGTGTTCACTCAGAGAATAAAAAGGCGACCAGATGGTGTTCACTCAGAGAATAAAAAGGTTACCAGACGGTGTCCACTCAGAGAATAAAAAGGCGACCAGGCGGTGTTCACTCAGGGAATAAAAAGGCGACAAGTGTTCACTCAAAAAATAAAAAAGGCGACCAGACGGTGTTCACTCAGAGAATAAAAAGGCGACCAGACGGTGTTCACTCAGAGAATAAAAAGGCGACCAGATGGTGTTCACTCAGTGAGTTCACTCTGCTGCTGCTGCTGCTTCTTTTTTTTTTTTTTTTTCCCCTTCTTCTTCTTCTTCTTCTTCTTCTTCTTCTTCTTCTTCTTCTTCTTCTTCTTCTTCTTCTTCTCTTCCTCCTCCTCCTTCTTCTTCTTCTTCTTCTTCTTCTTCTTCTTCTTCTTCTTCTTCTTCTTCTTCTGCTTCTTCTTCTTCTTCTTCTTCTTCTTCTTCTTCTTCTTCTTCTTCTTCTTCTTCTTCTTCTTCTTCTTCTTCTTCTTCTTCTTCTTCTTCTTCTCCTCCTCCTCCTCCTCTTCCTTCTTCTTCTTCTTCTTCTTCTTCTTCTTCTTCTTCTTCTTCTTCTTCTTCTTCTTCTTCTTCTTCTTCTTCTTCTTCTTCTTCTTCTTCTCCTTCTTCTTCTTCTTCTTCCTCTTCTTCTTCTTCTTCTTCTTCTTCTTCTTCTTCTTCTTCTTCTTCTTCTTCTTCTTCTTCTTCTTCTTCTTCTTCTTCTTCTTCTTCTTCTTCTATTCCTCCTCCTCCTCCTCCTCCTTCTTCTTCTTCTTCTTCTTCTTCTTCTTCTTCTTCTTCTTCTTCTTCTTCTTCTTCTTCTTCTTCTTCTTCTTCTTCTTCTTCTTCTTCTTCTTCTCCTCCTCCTCCTCCTTCTTATTCTTCTTCTTCTTCTTCTTCTTCTTCTTCTTCTTCTTCTTCTTCTTCTTCTTCTTCTTCTTCTTCTTCTTCTTCTTCTTCTTCTTCTTCTTCTTCTTCATCCCTTTATAAACAATTGAATCATAGGCGCTGAATCAACTCATGCCAAGCCATCCTATCTTTCGTCATCTCCTGCAGCTTCCTCCATGTCCAACAGACATTATTAATCTCTGCCTCTAGCTATCGTGACCCTGCTGCTCCAGCCATGTCCAACAGACATTATTAATCTCTGACTCTAGCTCTCGTGACCCTGCTGCTCCAGCCATGTCCAACAGACATTATTAATCTCTGCCTCTAGCTCTCGTGATCCTGCTGCTCCATCCATGTCCAACAGACATTATTAATCTCTGACTCTAGCTCTCGTGATCCTGCTGCTCCAGCCATGTCCAACAGACATTATTAATCTCTGACTCTAGCTCTCGTGACCCTGCTGCTCCAGCCATGTCCAACAGACATTATTAATCTCTGACTCTAGCTCTCGTGATCCTGCTGCTCCAGCCATGTCCAACAGACATTATTAATCTCTGACTCTAGCTCTCGTGATCCTGCTGCTCCAGCCATGTCCAACAGACATTATTAATCTCTGACTCTAGCTCTCGTGATCCTGCTGCTCCAGCCATGTCCAACAGACATTATTAATCTCTGACTCTAGCTCTCGTGATCCTGCTGCTCCAGCCATGTCCAACAGACATTATTAATTTCTGACTCTAGCTCTCGTGACCCTGCTGCTCCAGCCATGTCCAACAGACATTATTAATCTCTGACTCTAGCTCTCGTGATCCTGCTGCTCCAGCCATGTCCAACAGACAGTATTAATCTCTGACTCTAGCTCTCGTGATCCTGCTGCTCCAGCCATGTCCAACAGACATTATTAATCTCTGCCTCTAGCTCTCGTGATCCTGCTGCTCCATCCATGTCCAACAGACATTATTAATCTCTGCCTCTAGCTCTCGTGATCCTGCTGCTCTATCCATGTCCAACAGACATTATTAATCTCTGCCTCTAGCTCTCGTGATCCTGCTGCTCCAGCCATGTCCAAACAGACAATTATTAATCTCTCCTCTAGCTATCGTGATCCTGCTGCTCCAGCCATGTTCCAACAGACATTATTAATCTCTTGCCTCTAGCTATCGTGATCCTGCTGCTCCAGCCAGTCCATACAGACAATTATAATCTCGGACCTCAGCTATCGGGACCCTGCCTGCGTCCAGCCATGATCACACAGGACATTATTAATCCTGGCCTCTAGCTATCGACTGGACCCTGCTGCTCCAGCCATGTTCCCAACATACATTATTAATCTCTGCCTCCTAGCTATCGTGAATCCGTGCTGCTCCATCCATGTCCAACCAGTGACATTATTAATCTCTGCCTGCTAGCTTATCGTGATCCCTGCTGCTCCCACCATGTCCAACAGACATTATTAATCTCTGAACTCTAGCTCTCGTGATCCTGCTGCTCCAGCCATGTCCAACAGCATTTATTAACTCTCTGCCTCTAGCTCTCGTGATCCCTGCTGCTGCCCATTCCATGTCCACAGAATATTATATCTCTGACTCTAGCTCTTCGTTATACCTTGCTGCTCCTATCCATGTCCTAACAGACATTATAATTCTCTGGACCTCTAGCTCTCGGGATTCCTTGCTGCTCCTCCATGGATCCAACAGACATTTCTTAATCTCGGACATCTAGCTCTTCGTTATTCCTGCTGCTCCAGCCATGTCCAACAGACATTATTAATCTCTGACTCAAGCTCTCGTGATCCTGCTGCTCCAGCCATGTCCAACAGACATTATTAATCTCTGCCTCTAGCACTCGTGATCCTGCTGCTCCATCCATGTCCAACAGACATTATTAATCTCTGCCTCTAGCTCTCGTGATCCTGCTGCTCCAGCCATGTCCAACAGACATTATTAATCTCTGACTCTAGCTCTCGTGATCCTGCTGCTCCAGCCATGTCCAACAGACATTATTAATCTCTCACTCTAGCTCTCGTGATCCTGCTGCTCCAGCCATGTCCAACAGACATTATTAATCTCTGCCTCTAGCTCTCGTGATCCTGCTGCTCCATCCATGTCCAACAGACATTATTAATCTCTGACTCTAGCTCTCGTGATCCTGCTGTTCCATCCATGTCCAACAGACATTATTAATCTCTGCCTCTAGCTCTCGTGATCCTGCTGCTCCAGCTATGTCCAACAGACATTATTAATCTCTGACTCTAGCTCTCGTGATCCTGCTGCTCCAGCTATGTCCAACAGACATTATTAATCTCTGACTCTAGCTCTCGTGATCCTGCTGCTCCAGCTATGTCCAACAGACATTATTAATCTCTGACTCTAGCTCTCGTGATCCTGCTGCTCCAGCTATGTCCAACAGACATTATTAATCTCTGACTCTAGCTCTCGTGATCCTGCTGCTTCAGCCATGTCCAACAGACATTATTAATCTCTGACTCTAGCTCTCGTGATCCTGCTGCTCCAGCTATGTCCAACAGACATTATTAATCTCTGACTCTAGCTCTCGTGATCCTGCTGCTGCTCCATCCATGTCCAACAGACATTATTAATCTCTGCCTCTAGCTCTCGTGATCCTGCTGCTGCTCCATCCATGTCCAACAGACATTATTAATCTCTGCCTCTAGCTCTCGTGATCCTGCTGCTCCAGCCATGTCCAACAGACATTATTAATCTCTGCCTCTAGCTATCGTGATCCTGCAGCTTCCTCCATGTCCAACAGACATTATTAATCTCTGCCTCTAGCTCTCGTGATCCTGCTGCTCCATCCATGTCCAACAGACATTATTAATCTCTGTCTCTAGCTCTCGTGATCCTGCTGCTCCATCCATGTCCAACAGACATTATTAATCTCTGCCTCTAGCTCTCGTGATCCTGCTGCTTCATCCATGTCCAATAGACATTTTTAATCTCTGACTCTAGCTCTCGTGATCCTGCTGCTCCATCCATGTCCAACAGACATTATTAATCTCTGCCTTTAGCTCTCGTGATCCTGCTGCTCCAGCCATGTCCAACAGACATTATTAATCTCTGCCTCTAGCTATCGTGATCCTGCTGCTCCAGCCATGTCCAACAGACATTATTAATCTCTGCCTCTAGCTATCGTGATCCTGCTGCTCCAGCCATGTCCAACAGACATTATTAATCTCTGCCTCTAGCTCTCGTGATCCTGCTGCTCCAGCCATGTCCAACAGACATTATTAATCTCTGCCTCTAGCTCTCGTGATCCAGCAGCGCCCTCCGAAAATGTCAAATTTATTATATTTACTGTCTTCTACCATATGTTCTGTCTTTCCAAATATATACTAGTTCTATCTAGCATTCCAGGTGCCGATTCTGGAGATTTTCACCGGTGAAAGGAAGTATTTCTGCGATACAGACTCCTTGTGGCTTTCTCCGCATCTAGTCATAGCACGTCTAGAAGAGCATTCTTTTCTCTTGGTTGGCTGAGTTATCTGTTTTCCCCTGCAGTGGTTGGCTGAATTAGTCTGGTTTCCCCTAAGGTGGTTTCTGAGTTAGTCTGGTTTCCCCTACGGTGCTTGGCTGAGTTAGTATGTTTTCCCCTACGGTGTTTGGTTGAGTTAGTCTGTTTTCCCATGATCTTTACACTGTTTTCATGGTTGGTTGGAACTTGCAGCTAAAGTTTTGTACGGGATGGGGAAGCTAATCCCAAGAACAACCTTTCATAGTCGTGGCGTACAACATGCAGGGTCAGCTACAGTGTTACTATTCTTTGCTTGTCCAAGGGCCCAAGTATCACACGGTCGGGTGCTTATTCATTATGACGGAAAAGGCCATAAGTTTTCATATAAATATATACACATATGGAATAACCAATGATGTGTTTCG
>JACEFZ010014079.1:190000-337367 GCA_014155875.1 Cepaea nemoralis
TTTTTTAAAGACTACCTGTTCTGCTAATTTACTTTTTATTTTATTTTTGCAAAGTGCCATGACCACTAACTTTATTGAACAATTTTTCAAACATATCCTCCTTTTAGTGGTCAAGTTCTGCTCTTTGAGGTAGTTGTAAAATTGGGATAGTCTCGGTTTTACCGGTTTCTTTGTGGCTTTTAATTTGTTTCACACGCCAGACATGGTATGTTTTTGTGAATTTAAATGCTCGACAGAATTGTTTCTTATAGCTTTCCTTTGCTTGGTGTTTGTGTTTGTTTCATTTCTTATTACCTTATATTCTTCGAGATTGATTTTTTTCTGTTACGCCTATATTTGTTTCTTTCCGAGATCTGTGGAGATACTACGCCATACAGCAGGGCACATGATAATGATGGTAATAAACTAATATTACTAATAATTATCCTTTAACTTTTGCTGGGTCACTAGTTGTAGTAACATTTTTATTATCGCATGTTACACCGTAAACAGTTCCAAGGTACATTATCTAGTATATTTTATGAATTATGAACGCCGCACCCCCAGCAACATTATATGTATGTTCTGGTATATTAATATTAAGAACTTGTTGGGAATTTAGATTAGGTATTCGTGTTTTCACATGAATATTCATTAACACTTGACTTAGGTTTTGATGTTTTCACATGGGTAATCATGCTTTCACTTATGTAATTATACGTTTTAACATGTGTATTGTCTGCATAAGCATACTATTTATGCTTTCACTTAGGTATTCATGCTATTCCCGAAATATTGTTTCCACTTTATTGTCCCTGATTTCACACAAATATTCATGCTTTTACCTAGGTATTCATGTTTACATCGGGGTATTCGTGTTTTCACTGAGGTATTTATGTGTTCTCATCTCATCATGTTCCTCTTGTACCTTGCGGTGTCGAGGTGAAGTATAAACAGCAGGAGAGTGCCCGCTTATGGGCTTCATGTATCTATATTCCCATGAACTCTGTTATTCCTGCGTCCATCGTTTACGTGGTCGGCCTCTTCCTCTGCTTCCCTCTGGTCTGTACATCATTGCTTGTTATGGTATACTGTTAGTTGGTAACCTACTTGCATGGCCAAACCATTTAACTTGCTGCCTTCTAATAAAATCTAGTGCAGTTATAACCTCCACTTTAGTCCTGATTTCTTCATTTCTGATCTTATCTCTTCTTGATACATTGAATATTCTCAGGAATCTCATTTCTGTTGTGATTTTTCTTTTATCTTTTTCTGTCATTGTCCAGGTTTGGCATTGATAACATAGAGTTAGTAGGAAGATTGTATTGTAAAGTGCTTTCTTAGTAGTTATTCATACATGTTTGTTCATTAGACAGTATTGGTGCCATTTGTCCAATGAGTTGGTTTGCCTTATTGCATCTATTTTCGATCTCGTCTTCTGATTTGCCATTTATGTGTTAACTTGGGCATTCGTACTGTCACTTGGGTATTTATAATTTCACTTGGGTATTCATACTGTCCGTGGTCGAGGGGTTAGCAGCTTTCTCCGTAACCGCGAATACTCTCGTGGTTGACGTGAGCGCACGAGAATTGGAAGCGGTTCGAGTCGCGTCAGTGACTTATAAGAGTATGGGGCCGGTCGCTCAGAAAGTCGTGGCTCGCTGATGAGCTTAATCTAGCCTAGGAATCAACATACAGCTGAAAGATGCTGATGTTGAGCGCAGTATCCTGAAACAGGATGGAAACGCGAAAAAAAAAAATCATACTGTCACTTGGGTATTCATACTTTCACTTGAGTATTCATACTTTCACTTGAGTATTCATACTTTCTCTTGGGTATTTATACTTTCACTTTGGTATAAATGTATTAATTTTCGTATTCATACTTTCTCTTGGATATTATTACGTTCACTTTTGTATTCATACTTTCACTTTGGTATGCATACTTTCACTTGGGTATGCATACTTTCACTTGGGTATGCATTCTTTTACTTGGATATACACACATAATTTCACTTGGGTATTCATGACTGCTTGTAGTGATAATGCCTGTACACATTGTTATTCATTATATTGTCATGTGGTTATTATTCCATTTGCGAATGATCTGAAATACGTTGTTTAAATTGCATATAAATTGTCTACACATTTTACAACACACGCTGAAAGGTCCCATAACTAAGAT
Source organism: Cepaea nemoralis (assembly GCA_014155875.1). NCBI lineage: Eukaryota > Metazoa > Mollusca > Gastropoda > Stylommatophora > Helicidae > Cepaea > Cepaea nemoralis. Next base: position 192,165 of record JACEFZ010014079.1, read on the forward strand.
GACCGTTTTTATCTGATTATTGTTTAGAACTTTTTATGGCTGTTTCCTTTTATATGGCGCTCGTCTTTAAACACGGCCCAATATATATTAAGACTGCACTCATAGTTTCTATTGGCTTTGTGTATTTGGGTTTTCTTCTTTATTCTCATGTGGCACGAGCACTATCTTTCCTGACTTATGTTATTTTATCTGGATGTATGTTGGTGTGTTGTTGTTGGCCCCATAAATCTTCTATGCATTTACCGATTCCAGCGCGTGGCATATTTAATTTACAGATATGGCGCTTGCTGTGTTTTTAGGTTAAAGGCAAAGGTAATCTTCATGCAGTTATAGCATACCATGGATGTAGTCTTCTCTTCATCTGATTGTCATCTCCCAGTGGAGCATAGGTCCTCAACCAGCTGACTTCAAGCCCTTTATAGAATTGTTCATGGTTGACCGGATTTCACATCTAAAGATTATTTTACAGGCGGGGTAGTCAGTCTAGTCTTAGCCAGCCCTCCTCAGTCGCACCTTACGACAATCGTGGTAGGTTACAATGTTACTATTCTTGGCTCCGCTTATGGGCCCAGGTAACTCACGGGCGACTATAAATATGTGCTAGACTGGCATTATTTTGACCACATGACCTTAAGTTGATGTGACCCGCATCGTGGCTGTCACCCTACCCCTTAGGCAGTTCTTCACTTTTCAAGTATTGGGTTGGAGTCGTCACGTCAACTCGTGAAATACCTGCAACCCGTGGGGTGACACATTGAATTACCTGCAACCCGTGGGGTGAACAGTGAATTACCTGCAACCCGTGGGGTGACACAGTGAATTACCGCAACCCGTGAGGTGACACAGTGAATTACCTGCAACCCGTGGGGTGACACAGTGAATTACCTGCAACCCGTGGGGTGACACAGTGAAATACCTGCAACCCGTGGGGTGACACAGTGAATTACCTGCAACCCGTGAGGTGACACAGTGAATTACCTGCAACCCGTGAGGTGACACAGTGAAAAACCTGCAACCCGTGGGGTGACACAGTGAATTACCTGCAACCCGTGAGGTGACACAGTGAAAAACCTGCAACTCGTGGGGTAAAGATGACCAACACACACCTAATCTCAGGCAGTCCATGTTTGCTGAGTCATGACCTGGTGACATCCTAATATACGCGCGCGCGCGCGCGCACGCACACACACACACACACACGCGGAGTTTATTTGTATGTTTATTTTTATGATGGGTAAATTTGGAGGTTATAAAATAGTGAAAACAGATGAAATAGTACTTGTAGCAAGAAGTGATAAACATCGTTACCACAGATGGCAAAAAGTAAGGACTAAATAACCCCAAAACAAAACTTAAGGTCAGTGAAGAAAATAGTAAAAAAAACTATCAAAGTATACATTAATAGCAAACAGGGTAACACTGAAAAAAGTAGACATATTCAAATAAGTGAGTGTTGAGTGAGTGGCACCTTGCAGTCTTGACAGACCAAAGTATGTGAGTTGGAATTTCGCCAAAATTCCATCACAATGCCAGGGCAGAGCTTCACAGAACATGTGGTGCCCAAACGACACGTCCCTCTCTCGGCCTTGCCTCGTTTGACCCAGAGGAAAGGATAACCAAAACGTCTGGAACAAGGTAATCTGCAGACGCTGTCGGCTCAGCGTCAAACCTCTGAGACCTCGCCTCCACGAGCAGGTGGCGAGTGGTGGCCAGACCCTGGAACCCAAGGGACCCGACTTAGAGGCGTTCAGCCAAGTCCCACAGGTGAGGGCCTCGTACGCGCCTGGACCATAGGACGCATACATCTGTCAAACACAAGTGTCCGGACCTGTGTACTAGCGTCAGACTCCCCGCCTGACTTTTACGGTTCCCGCGACCACCAGGAATAGGCTCGCCGGAGATATTGCTCGTCTGTTACGAGCAAATCTCCCATCCTTCCACTGTGCGGATCTCGCGGGAGACCCTGTTGAGCTTGACTCTAGTCCGACTTTGTGAAGATACATGAAGGGTGTAGCATAGGTGGGAGCGCAAGTGCAAATTAGAATACCACTATCGTTTCTTTATCGTTTCAAATAAGTAGGGACAATTATAACAGATGGAAACAGTGACACAGAGATAACATGCAGATTATTCCACGCAGAGGCAGAATCATCCAAACGAAGAACATTCTGTGTAATTTCATGGAAGTGAAAAAAAAAGTTTTTTTTATGGAGGACATAGAGATGTAGATTTTACCTAGAATGCTAAGAATCACACAGATGGTTAAGAGTTGAGCCAAGAACCTACATCATTGCACTCAGGGTATTCCCATAAGCGCCCTGTCATCATCTTCAACAGCCAGCGTAGAGTTCCAATACAATGCAATTTGATTATATGTCAGTCTTGCTTTACCTCGGTGTGACGACTGTCTACCAGATCCTCTGACCACTCCCTGCTGTCGGATTCTCTCTAGATAGTCTATCTGTTCTTCTACATTAATCATGCGCTCCCAGAGGGCCTTCACCACATCTGCTATATCATTCATCAAATCACCCCTCAATGATGCAGCACTAGTCAGTCTGCCTGCCTGTTCATTGTCAACCACACCAGATTGTCCTGGAGAAAAGATCCAGCTAATGGTCACAATCCACGACTCTAAATCGACGCATGCCATTCAGCACAAAGCATGCCACTCTTCACCCTTGTCAGCATGTTTTGTGAATAAGTCACAATCACAACATGCGTATACAGTTTGTTCTCCAACCAGTGGAAAGCTGCATTTAACACCCCACCTCTATTATTCTCAGATGGTTAAGACATATCTAGTGCTGCTAGAAGCCAGTTCACAAAGACATTTAACTACCAACATCAGGACAAGACCGTTGTAATTTTTTAAAGTTGTATATGAGACAAGAGGGTTTGAGGAAGATCGCCACAGTCGGAAAGATCATGGGAATTAGAGACAGAGAGATACAATTCAGACTGTTATGACAGAGTGGTACAGTAGTCAAATTTATCAAGAACACTGAGTAAGGATGCTTATCGAGAGAACAGGGCCCCTTCACCACTTTGCACGGCACATGGTAATAATGAATAAAATATCCACCAGCTGAATACTGGTCTTGACTTTAAATTTACCCCCAGAAACCGCGTGTCTGTAAAAGAAAGCTAATAGAAAAAGAGACAAGTTTTTAGTTGCCACTGACTGTATTTTTTGTCCTCTGTAGATTCATGATAACGTCTCCACCTTCTGTTGCTGATCCACCTATAAATTCGTGGGTCCAAGTAGTTATTTGGTAATGTTCTTGTGTGTAGTTGCTTTTCGTCTTCTATTATTGGAAAAAAAATGTCATGCTAAGTGTTCTTTTTGTCAATACCAGGAATGTTTTCTATAATCTCAAACAAGTGCGGTTGTCTCCAAGCTGGGAACCTGTGTGGATTATAGATGGGTTTGGTTGATATGTTGAATATAGATCTGTCCTGATATGTCTTTTTGCAGATTTTCCAAATTCGTTTCGCTATAGTCATTCCATTCCTAGCCATACATTATCGAATCTTTTGGTGACCTCTCAGTATTCTAACATTTTCTGCCTGGTGCTGGTCTCTGCTATCGTTTCTACCCCGCGTTGGTTGTAGACATGTAATTGTTTCCAGCTTGTTAATGGGCGTTGTGTTGAAACCTCTAGTTAAAATACGCACTATTTGATCATGGACACGATTTATTTTGTTAACGTTTGACTAAAAATTTCTGACAGCCAAATCCGGAGAATATGGTGGGCGTGGAAGAATATCAGTAATCTAATCCTTGGCTGCTGACTGTACAAGCCGTGCTTCATGAGGGGGCGCGTTGTCGTGGATAAAAGGACAATTTTAAGTGCGTGTTGTCCCACGTTTTCTAATCACAGCCTTTGTTTTAATTTGGTAAGAAGATTTACACAGTACTGTCCATGTTGTCCCGAAACTGGTATTTTTTTCAGTAGAACACCTTTGGTCACTTTCCCAGCAGATTTATGTGCTCTCGACTTCATAGGTGTTGGGGAAGTCCGGAGTTTTTCCATTGCGTGCTAAAAATTTGAACCATAATGGTCAGCCCAAATCTCATCTACTGTCACTTTGGTCGTCAAAATGTTTTCTAACTGGCACTTTTTGAGCAATAGTCGACAGGAATTTACCACCACTCTTCACGTGTCAACAGGCGCTGAACGGAACGAATACACACGCTTCTCATGTTCCGTCCACTGTATAAAATTCTACCAACTATTCCTTCAAACAGTTGTAATGCACGAGCTACCTCCACAGTTATCATTTTTCGATCTTTGTCAGTGATTTTCTTCATTCTTGCTGCAATCCCGTCGATGCACTCTTAAGGGGATTTCTCAGTCCTTGGGAGATCAGCATTTTCATCGCCACATAAAACTGTCTACACTAGTTTTTGTTAAGCATCCGAAGGGCAGGCATAATGAAACACTGGTTCCAACTTCCTGTGTAGTTTTATAGGTGTTTCCTATGTAATTCAGTAACTTTATCACAGCCCTGGCCTCTGACTTCTCGATTGTTCTGACAAATAGTTGGAGCAGCAGTTACAATGAAGATGATATGTTGCGCCGTGTGGGAGAATCCATTGTAGAAACAAATTCCGACTTCACGCGTTCAGTAAAAATATGAGGGGCTCTGAATGTACCTGGTTGCAGCTTTCTCTTGTTAACACCTGTGTCAGGGTCTTAAACCTGGCTCGTTAACCGAACACATGTGAGACAGTACAAGTACAACGTGATTTGACTTAAGACTCAACGACACAACGTTCAATGGATTTATTCACAGATCATATACAGTACGATGATCACTACAAGATATACTTGATACTTCAAGACACTTACATATACAATACAGCTCACAGTCTAACTCTCAAGATGTCCAGACACTCGACTTTCAGGCACAGAAACCACACAACGCCTTTCTCTCATCATGCGTCCAGTCGAGTCCACGTCCCAGAGCTGTCTCCCGATAGCTCGCAACTTGCCTCCCCACCTGAAGTGGCTTCACGAGGCATGCGTGCGTCTTGCGTCGTCCTTGCCTGACCGCTGGCCGTCTCGTCAGCCAGCAACCTCGCAGGCAGGTAACTACTACTCGCCTGGCGGCGTAACGAAGTTACTTCATCCCTGCTGGGGACTAAGTCGCCTGGCGGCCGTAACGATGTCACTGCATCACTGCACTGTTCTAGACTCTGACAACCTGTATAGCCAGGATAAAGTCTTACGCCCATTCCCTTATGTGGTTCTTGACGCAGTATTTTTCCAAGTCGATTACTTATTGGAAATGTTGGCATTAGTCAACGGCTTTGAATATTTAAGACAACAACCAGTTGTCCTGGCTGTAAATTTATGCATGAATCCTTGCGTAGTTCCGTAGCAGCATATAATTTTAATTCTCTCGATACTGTACAGTGAGAAGTTTGTGTGTGTGTTTTTTGCTGATTCATTATCAACATACGCCACATTACAATATTCGTCCCACCTCCCCAACTACCACCCCTGTCGTCTCTCCCCCCCCCCCCAGACGCCTGAGCCGATTTTGTGTGTGTGTGCGTGTGTGTGTGCGTGTGTGTGTGTTAAAACAAGGGACGGGGGTGAGGGGTGGGGAGATGTGAGGGAGAGAGAAAGAAAAACTGAAACTTTCATTCTACCGTACACGTTATTCTTACCCACTGTGTTATAAAGTTATAGTTAATGTAAATGCCTGTGTCACATAACGTTACTTTAACCCTTTTTATGCCAGGGCAGATGTTATTTTATTGATTTTCTAGTTGCTTTAATGCTTCTGTTGTAGATGCTATTTTAACTCGTTCAGTCCAGGGCAGATAATAGTTTCACCCAATGTTCGAGTTAATTAAAATTCTTCTATCATAGATGTTATTTTAACTCTTTCAGACCACGACAGATATTAGTTTCACCCAATGTTCTAGTTAATGAAAATTATTCTAGCATAGATGTTATTTTAACTCTTTCAATCCACGGCAGATATTAGTTTAACCCAATGTTCTAGTTAATTAAAATGCTTCTTTCATATATGTTATTTTAATTCTTTGAGTCCACGGCAGATATTAGTTTCACTCAATGTTCTGGTTAATTAAAATGCTTCTATCATAGATGTTATTTTAACTCTTGCAGCCCACAGCAGATGTTACTTTTATCAACTGTCAAAGAAAAACTGATATGGGTGTTTATCACATGATGATGTTGTTGTTGTTTGTCCATCAAGAATGATGATGACCATTCATTTAATCCAGTGGGGTTGAAAGTATGGAGCCGTGAGTTCTATGATGGCCGATAAGGCCTATTTTTGCTCGAAATGTTCTTTGACAATGTGGACAAAGAATGCTTGACGTTTCTGGAGAAGGATTTCCTGCAGTGGTTTGTCTGTCCTGCCTTTTCTTCACAGCTCTTGCAGTCCTGGCCGCCCCACACGTCCCGGGTTGCTGAGGGCCCTAACCTCGCGAGCGAGTACAAAAAAGTCAGAAAAGTGCCCCAGTCGAAGGGTTACGGAAAACTGTCTGTATCTAACTCATAGAGAGTGTAGACAAAAGTGGAAGAATGTCTCATCAACGCGAAATGGAACGCACGGCGAGCGAACTATTGCGTGGTCTGAAGTCACAAGCAAAAAGCTTACCGAGTGGATGTCACTCGCAGTCTGACCGCTCCTGGTGTGTGATTGAGCGATCGGTGGCAAGTGGGATGCCCAACACATGGAAGTGAGGAACTAAAGCAGCCATGAGCAGGACGTGGAAACTCCTTGGGTGAGCCAAGTCTCAGAGCAATATGTGCCGGCTCTGCAATTATGGAAGCCTCCTTGGATAGCGAGATAATGCCCATGGTCTGCCCCTGCCTTCCCTTGAGGGCAGACCACGATATCGTTGATCGTCCTATCTTGACCAGCTGAGATGTGGGTGACATTACAACAGTCTAACGTGTCTCGAAACCAGAGGAAGGTTAACCTCACTAAAAAATGCCCGCCGGAAGTCGGAAGTGTCGTCCTACGGGTGGCAAACTAAAAATTGACACTACGCATTTACGTCCGAGTGAAATGTCTCGTCCAAATGTCTCCCGTGCTAGGAACAGCTCTGACTACCTAGTTTCCGAATGCCGCTCTTGTTCGGAACAGCTCTGACTAGGTAGTTTTCCGAATGTCCGCCGTGCCTGGAACAGCTCTGATGGGTACAGGGACAAGCACATGTCCGAAAACTCGCTTAGTGGAAACCAACCGCAGAGCTGACTGGTTTGTGCAGGAACGGCCCAGGGCGAGCGAAATGCCCAATATATTGAAGTGAGGAATTAAAACAGCCATGAGCAGGACGTGACGATTCCCTCGGTAAACCCAGCACCAGAGCGTTATGTGCCGGCTCTGCAATTATGGAAGCCACCCAGGATGGCGAAAAATGCTATGGACTGTCCCTGCCTTCACTTGAGGGATGACCGTGTAGTCTTCGACTGTTCCAACTAGACCAGCTGAGATGTGGACGGTACCACAAAAGTGAGAGTCTCCCAGGATTGCTAAACTGGCCAAAAATGCACGCTAAAAGTCGGATTTGTTGGCCTGAGGGTTTCGACCCGAGGGTGCCTAACCAGACACACCGCAATCACATCTGAAAAAATCACTCCGGATGAACGCAAAGAAGAAGAAGAACTCTTTCAGTCTTAGCTAGGTTGTAATTTTACCCACCCGGTTCTAGTTACTTCAAGCGACTTTATCATAGATATTATTTAACACTTTCAGTCTTAGGTAGGTTGTAATTTTACCCACCCGGTTCTAGTTACTTCAAGCGACTTTATCATATATATTATTTAACACTTTCAGTGTCGTATAGATGATACTTTTACTCACTCTGTCTAGTTTTATTAAATGACTCCCATATATATTATTTTAATATCTTTAGTTCAAGGCAAATATCACTTTTACCCACCATGTGGTAGTTACTTTAAGTGACGCTACCATAGATTTTGCGACAATTTTGGCCACATTATGAGAATAGAAAAACTGTAACTTACTGTAATAACAGGACCGATATATTGAGAGAGAAAATGAGGAAAGCACATTTTCACTATGGCATAGAAAGATGCCAGCACACGAATCACAATATGCGGAGAAGCTTGATCGCCCACGCCAGCCGGAAAGGCATTTGGTCATGATGGTTCTTATTCATTTGGTGACGCATCTGTCGCACCATTTTCATTCCTGCTTTATCATATTATCCCTCACATCCATTTCTATAATCTTCTCCGGCGTAACTGAAATAAACAAAACAAAAACAAAAACGTCATTGTGAATTTGAATAATGAAAACAAACAATATAGTGCACAGTTTATTGCCTACCTATTTCCTTGTTTTTCGTCAGGTGAATAAGTCGAACATATAATAATAGTATAGCTGAATATGACAGCGAATCTTGGAATGTAAATAAAATGAACAAATTAGGAAGAAATTGGAAGCAGCAGAGATGTGGCTCTTGAGACGAATGTTGCGAATTCCTTGGACTGCCAGAGTAACTAACGATGATTGTCTGAAAGAGGCTAATGAAACTATAACATTACGTATAACAACAAGAAAGAGACAAACAGCTTTCTTTGGTCTTGTGATGAGAAGAGAGGCATTGGAGAACATCGTGAGGACTAGAAAGATCGAGGGGAAGAGAGGCAGAGGACGACTAAGAGAAATGATATTGAATGATTGAGACAGTGGCATGGAGGAATATATTCAGCAGAGTTGACCCAGAACACCAGAGACCAAGGTCTGTGAAGAGACCTGAACGCATATGCCAGCTGACAAGGCACTTGATGATGATGATAGCTGATGCGTCTGCAATACACTCTAGTAAACCTCAATTATGTAAGCAAAAATACATGATAGTCTCTTTAAAATTGCGGTGGTGACATTGAATCAAATAACAGTATGTTTTGTCTATTAAGCTTGAAAGGATTCATTACGCTACTTCATTATATGTTTAATATTTCTTCAGTAGGGTGCATCTGATGAGATCCAGCGAAATATGCCGGGCAGTTAATTGTGCATTGTTTTGTATGTGTCTTCATTATGCAAATGTCAATGTCTGTCATTTTGTTCTGATGATTTCATTTGCTTTCATGTAGTCGACACTTTGGGGCGTGTTTGTCAAGTGTTGATTTGTATGGCACGCTTAGTGATTGGACAACAGTTTATTAATACACCCATGGTAAGCTTACACAGTCTCAAACATAAGAGGAGCGAAGTGCTACACAAAAGGTATTTCCATTGCAGGCACTGCTGTTAGAGAGCGATATTTTAAGCTTTTGCATATTCAAGGCCACGACATGAGTAGTTCCACAGCAGATTTCCACAGAGGGCAATATTTTAAGGCCACAAAATATGAGATGGGTTGCCGAGTTCCTGTCCTTATTGACTTTCCTTGTCAGAAAATGCTAACATTTGTCTGGTAACCCTTGTTGTGAGGCTGGGTCAATCACAGGCCCTACTGTTCGGAAGAAATAATATGCCTCTGCTAGGAATGAAATCCGGGCCACTGTCTTGGCAGGCAGTGCTCTAACCACTATGCCAGAGCGGCTCATAGTTTTAGGTCATCATCATCATCACCGTCCACTTTTCCCGTCAAGTGTCGTGGGGTGGAATAATTAGCGTTCGAGCGCCCGATGGGTGGCACTGGATAGTGTCATTCCTTGAGATTGTACAATGTCTTTGATGTCGGCAATCCGTTTTCTTCTCGGGCGTCCTCTTGCTCTCGTCGCAGATGATCTTTGATGTAGGGCCAGTGCTGGTAGTTGATGGTGTTGCATTCTAACGAGATGGCCAGACCATTTGATCTTCTGTTGCTCCCACCCCCTTCCCCCCCCCCCCCCCCCCCTCTAAATGTGGCACAATGTGTTGATCCCACTGTCTGCCTGATAACATTTCTTATTCGGTCTCGGATTGTTAAGTTGGCAACTCTCCTCAGACATCTCATCTCACAGGTGTTGATTTTGCGTAAGTGTGATTTGGATAATGTCCAAGTTTGAGATTGGTAGCATAGGGTTGGTGTGAATATACTGTTTATTATCTGTTGTTTTGAGGACATAGGTATGTTTGGATATTTCAGTATGGGTGATAGTTATGTAAGTGTACTTGCTTTTTGACATCTGATTTCGATTTCTCTATCTAATCTGCCTTCTTCTGTGATCATACTTCTAAGATATTTGAATTCTTTAACTTGTTTAAGAGATGTGCCATTTATCTGTATAATTAGGGGACCAGGAGATCTGCTAACTTGCATTACTTCGGTTTTGGCTATATTTATACTAATATTGTATCTGCTGCATGTTAAACTCAGATTATTAAAATGATATTGCAGTCTGCCCTCGTCGCTATATAAAACAGGCACTGATCGCCTGCAAATTGAAGTTCATTTATTGCATGTGGATCTGTTGTTTCACCTGAAGTATAGTTTTAGGCTCTTATTTATACTGTGCAGAAAAAAGAGAAAGCGAACAACTGGATATGTCCCGAATTCTGTTGCGTAACCTCATATTTAAAAGGCTAATGTCTGCTAAACAGTTAGTTGCATGTACTTTACAGGACGTTGCAACCAACCTCCAATATTAATTCGCAGTTTGTGATTTACTAGACAATTTATACGTTGAATAGTTTGCCATTGCATTCTAAACTGCCGATGCCTCGTACCATCAAAATCAACATAAAGTGACCTGCTTCCAAATCGCTCGCTGCTGATTTCGAAATCCTCAAATATCAGTTTTTGGGAACCCTTGAGACAGTTAAAATACAGGAAGAAACACATTCATGAGTATTGATGGGCAAACATAGAAAGAGGCCAGAACTAGAGAACTGGAACTTTAAAAGACGACAGCGCTTCACTGAAAGACCACGTGGAATTATGGCTAGCGCACTCGCCCGCCGGTACAATGGTCATGTGTTCGTATCCCACTCGAGATGGGTCTTTTCGCCCCATTGGCCAGGGCCACCGTGTCGACCCAGCCTAAACTTGGTATCAGAGAATGTCATGCCAAGTAAAGGCTGTCGACGTGATATTATAACTAGTGATTACCTAAACTGGAGATGTGCTTCTTGTTGACAAGAATGTTGACAATATCTTGGTCTGATAAGAAATTAAATACTGGGGCATTGAGAGCTGCAAGAGTTACAAGATCACTCATCGAAACGGTAAGGGGGGAAAAAAATGATATGTATGAGGCATATCAACAGAAAAGGTAGAGCAGAACGTTCGCTTCATGTGAGGGGAAATATGGGACAAGATAGGCAAAAGACGACAAAGAAAGATATATGTGGAAAAGTAACGGCTGTGCAGCAAACAATAATACGGGGCGTGATCAATTGAAACCAGTCCCAATGACTTTATTACTAACGTTTGTTGCATGCCATTTACAGGGCATCGTAATCAACCTCATCATTTATAGGTTCTTTGTGTGTTACCAGGCAAGTTTACGTTCAGTAGTTTGCCATTGCTTTCTTAACTACCGACGCTCATACCATTGTTAAAAATCAACACAAGGTGATGTACTTTCAAATGGCCTTCACCTGAGTTCGAACGAGGTATGCGGGATTGTCCATTCGCCACAAAGGTCTACAAGTTCTATCAGCAGGTGTGGCAGAATGCAAACAAGGCAACTGTCAGCAAGCAAGCATGTACATGGGCTAGTCAGAAGTCGTCGCCGCAAGCATCAGAATGCAAACAAGGCAACTGTCAGCAAGCAAGCATGTACATGGGCTAGTCAGAAGTCGTCGCCGCAAGCATTTCATATACACATCCCACAGCTTACGGAGACGACGGATACCGTCCGCGAAAACAGGACTGCTCATTGTACCATTTGGTCACCTCGGTCATGATGTCTGCATTGGTGAGGAATCTTTGCTCTTTAGAGCTTTTTATGAGGATAGGTACAAATGAAAATCACATGGTGGAGCGAAGAATGACACATTTCTGATGCGCATAGTGCCGGGCGGTGCATCGTGGTGCCACAACCTTGAGCTGTGTAGCAACAAAGCCATCACACAGCGCTCATTCTACAGAAACATCTTAGCTGAGCATCATCCCAATGAATCCAAGTCAATGGATTTCTGCTGGTAAGGTTATGCAGACTGTATTTTCTGTTTACATTAAAGACTTTTTTTATTGGCTTTATAGAGCCTGGTTTGGACATCCATCAGGTTGTTCTTGTTCAGATTTCACGCCAAGCGTTATTCTTACGTGTGTGTGTGTGTGTATACACACACACACACACACACACACACACAGACAGAGAGAGAGAGAGAGTTGGGGGAACAGACAGATATATTAAAATGAGATTGCACAATGCAAAAGGAGCCTTCATAGTACTCGGAAATTTGTGGAAGTTTAAAGAATTTACGCCAAGAACCAAACTTAACATATTTAACTTTGGCAATAAATTAGTATTGCTGTATGGACCACAAAGAAATAAATGACCGTAGACCCCGAGGTAGACCAAGAAGACGGTGGAGAGATAATATATATACAGACCTACAAGCACTTGGAATCAACGACTGGCAAGAGAAGGTCAACCAGAGAGACGAATGGAGACGGCTTGTATTTGCAGCAAAGAACCTCAATGGCTCGGAATGCTGAAGAAGAAGAAGAATTATGGGCCACACAGATATGGATAACGACTAAAAGTTAATTGCATATCCTTTACAGGACGTAGCAGTGAACCCCAGCATTTTTTGGCTGTTTGTGATTTCTTGGCAAGTTTACGTTCACACTAGCACGACTAAAGCAGTTACAAATAAACTACAAAAAAAGTCAGGAATTGGTGTCTGTGCGGTATAGGCGGACTACTAGTAAAATGGTATGAAAGAATCACCAAATGTGGAGCTCATGAAGCGAACAAAACAAATTCCAGTGAATTAAGAGGTGATGAAAGGACACTGACGGTGGATAGAACATGCATTGGGAAAGCCTGTTAATAGTGTACTAGAACATCTTTTCTCTAGAACCCACATGGCAAAATGCAACAGAGGGAGACATAAAACATGCGGAAACGAAGTAGCGACCGAGATAAATAGAATGGGGAGGAAAAGAAGTAGCGACCGAGATGAATAAAATAGGTAGAAAAATAAGTAGAGACCGAGATGAATAAAATAGGTAGAAAAAGAAGTAGCGACCGAGATGAATAAAATGGGAAGGGCATGACATGAGCTGAAGGAGACTCCAAATTATAGCAGGACTTGGTGTGAATTGGTTGAAGACCTGTGATCAGTTGAGAAATTAAAGACAGAAGCAGACGAAGAATAACCAGTCTAACGGCCCAATGTGTTTTGTTGTTTAAAGGAGTTTATAGGCAAAAGGATCTTCTTCACTGTACCCGATTTTATTCAACGTGGTTTGGTCTCATTCCGCGGAACGGCCAGCCGAAAGCTTAGCACAGAGCATAAACTCCGTAGCCTCAGCGACAACGCCCAGGTGTCTCTGAGAAAATTTCCCTCGTGAACCGAGTGACGAAGTCTGAAAATATACCAACGACCTTCGGAACACTAGCCAGGCTCCCTGTGTTGTTGTTTTTAAATTTTAAATGTGTATTTTGTTGTTTAATGTATGATTGGTGAATAGATTTAGTGACCTAAAACACACGGAGAAGAGAATTAGAGGCATAGATAAATAATACGAGGATGGCATGGAATAAGCTTCTGGAGACAGTGAAGAATAGCAGGGCAGAGAATAGCAAGGTTTGGCGCGAGCTGATTGAGGGATTATACTCCCTTGAAAGATAACAGACAAAAGAAGAACACACTAGATACAGCTTCTGTGCCCTCCCCTTGTTCTTTTCCCTCGGTATTGCCACTTGTCACTAAGTTCTCCAATGTATTTCTTCTCATAGCATGTACAAAAATGTGTGGCTGTTTACGTCTAATTTCTCTAATCAGTGTACGGCTTCCATTTGTTTCTTGTAGTACGTGGTCATTGGTTGCAGTTTATTATGATTCCATAATTCACACAATTTCTGACAGGATCTGCAGCGATCTAATCAGTGTACGGGTTTCATTTGTTTCTTGCAGTACGTGGTCATTGGTTGCAGTTTATTATGATTCCATAATTCACACAATTTCTGACAGGATCTGCAGCGATCTAATCAGTGTACGGTTTTCATTTGTTTCTTGTAGTACTTGGTCATTGGTTGCAGTTTATTATGATTCCATAATTCACACAGTTTCTGACAGGATCTGCAGCATTTAGTGCATGCTTTTATTGTACAAACCGGGCAACTAGGGTTAGATAGCAAAGAACATAAATAATAATCGTTCCCAAGAAGAAATACCACCAAGTAGCATCCAAGTAAATGGGAACGGTCTTAGACAGGCGAATCGGTAAAATTATCTTGGAACAGTCATACCATCTGACGGCAGATGCCTTGTAAAGATGATAAGAAGAATCACCATGACAGAAGTAGCCATTTGCAAGTTGGAATACATACACAACACCTACACCGCAGTTGGACTAAAATGTTGACGTCTCGTCCCTGACTTGGGGACGTAAATTACAAGTACCTCTAACATCGGAGTGTGTTCGCCTGATGACGAGGGACACTGGTAATAGGGAAAGCCAATTTACACGCAAAAATCAGTCCAGTGCACTAGAAGTAGTAACGAGTGTATGGACTACGTTTGAGTTGAGAGAGAGAGAGAGAGAGAGAGAGAGGGGGAGAGAGAGAGAGAGAGAGAGGGGGGAGAGAGAGAGAGAGAGGGGGGGAGAGAGAGGGGGGGAGAGAGAGAGGGAGAGATAGAGAGAGAGAGAGAGAGAGAGGGAGGGAGAGAGAGAGAGAGAGGGGGGGGAGAGAGAGAGAGAGGGAGAGAGAGAGAGAGAGAGAGAGAGGGAGAGAGAGAGAGAGAGAGAGAGGGAGAGAGAGAGGGAGAGAGAGGGAGGGAGAGAGAGAGAGAGAGAGGGAGAGAGAGAGAGAGAGAGGGGGGGGAGAGAGAGGGAGAGAGAGAGAGGGAGAGAGAGAGGGAGAGAGAGAGGGAGAGAGAGAGAGAGAGAGAGAGAGAGGGAGAGAGAGAGAGAGAGAGAGAGAGGGAGAGGGAGAGAGAGAGAGAGAGAGAGAGAGAGAGAGAGAGAGAGAGGGAGAGAGAGAGAGAGAGAGAGAGAGAGAGAGAGAGAAATAAAACAACATAACTCACCATTGTCTCCAATCACTACTGTACCTGCCTATCTTATATTCTTGATATTATGTCCTCCGATGGTGAATACTTTCGTATCTTTTAAATTTGTCAGACAGTGTGCTAGCATCCATCTTGGACGAACACTCACGAAGCAGACGGCAATTCTTGTCAACTCGAACCTAATTTCTCCCTTTCCAGTACTACTAAACGTTCCAGGTAAGACATTTATTGCTAAATAAGATATTTAAGATTGTAATTATGTACAACATTATGATTTTAATTGTAGATAAACGCTTGAAAAGTCACATTTTCTTTGAAAAGCGTAGCCGTCCTAGCAGAAAGAAGTAGTACTAGTAGGATAAAGTTCCGGCTTGACCAAGCATCAATGATTCATCGCAGCATGATGGCTCTATGTTTTACATTTTATCTCAGTATTATTCACAAATGATTATTTAAAATGTCAAGATTATGGTAATATGTACACGAGCCGGGTATGTGTATGTAGAGTGTGAAACATTTCTTGAAAATTTGCGTAAAATGAACATTTTTTGGGGTGACAACGACACAAAGGTTACAAGGACAGCAGGAAGAGGAACGAAAATCAGGAAGTTAATGGATGTAATGCCTGGGCTTGTACTTTCCCGATCCCTTCCTCTTTTGGTTGTCGTGAAAAGTAATTTACTAATCATCACTATCATCCAGACCCTTTGAACACCACTAATTGCTAGCACTTTACCATTTTCACAGCATGATTTGCCAACAAAGCAGGTTTTTAAAATGCCTTCTTTACTGGGCGGCCATTTCCTCCTTTGAAGTCTTGATGATGATGTATAGTACTCAGTAATAATAGTAGTTTATTATAATTATCAGCTGTAGCCCATAATTCATACCAACTTATAATAAACCAGTTAAAAAGTGCCACCTTTAGTGCTGGCATTCATCATCAATCATGCTACAATTTACCTCTTCTTTTAAATGCAGAATGTTGACAAATAAGCAGTAACAGTAGACATACATACATTCTCACATTCTGACACTTTTTAATTCTGTAAAGGATAATTTGAAATGAAGTATTTGTTTCAGCTAAATTTCTTTGCTTTTTAAACAAAAATGTCATTTGTTTCACAAATGGTATTGAAATGCCGTTCTCACTGATCACTTGCAAATCTGATTTATATTTCTCACATTAACATGGCTCTTTTAAGTGTGTTTCTTATATACATTTACAAAAGGTGATGATGGTAAAATAACAGCTTCATATTTGCTAGAAAAATGACCAACATCTGCAGAACAGAAAATTACTTTGGCCTTCACACGCTCTATTTCAAGACAAACTCTTTGGAGATTTCAGCATCAAGTTGACTTGTGCTTTTTAAAATAAATTCATGTTGGCATCTACAGGTGTATGAAGAAAAAAGGAGTTCCCACATTGCTTATCTGTCTGTCATCTTCTGTTAATATATTTAGTCTGTTCTTTTTGCCATCCTAGGCCTGATGTCTGTCTTTTCTCCATATAGTTTATCTTCTTTTTGCCAACCTAGGCCAAATCTCTGTGATTTCTCCATATAGTTTATCTTCTTTTTGCCAACCTAGGCCTAATTTCTGTCTGTCTCTTCTCCATATAGTTTGTTCTGTTTGCCAACCTAGGCCGAATCTGTCTGGCTCTTCTCCATATAGTTTTTGTGTGTGTGCCAGAATAGGCCTAATCTCTGTCTCTTTGTCTGTCTGATCTCCATATAGTTTGTCTGTTCTTTTTGCAAACCTTGGTCTTATCTCTGTCTCTTCTCCATATAATTTTTCTGTTTTTTCTTTGTTGCCAACCTAGGCCTAATCACTGTCTGTCTTATCTCCATATAGTTTGTCTGTTCTTTTTGCCAACCTAGGCCTAATCTCTTGTCTGTCTCTGTCTTATCTCCAAATAGTTTTTCTGTTCTTTTTTGCCAACCTAGGCCTAATCTCTGTCTGTCTTATCTCCATATAGTTTGTGCGTTCTTTTTGCTTATCTAGGCCTAATCTGTCTGTCTGATTTTCATATAGTTTCAGTCTGTTCTTTTTGCCAACCTAGGCCTAATCGCTGTCTGTCTTATCTCCATATAGTTTGTGCATTCTTTTTGCTAATCTAGGCCTAATCTGTCTGTCTAATCTTCATATAGTTTCAGTCTGTTCTTTTTGCCAACCAGGCCTAATCTGTCTTTCTCTTCGCCATAGTCTGTTTTTTGTTTACCAACCTATACAGAATCTATCTCCATATCGTTTCAATCAGTCATTGAGGAGAGGGTGCACTCCGCAAAAATCTCTGAGATGAGGGTCACTCTGCAACACTTTCCGTGGAGATGGTACATTGACATATGGTCAGTCGGTCATTCTGAAAGATGTAAGCACTTTCTGGGAGTCCGATGACAGTCAGTGCAGAATTAAAACCCAAATCTCCCATCCAGAGCATTCATAACCAACGTGCTGGCCATTGGTGGTCCAAAGTAAACCTTCAAAGGTTCGATTGATCGCTTTCATTTCATATTGTCAAACTGTCAATATAGGAATTAAGTATGCCTGGCCAGTGCAGTCACCACGAACTGTGCAGGTTAGGGGTTTCTTTTTGCCACCTGCAGAAAAATCCACACCTTACTGAAGATTCGAACCCGGGTCTCCAGAAGGAGAAACCAGTATCCTAGCCACTCGACCAGCTGCACCTCTATATATCATACTTTAAGGGATCATAAGTCGACACTTTTTTGTGTGTTCTAATGTTTATTATACTTGTAAAACCGAACTCCCCACATAAGGTTTTAAGGCATTGAACTTGCTTCTTGAAGAGTTACATTCACATAGTTTTAAGTCATTGAACATATGGTCAGTTAATTGCAGACTACAATTGCAGATTTCCAATTCTGCAGTACTGGAAAGGAAATAATGTTCTTGCTTCAAAAGAAACTGTTGAACGCATTGTCATGTCTTTATGTTGAGAGAGAGGAAGTACTTAAGTGCTGGTCGGTTGTAGTAAGATTGAAACTTTAGTGTGCTAAGTGGACAGCCAGCACGTTGGAGGGGAGGTGGTTTATCTATCCTGGTCAGAAGTGCAGCCCTCTTATGCTGAGGTCATGAACCGCATTTCATCAGAATACTCAAGTGTGTCTCTGGAGTCAGGGGTTTCACTTCATCACTTGACCTACTTGTAAGCCATAGTGACGGCTCACGTGAAATATTTGCAGTGTATAATACTTGTGAGTGTGCAGTTAGTATGTTCTATGTGTAACTATGTTCTATATGTAATCTATCTACAGATAGATTGGCTATGTTGTATCTATTTATAGTCTTCTTGTTAATAGTATTCTGTCTAAACCCATGGCGTAAGCAGTTTTTGTGTAAGGTTAAATCTGTGGGTGGGGCTGCATTAGTTTCTGGTGGGGTTATGTGTTTGTTGAGGGGTTCTGGCCGATGCTCGGCACTTAGAGGAAAGGCGAGACGGACACATCAGATTGCTACTGGCACTATTGGTGTTGGAACTCTTCATTGGCTGCTGAGGATGGGGACGGAGCGCTTATGGGAATGCCCCGAATGCTGTGATGTCGGTTCTTAAATCAATCAATCAGTGTTGGTAAAGTTAGTTTCAGGGTGGTATGTGTTCATTAGTGGTGGTAAATTAGTTTCTGCATGGGGTTATGTTTTTGTTAGTGGTGATACATTAGTTTGTATGTGGTTATGTGTTTGTTAGTGGTGATAAATTAGTTTATGGGTGTGGTTATGTGTTTGTTAGTGGTGAGAAATTAGTTCCTGGGTGTTTACTGAATATGTCCGAGAAAAACCAAATGCTTCTGTATGGAAGCAAATTACATTGTTGATTTTCATGGCTAACAAATTCCGTCAAGATCTGTAACCGTTTGCGTGAGCGAGGTACACTTTCACCCTTAGATAGCAAACCCACTTGTGGACCTCACACCTATGGATGGTGATTGTGTCTGGTTCTAAAGCCGTGTTGTTGTTTCAGTTCTTCCACTTGTGGGAATCTCAGCGGTGAAGTGGTCAAGCCGCCTAACTCGGACGTTCGAAGGTTGTGGGTTTCATTCTGGGCCGCGTCCTTCGTTTCACGTGTGCATTTTTTTGGAGACTCCTGGGGGTTGTCGATGGAGCTATGGAGTTTGTGCTTTGTGCGACGCTTTCCCCTCTGCAGAATGAGACTGAGCCATATGGGGTAAAACCCGGTGCAATGAAGTCGACTGTCGACTTTTAACCCTTTACAGGGCAGACGCTTGTCCGTTTTGTAGCCCTGAACGGGCAAGATTTTTTCAGGTTCTGTAAAAGTTTCGGGTCGCGTTAGTAAAAACATCACAAACAAGGTGTTAGTCAACCGATTTTAGTTAAATAAACAACACAATCCCCTCTGCTGTGTGTCCACCGTGACGAGGTAGAGGGGCTTGTGCGTCCCAATGACCCCAAGAGCTATGCCGACGGTAGCACAGCTACTGGTAGGGCCACCCATGTCGGACAGGTCAAGGGAGAGGGACCAGACGAAGAGACACACAAACCTGCTGCCTTGTAGGTAGACTGGGGACAGTCAAAGGCTAGGGAAAGCACCCCAAATACATGCTTGTCGAAATCGGATGTACTGAGCCACAGGCTTGACAAAGCAGTGCAACGTGAAACCTGCTGCCTTGTAGGTAGACTGGGGACAGTCAAAGGCTAGGGAAAGCATCCCGAATAAATGCTTGTCGAAATCGGATGTACTGAGCCACAGGCTTGACAAAGCAGTGCAACGTAACTTAATTCATGATGTCACAAATCAAAATTAATCGATATGGTGCTAATCCCGTGAAGTCCCATCAGGCGGTGATAGTGCCGGGCCCCCTGCCTCGAGGGGGTCCACCCATGACTACTGGTGGTCACCTTCCCCTGTGCTGTGGAGTCAAGGCACAGAGGAGTAGGTTAAGAGCTATTGACCAAATACCCCGGACACTCAACATACTACAGTGGAATGCCGAAGGAGTTTACAAGAAGAAAGACTCCCTAACACAGCGTCTTCATAAAGATAGAATAGATGTGGCATGCATTCAAGAGACACACCTCAACGCCAATCACAAATTCTCAGTCAGAGGATATCAGGCCACACGTTTCGACCGCGAAGGACACAAAGGAGGAGTTCTAATACTTACACGAAATACAATACCTTGCAGCGAAGTATCTGTGATCTCTAACAACCAAACGGAAATTATAGGTGTTGATATAATGATAAAGGACGTGAAAATAAGAATCTACAATCTGTATAGCCCAGCAGATAAGGACCTTACACTCTCAAACATGAAAATAACTGACACAAACTGCATTATTGTCGGAGACTTTAATAGCCGTTCAGAAAGATGGGGATACCCAGATACTGACAAAAGAGGAGATGAATTGGAGGACTGGGAAATAGACTCAAATCTCCATCTACTCAACAAAGCGGATGACACACCGAGCTTCTACTCCAGAAGATGGCTTACCACTTCTACTCCAGACTTAGCTTTCTGCACAGGAGACATCCTCCACAAAATCGATCGCCATGTGCTGGACCAATTAGCAGGTAGTGACCACAGACCAATCAAGCTTGAAATGAATATGGAGTATGTTCCACAGGAGCAAAAGCCCTTGCCCCGCTGGAATTACAAACGAGCAGATTGGGACAGATTTGCCATACTAACAGACAAATATTGTGAAAACATAAATACACGATATGGCAACATAAAGCAAATGGTGGAAAGTCTAAACAGAGCGATAATACAGGCAGCCACTGAGTCCATTCCAAGAGGAGCGAGGAAAAATTACAAACCATACTGGACTGAAGAACTACAAAGTTTGGAGGACAAAGTTGAAGATGCCAGGAAGACAGCAGAGAGAGAACAAACAATTGAAGCAAACATCTCTCTCAAAGCCATCTCAGCAAAATATAAAAGAACAGTAAATCAAACAACAAGAGATTGTTGGAGGGAAAAAACAGAAAACCTGAATTTTGACAGGGATGGAAACAAACTATGGAAACTAGTGAAAGCCATGAACAATGAAGGACCTAGAAACAAACAAATAACAATTAAACAAGGAAATGCCTTGCTTACAGGCAAAAAGGCTGCAAATGCACTAATGGAACACTATGCAAATGCAAACCACATTGATATTACAACCGAACAGAAGAAAGCAATCAAAGACAAACAGATACATCATAGAAATACAGAGACAGCAGCAGAATATATGATGGCAAATCTAACAATGGAAGAAATGGAACAGGCAATGAATACCCTAAAAAAGAAGAAATCACCAGGAAAGGATGGAATCACAAATGAAATGCTAATAGGACTAGGCACCAAGGCAAAGAAGAAACTACTAGCAGTCCTAAATAACAGCTGGAAGAGAGGAATAGTCCCACAGGCATGGAAGGAAGCTATACTAATACCAGTCCCAAAGAAAGGAAAAGACCTGGAAGAACCAAATGGCTATCGACCTATCAGTCTACTTAGCTGTGTAGGAAAATTAATGGAACGCATTATCAATGGCAGGCTAACATGGCATCTGGAAGAAAACAAACTCTTAACACCACACCAAGCAGGATTCAGAAAATACAGATCCACTGAAGATCAAATAACCTATATAGCTCAGGAAATAGAGGATGCCTTCCAAGAGAAAAAGCACACACTAGCAGTCTGGATAGATTTAGAAAAAGCATTTGATAAAGTATGGAAGGAAGGACTGAAAGTAAAACTGCAAAACATGCATGTTTGTGGAAAAATGTATAAATGGATCAGCCACTACCTTGAGAACAGAACTGCCAGGACAAAAGTACAAGGACAAACAAGCAAAATGATGCTGCTGGAGCAAGGTGTCCCCCAAGGAGGAGTTCTTTCACCAACATTATTCCTAGCATATATAAATGACATCACAGAAAATTTTCCAGCCAGAGTACACACATCCTCCTTTGCAGATGACCTAGCCATATGGACATCTGAAGAATATATTAGTACAGCTAACAGCAGAATACAGCAAGCCTTATTAGCGCTAGAGGACTGGTCAAAATCATGGCTAGTGAAGATAAGTGAGGAGAAAACAACATGCACAGTGTTCTCCCTCTCAAATAAAACTCAGCAACCTAAGCTGGTATTGAATGGAAAAATATTGCGCCATGAAGAAAATCCAAACTATCTAGGAGTCACCTTTGATCGTCGCCTGACATGGAAGACACAGGTTGAGAAAAATCGAACAAGAGCAAGGCAGAGAATGGCAATCATGAAAAAGCTTGCTGGTACAACGTGGGGAGCAGATGAGAAAGTTCTCAAGAAGTTATATACTGGACGGGTGAGGCCAGTACTGGAATATGGCATTGCAGCTTGGGCAACAGCAGCTAAGTCAAACTTTAACAAAATAAGTAGAGTCCAAAACCAAGGAATGCGAATCATAACTGGAAGCCTGAAGACAACGCCTATTAATGAACTAGAAAAGATCACTTGTTTACAACCAATGCAGGATAGAAGAGATAGCAGAGCCCAGCAACAAGCAGAAAAATTTAGAAGATTGACAGACCACCCTATGTACAACAGATTTAATGGTTTTGGAAAGGGAAGACTGAAGCGTAGCAACTTTGTAGAAACTGCAAAACGAAGGATTAGGGCAGATCCTATACTTAACATATCAACAGTCAAGCCCATACACAATGCACACAAGTTCCCAGCTTGGAGACAGCAGCAACTGCCTGAGATGATAGAAAACATTCCTGGTATTGAGAAAAAGAACACTCAGCATGAAACCGAAAGAAGAGAAATAACCCTAAACTACATAAAAGAACATTACCCAAGCAGGAATTGGACCCATGCATATACAGATGGATCAGCCAAAAATTCAATAGAGAATGGAGGAGGAGGAATTCTCCTAAATTTAAAAAATGGAGTGAAAAAAACACATTCAATGGCAACTGGAAAATTTTCAAGTAACTTCAAAGCGGAGGTAGAGGCTTTGAAAACTGCAGCAGAAATGCTCCTGATGGAGGAAAATAAAGAGAAGCAAATAGCTATCTTCACAGATGCAAAGTCAGCTGTCTCAATACTCAAGAGCAATAACAGCACAGAACTAACTGACCTAAGAGCAGCACTCCATGGTCTATGCCAGAAATCCAAAAAAGTTGTAATACAGTGGATCCCATCACATTGCAGTATACCTGGAAACGAAGAGGCTGACAGACTGGCAAAAGAGGGCGGACGACTACCACAGCCTGACATAGACATAACCTATAATGAGGCAAAGAGGTTGATAAAAAGCACTTATAGAACCAAATGGGAATCTGAGCATCCAGGCCATCAGAAGGATGATGCATATTACAAACTCGACCGAAGAGAACAAGTAGCAATCTTCAGACTCCGCACAGGACATAACAGGCTGAAATACCACTTGTTCAATAAACTAAAGATAGGAGATACCGATGAATGTAATTGTAGAACTGGAAAAATGACAGCAAAACATTTGCTGCAGGATTGCCCAACGTATGCAGAACAGAGAAAGATATTTTGGCCCACACCTGCTTCATTTGAGGACAAGCTCTATGGAGATATCAACAAGCTCAAGTTGACCGCAGCTTACTTTAACTACATACAGGTTGACATTTAAAGGTGCATGAAGACCCAGAGGCATGAAATGGAATATTGCTTGGATAGCAAATCCATTATGTGGAAAGTCCAAATCGAAAGCTCGCTGTGTGGGCTTCATAAAAGGTGGAAAAGTGTCCTAGTGGCACGAAATGGAATATTGCTTGGATAGCAAATCCATTACGTGGAAAGTCCGAATCAAAAGCCCATTGTGTGGGCTTCATAAAAGGTGGAAAAGTGTCCTAGTGGCATGAAATGGAATATTGCTTGGATAGCAAATCCATTACGTGGAAAGTCCGTATCTAAAGCCCACTGTGTGGACTTCATAAAAGGTGGAAAAGTGTCCTAGTGGCACGAAATGGAATATTGCTTGGATAGCAAATCCATTACATGGAAAGTCCGAATCGAAAGCTCACTGTGTGGATGTCATCTGCAGACTGCATACTTCTGGTTTCCGGAAGAACAGCCTATGGTGAACGGAAGGCCCAATATACGGAAGTGAGGCTAAGCAGCCATGTGCAGGACGTGACGATTCCTTGGGTGAGCCCAGTACCAGAGCGCTATGTATCGGCTCTGCAATTATGGAAGCCTCCTTGGATGGCGGGGAATGCCCATGGTCTGCCCCTGCCTTCCCTTGAGGGCTGACCAGGATCTTTGGCTGTTCTATATGGACCAGCTGGGATGGGGGATAACACCACAACAGTGAGAGTCAAACGTCCTAAGAAACCCCCGGGAAGGTTAACCCGGTCAACAAATGCCCGCAGAAGTCGGATGTGTCGGCCTAACGGCGCAAGAACGCAGCTCTGCTGTAAACAGGCACAACGCAATCACATCCGGAAAAAAACTCCGGATGAACGAAGAAGAAGAAGAAGAAGAAGAACACCACCACTTTTGCCACAAATATTAGAACCATTGCTGTTGAATCTGTCAGTTTGTCCACACATATTCGACCTGTAACTGTTGAATCTGTGACTTTGGCCACACACATATTCAACCTGTAATTGTTGAATCCGTCATGTAAATAGCATGTTGAATCATGTAGCAAATGAACCTTTAATAAACATAACATGTGAATTAATGAACAAACTTTATTTTTAAAGGGTCACAAATTGAGTATGCAGGTCTGTTTTTACATTCGGCCCTTCCAACCACTCATCTTTCATACGTCAATTATCTATTGTGCATGTTACATTCACATAGGGAAGATGATGTCTAAATTAAAAGGCATGGATCAACTTCCCTAGAAGACATAGGAAAAAAGCAGCTATGGTGGGTAATAGACCCAGCCAGTGTAAAATCTATTGAAGGGCATCTAGTTAGTTGTATGTTGAAGTACACTTAAAAACCGTAACAGGAACCTGCTGTGAATATGTTTGGACCTGCGTGCATAGAGGAATAGGTAGCCAGTCTTTTCCTCCTGTAGCGATCCCTTGTCCATAGGTTATCTACCACCAAGAGGTGCATTCCCTGTCAGTCTATCAGCTTGTTCATTCCCCCGCACTTCAGCATGGACCAGGGCAGAAAATCTACCACCTGAGAGGTGTATTCCATTGCCAGTCTATCAGCTTGTTCATTTCTCCCCACATGGTCCAGGGCAGAAAATCTACCACGGAGAGTTGTATTCCCTGCCAGTCTACCAGCCTGTTCTTTCTCCCACATGGCCAGGGCAGAAAATCTACCACAGAGAGTTGTATTCCCTGCCAGTCTACCAGCCTGTTCTTTCTCCCGCATAGCCAGGGCAGAAAATCTACCACCGAGAGTTGCATTCCCAGCCAGTCTACCAGCCTGTTCTTTCTCCTGCATAGGCAGGGCAGAAAATCTACCACAGAGTTGTATTCCCTGCCAGTCTACCAGCCTGTTCTTTCTCCCACATGGCCAGGGCAGAAAATCTACCGCAGAGAGTTGTATTCCCTGCCAGTCTACCAGCCTGTTCTTTCCCCCGCATAGCCAGGGCAGAAAATCTACCACTGAGTTGCATTCCATGCCAGTCTATCAGCCTGTTTTTTCTCCCGCATGGCGAAGGCAGAAAATCTACCACAGAGAGTTGCATTCCCTGCCAGTCTACCAGCCTGTTCATTCCCCCACACTCCTATATGGTCAGTGGAGAGAATTTACCACCGAGAGGTGCATCCCCTGCTAGTCTATCAGCCTGTTCATTCCCTTGCATTCTGCATGGTCAGGGCAGAAAATCCACACAATTCTCACAATGTGAAGCGAGGCAAGCCATTCTATACGAAACATATCTTTCTCCACCTTACTAAGCATACTCCTGAGTCTCCTCCAACCATTGGAAAGCTGCGGTTACTGCTTCCACCTCCATTCTCATGCTGGAGGCTGTAGTCTCATAGGCCTTAAGTGAGCAAGGATACCTCTCAGCCATATTCTTCTTTCTCTTTCTCCTCCCCCCCCCCCCCACCCAAGACAAAAGTAAATGAAAAACAAAGTAATAGTTGATCCCCAAGACAAAAGTAAATGGGGAGCTTTATGAATACCGGGACAACCTTGGCAGCTTTATGTTGAAGTACACTTGACAACTATAACATGAAGCTGATGAGGTTATGTTTGAACAATCACATTTATTTGGACCTGAATACACGGAATATGTGACCAGTCTTTCCCCCCCTGTAGCGATCAGTGAGAGCTGACAAAGCATCCTTGATGACCACACTCGTGCCAATACTGGCGTAATGTAAACTAGATATGTCCGAATGGATAAGAACGCTTGTTCTTAAACATCTGGTGTGCTGATGCCGAGGTAGTAGGTTCAAATCCTACACCGGTCAGTTGGAATAAAATGTTGACTTCTCGTCCTTGACTTGGGGACGTAAATTACAAGTACCTCAGAAGTCAGAGTGGATTCGCCTGATGGCGAGGGACACTGGTAGGTAATAGGAAAGCTAATCAATACCTAAAAATTGGCCCAGTGCACTAGAAGTAGTAGCAAGTGTATGGACTAGACTGAGTTTGAAGCGAGTGAGCACATAAAAACAAACAAACATAGCAGCAAGCTATCGTGAGGCTTACTCATCATTTGGAGGTGAGAGCTTCAAATCATGGTGTGCTCATGGCTTTCAATTATTTTAGTTGCCTTGTGTGCCCTGTATTTTTCCTTTTATCCCTATGCTTTCTGTAAGTGCCAAAGAAATTTATACCAGTAGATTTTGTCTCAACTTATTTTGGTGACCTCAAAGGTTCCCCATCAATTAAAACCACGATCGATTGATTGATTGATCTAGGAATTGACATCACAGCATTCGGGGCATTCTCATAGGCACTTAGTCCTCATTCTCAGCAGCCAGCGAAGAGTTCCAACACCAATAGTACTAGTAGCAATCTGATTATATGTCCGTCTCGCCTTTCCTCTGAGCGTCGAGCATCGGCCAGATCCCCTCGTCACTCCCCGCTGCCTTATTCTTGCCAGACCATGATGATCCATTTGCTCCTCCGAGGTGTACACGTGCTCCGACAAGGCTGCAACCACGTCTGCCTTGTCATACATCAATACGCCAAGTTTTGCAGAGCCAGCCAATCTGTCTGCCTGTTCATTCCCCAGCACACCGGCATGCCCTGTAGAAAAGATCCAGGCGATGCTTGCCACCCGTGACCTCTGAAGCGAAGCAAGCCACTCTGCACGAAGCATGCCTGTCCTCACCATGCTTTCTGAGTCAATTACAATTACGATGTGTGTGTGTATCGTATTCTCAATCCAGCGGAAAGCTGCAGCAATTGCCTCCACCTCTTTTCTTAAGCTAGATGTTGTGGTATCATATGCCAGGCTCTCCTGCACCAAACGTCGGCCATTAGCTTTTGCTATGAACCCCCAGTCACTTCTCCTACCTCTCTACACCGAACCATCTGTGTAGATAATCACATCACCAGAGCGAGCATTATCCTGAATTAGTTGCTGGATTTCCACTTCCGTGGCCCTGCTGGCCACTCCAACATATCACAATGAACCCCATAAAAATTCCTCACATTGTATTATCTTCTATGTTTTTTTGTTTCTTCGCATATCCTTTGCAGGACATCGCTGTCAACATCAGCATTTTTCAGCTGATTGTTGATTTCTTGGCAAGATTATGCTTAGTAGTTTGCCATTGCTTTCTGAGCGACCGGCTCATATACCCCGTAAGTTACCAACGCGGAGAGAACCACTACCGATTCTTGCGCACATCACGTTACTCACGAGAGTATATGGGATTACAGAGAAAGTCATGTAACTCCTCGACCAGGGAGACCAGCATATTCTATGTGGGAAAACACAATTAATCTGAGACTTTTCCCTTGTAGAATGTGTTACACCTAATTATGCACATCTCTTAATGAGGCTTTGCGGCGAAGGAGATATGGAAACAATTCATAATCCTGCATACCGTGTTCGAAACACAACTGCAGACAATTTAGGAGCAGATGCCTTGCATTGGTTTTCATACAATGGTTTGAGTGCTGGTCGTTCAGAAAGCAGTGACAAACTACTGAACGTAAACTTGCCAAGAAATCACAAAAAGCCAAAATATGCTGGGGTTGATTGTGACGTCCTATAAAAGATATGCAGCTACTTTTAACTCTTAATGAAGCCCCAATTTAGGACGTCACCAGCTGACTCTTTTACATTGTGAGCAGTACCAATCCATATTCAATTACTGAGAGAATCAAATGATTATTGAGTATGAACAACAGTATTTTCTCAATGTCCGTTGCTGCTATGATCTTCAGTGCACAGAGTCCCTTATTAGATCTCATAACAGCTTCTTCCACGTGATCCTTGAATGACAGGCTTCTGTCGAAGGTGACAGGGTATTTCAATTTACTCTCTCTCTGTTAACATTTCTGCCATTTATTGTGAGGCCAGGGACGTCGGCCAACTATCCTACGGTCCAGAGACCATAACACAGACGCTTATCTGGGTTAATGGCACTACCCATCTCTGTACACCAGTCGATCACTGTGTATAATGTCTTCTGCAACTCTTGCACTATTTGCGTCTGGTCTCTCCCCTGCCTATCTATATGCAAGGATATAATCTGCAAATGTTAGTATCCTTACAGTCCCTGGTGCTTCAACACTTGCTATCTTGCTTGTGTACACATTGAATAGCACAAGTGGTAATCCTGGGGTCATAATGCACGCCTCTGAGGTCCATGAACCTAGGTGGAGAGCAACCATAAGAGAGTGCAGGGTAGCTGCTATCAAATTCACCACCCAGGGACATCCATCTCCATAAGAGTGTACATTAAGATATCATATCTGACTCTGTTAAATGCATCCTCAAGATTCAGTGCTGTTGCCATTGTTTCCTGTACTCCTCATAAACATCAAAAGTAAATGTCGCTACATTTGACCAAGTTTCTTTCTTTGGCCCGTAATTCCCCAGCCTCCTTGAAAGTTGCTTTTTCCTTTCCAAACATTTCTGCAGCTTGACAGAAACAAGCCGGCTCTGTGGCGATGGGGTTACATACGCAGTTCATAATCCTGCATACCGTGTTCGAACACAGCTGTGGGCAATTTGGCAACAGACTGCCTAGCGTTGTTTGTGTGTGTGTGTTTTCGAGCGGTGCCGGTTTTTTCAAAAAAGGTATAGGGGCCGGTCGTTCAGAAAGCAATGGCAAACTACTGAACGTAACACTTGCCTAGTACATCAACAGCAGCTGAAAATGCTGGTGTTGACTGCAACGTCCCGTAAGGGATACGCAAAAAAAAAAATTTTTATTAAAAGAAATGATATGGGGTATGAGTGCTGGTTGTTCAGACAGCAATGGCAAACTAATGAACGTAAACTTACCCAGGAATCACGAACAGCCAAAAAATGCTGGGGTTGAATGCTGCTTCCTGTAAAGGATATACAACTAACTTAACTAACAGAAACAATCTTTTCCAATACCTTCGAGATGCATAACTAAGTGTTTGACACGCTCCCCTTGAAAGCAGAAAAAGAAAAAGAAGAAAGTTGATACT
This sequence comes from Cepaea nemoralis, assembly GCA_014155875.1. NCBI lineage: Eukaryota > Metazoa > Mollusca > Gastropoda > Stylommatophora > Helicidae > Cepaea > Cepaea nemoralis. Next base: position 221,858 of record JACEFZ010014079.1, read on the forward strand.
AAATAAATAATAACAAATTAGTGTTCATTGAGCGGTTTTATTGACAATTCAAACATGAAACAATGGAATTTACTTTTACTTATGTACAAACATTAAAAATATGCCTACACCATGTCAAAGACTACAGTTGTATGTAACAGGTTTCAATTGTAAACGATCACTTTCACTTCACACAAATATCTCCATGAACACTTCAACCTCCTCTCATAGATCACACAAGGAGCATCTCAGCACAGTGCATGAACTCGTTAGAATACAGATGTGTGCATGGCAGGATAGCGCTCGCTAAAAATGTTTGTGGGTTGCTTTTCTAATTTCAAAATTTTGCCTGCACAGTGACCATATTTTACCAGCCCGTTTCAATTTCCAACTGCTCTGGGATTTTTAACACGCACAACCCTTTTTTTTTCACACGTATCCAAAGAAGGCTAGCTAATTTTCAGCATTATTCTACAAAACATCTCCATGCCTTTCGGGGATCTTTTCACACTTATTTTCGCACATATTGTTCTCAAATAATTCTTTTAAATTCACTTATAATAATAACTCTCTGAGAATATAATGTCGTTTTATAATAATACTTGCTCCCAAATCACTATTTTAAATTCAATATATAATATTTCTCTCAAAACTATTTTAAAATAATATTTCTTTCAAAACTATTTTAAAATAATATTTCTTTCAAATCATTTAAAACAAAAAAATACAATAATAGTGTACTCCTATTCGTTAAAAGAAACTTCTATTGACAATGTTCTCAAATCATGTGAAATTTAGTCATAATATTGGTCTCAAATCATCCTTAATTTAATTTAAATTTCATAATAATGTTCCTCTCAAACTATTCTTATTTTAAATAGTGCTTATAACACATACATATTGGCAGTGATTAAGTTCAGACCAAGACTTTCAGCAACACTTATTCTCATCTGTCCTATGTATATTTATTATTGGATTAGATTAACGAAGACACAAACAATATATTGCACAAATTTATTGCCTGGCATATTTTGCTGTATCTTGTCAAGTGTTTACGACAGATATAGTTAAATATATGATAGTGATGTCATGGATAATTTTGGCTGTAATTGTACAACTTCCTCTATACATTAGTATTTAACTATGAAAGTAAGCTTCCACTGTGTGTTAACTATGATAGTAAGCTTCCACAGTATGTTAACTATGATAGCAAACTTACACAGTATGTTAACTATGATAGTAAGCTTCCACAGTATGTTAACTATGATAGTAAGCTTCCACTGTGTGTGAACTATGATAGTAAGCTTCCACTGTGTGTGAACTATGATAGTAAGCTTCCACAGTATGTTAACTATGATAGCAAACTTACACAGTATGCTAATGCTAACTATGGTAGTAAGCTTACACCATGCGCTACTGATACTGTTAATGCTTACTATCTTAGTTAACTTTAACATACAATGTAAGCTTACTATCACAGTTAACATCAACATAGTGTAAGCTTACTATTATAGTTAACATTAACATAAGGACTTCTTAGGTACTCTTGTATTTTGTTATTGTGTCCCCCACCCAGTGTCAGCATCTTTTCCTCATCTCGTCATTAACTTGGAGAGAAACGATTACACTACCTGTATTGTGCTAAGTAGGCTGTGGAAGGCCAAGAAGTAAACACCTGGATGGCTTGGCCGAGACAGGAACACAGAGCTGATCCATGACTCTGGTGATCAAGTGACATGGCAGTACATGACCGTGCACGCTTATCGGCATGGCACATGATGGATGGATGGATGGAGGCTGTGGGTTCGATTCCGGCTGTGCTGCCCGGTTCACAAGTGTAGTTTTATGGACTCTTGTGGGTCATTGCTGGACCAACAAAGTTCATGCTTTGTGTGGTGATTTCGGCAGGATGCCCCACAGAAAGAGACCAAGCCATATGGGGTAAAACCAGGTCAATGAAATCCATCCTTTTGCCATTTGAAATCTGTTTATTTTTCACTTGAATTTATTTAAATCTTTTTGACCTACCTTTTAAATCTAAGAGGGTATCCGATAATGTGAAATGAAAAATTCAGATCTTAAATAAGAAGTAACATCATGGAAACAAATTATTACATATAAAGTATAAAAAATTATTCAGTGCTGGATTAAAAGCAAACCTGAATAACAGCAGTTATAGCAAAAACTAGAAATGGAATTCAGAAACAAGTTTCAACAATTCAAATAATTTATTGTCACCTGAAGTGATTATTGAATGCCAGACATTTATATTGTATGTATGTACACGGGAACTTATATGACTACTTATATGAATTAAATACTCAGTTCATAAAAAAAATCAGTTGTTGCATGATGTGTTCTACATGTTATTCCTGTCAATTGTGGCATTGATGGTTCTAACAGAGCATGTTCCTGTCAGTTTTGTGGCATGATGTGTCTACAGAGTATGTTCTGTCAGTTGTGTGCATTGATGTGTTCTACAGATGTATGTTCCTGTCAGTATTGTGTGCATTGATGTGTTCTACAGATGCATGTTCCTGTCAGTTTTGTGTGCATTGAGCGTCACTTACAGCAAAAAGATTAAATTCTTCCATACATCTTCTAGCCAATCGAGTCAGTTTCTTCTATGCCCCATCGTCTAGTATACGCAATATGTCGCTTAACAATGCGAAAAAGCAGAGCTTCGATTTTTTTATCTTTAACAGTAATACATAAAGCACTTGCATCGCACGAAGATGAAGGAAAATTACCCAACACAAGAGTTGGCCGCCATTGTGTATAAACAGGTGCACAAAAGGGCCTGCACCTAGCGACTTAACCTCACTTCCGTATATTGGGCCTTCCGTTCACCACAGGCTGTTGTTCCTCCGGGAAACCAGAAAAATGCAGTCTGCAGATGACATCCACACAGTGAGCTTTCGATTCAGATTTTCCACGTAATGGATTTGCTATCCAAGCAGTTGCTGCTGCCTCCAAGCTGGGAACGTGTGTGCATTGTAAATGGGTTTAACTGTTAAGTATAGAATCTGCCCTAACCTTTCGCAAGCCGATACAATTAGGTAACAACTAACAAACAAATATTTTAAAATCAAGCTGCTAAAGTGACTAAAACATGAAGTAATGAACGCCCGCGTATACGTTTAGAAGACAACGTGAAATATGGAGTGTTAACTAGGTAACTAACTAGCACAAGACCCATTCTCGCACCATGAGGGGTATTAGTTGTATGATGCTAGCCTCATGTCACCGTTTATTTATGAGTCAACGATCCTTGGACTGTCAGATCGCTACCGTTACGTCGGCCATTTTTTCCTGCACTGGAAAGTATAATCCATTGTGTGACACTGGGTCGACCCCATAACCGTTCTTTGTGGTATAAAATCCACACAATCACTGCTGAATCCACAGCTTACAACTCTTGCAAATCGGAGCGGTGACTTTTAAATAAATTATTTGTGTGGATACGGGAGGGAGAACATGTATGGAATGAACGCCAAATCAAAACAGATTTATCTATTTGTAGCCATGGATTTTTTCATATTTAGGTCGTGTATTGGAGCATGCTAAGGTAGATGTGATCGAGGCCATTTTGAATCGTGTGTATAGTGCAGAAGAATGGGTAGGTCATCACAACCTGGAGAGAATTTCTTGAGACTATTTTTCAAATGAGAGATGGTAACCCACCTGGAGATCAGAGACGGTCCTTAATAATTTAGGTGGCTATCCACATGTTGTTAAACAGATTCTTAGTCATGAAGTATAACCACATGTGTTATCTTAAACAGGTACTCAGTCACGAAGATACGAAGATTCATGTGAGAAAGGAAAACATTTTATTGGTGTCATGAGTTTAGAGATAATAAAAGTCATTATCTGTGACACTATCAAATCACTACTTGGAACATTTATCAAATACCTTTTGGTATTGACAGCCAGAGTGGAAGTGCAGAATCTGCAAGGCTTGCAGAAACAGAAAAACGGCTTACCGAAGTTGAGCGACGAATTAAAGAAAGTGAACTGCTTTTGTTGGAAAACCGAGAGAAATTTCTGGATGAACGAGAACAGCGAATTAAACTCAAAGAAAAGCAGCTGTTGGAATTCAAAAAAGCGAGAGAAGAAAAACTACTTGCTCGAAGTGACAGACACAAATGTCTCTCAGAATCTGAGATTAAAACTGAATGTGAAAGACCGCATACCGTTACTACTGAAAGAAGACACATTTCAAGTGATATTGCCAGTTGTTCTCGAAGAACTGCTGAATGTGAAAAGGGAGCTTATATAAAAGATCCCGTAAGGCCGTGCAACTTAAACAGGACAATGTTACACCCAAAAAAGTACCCTCTCAAGTTATATTATTGCGAATCGTGCAAAACGTTGCACAAGGTCTACAGCTATGAACATTAACTTGTCCAATTATCCAGGTAAGTAAACTATAGTTTTTGTTTTGTTTTTTTAGCTGCGCTATCTATGATTCATCTATCAACTGGTTATGTTTTAACAAAATTTTTGTTTTGCAAAATTATTAGTAAATAATGAGTACGTAAAATAATGGAAATGTTAAACTAATTATTGAAACCTACATATTCTTTTACTAAATCAAATGGATGAAATTGAATGGAATGCTGTTTTATGAATCTTCTGTTTATTTTATTTGTTCCTTAATTTGATCATATCACAACCAATTCTAAAGGGAGAGTCTATTCGCAGATCCCTGCGAATAGACGCTTTGTTTATTCGCAGGGCCCTACGAATAGACACTTCCATTCTAAAAACAAATAGACATGATAATGGTGAAATCAAATATTTCTCCTTTGACTCCTCTTTATACCAAAAGAGCTCAATTGTCTTTTGCAGAATTATTGGAACCCCTTTAAAAAAAATTTTATTTAAAAAAATAAACACAATGTGAACTTTATCAGAATTCTCTGTTAAATTACTATTTGTTAAATAATTAGTGATCTAGTACTCTAGCAATTTCAGAATTATCGCCCTTTTCAGCGCTCTCCTTTTTTTTATTTTGTACTTTCCCGAACTTTTTCCTGCGTCTTCGCACGATGACTTCCGGTTTGACATGAACTGCTATCATCATCATCATCATCTTCCACTTCTGCCGTCAAGCGTCGTGGGGAGGCATAATTTGCGTTCCAGCGCCCGGTGGACGGCACTGGATAGTGTCATTCCGTGTGGTTGTACAATGTCTCTGATGTCGTCAATCCATTTTCTTCTTGGACGTCCTCGTGGTCTCGTCGCAGATGATCTTTGATGTAAGGCCAGTGATGGTAGTTGCTGATGTTGCATTCTAACAACATGGCCAAACCACTTGATCTTCTGTCTTTCAATAAATGTGGCACAAGGTGTTGATCTCACAGTCTGTCTGATAGTAACATTTCTTACTCGGTCTCGGATTGTTAAGTTGGCAGCTCTCCTCAGGCATCTCATTTCGCAGGTATTGATTTTGCGAAGGTGTAATTTGGATAAAGTCCAGGTTTGAGATTGGTAGCATAGGGTTGGTGTGAATATGCTGTTTATTATCTGTCGTTTTGCGGACATGGGTATGTTTGGATGTTTAAGTAAGGGTGACAGTTGATATGTAAGTGCACTAGCTTTTTGACATCTGATTTCAATTTCTCTGTCTAATCTGCCATCTTCTGTGATCATACTTCCAAGGTATTTGAATTCTTTAACTTGTTTCAGAGGTGTGTTATTTATCTGTATACTTAGTGGGCCTGGCGATCTGCTAACTTGCATTACTTCGGTTTTGGCTGTGTTTATACTCATATTGTATCTGCTGCAGGTTGAACTCAGATTAGTAATATGATTTTGTAGTCTGCCCTCGTCGTTGTAAAACAGGCACTGATCATCTGCAAATAGAAGTTCATTTATTCCCCGTGGGTCAGTTGTTTCATCTGGAGTAAAGAGTTCTAAATTTTCTGAATCTGGTCTGTCGAGACTTGCTTCTTTGGAAATTCTGTCCATGTAGCTATAAGACCCAAAAAAAAAACGAAAGCAGTGTGGTACGATCAAAGGGGAAGTTATTCTCATATATTTAGAAGTGGGTCTGCTAGCTAACCGCCAAGTGTGTCGTTTGTCATAATGTGGGCCGCCATTTCATTCCTGCTCACCAATTCAAGAATATTTATTTACACCTTAGAAATGAGTTGGTCTCTAACATAGGTAAGAGAGGGTTAGTGGGTGTTCAGACATGGGGTGTGTTTGTGAAGGCGACACTGGTACACAGCAGTTCAAGCAGTCACGCCGCCCGTTCAACCTGCACCCCGACCAACAAATGAAAACTATTACTGAGAATTAGATTAGTTGTTCACTAACTCTTGATATTCACCGTATACCTTTATTTCACGATTGTTATATAATCCTGCAGGGGGAAATGAGTAGCAGATACTAAATAACATTAAATCACGCGAGAACAACTTAATAATTAAGTCAATAAGTTGAATAAGTATATTTTAAATTTAATAAAAATCTTCTATATAATAACATTATTATTTAAATATTTATTAAATGTGCACAATACATCAATAATTAATAGTAATAATATTATAAAATAGGTACTTCAATTTTAATTCACCGCAATTCACCGCAAACTGTCGTCGACAGTGAGGGCCCTACGGGCCCAAAAACTTAAAAACATCCATCGATCGGTCTAGCAGTCCACCGAACACTAAACCGGAAAATGATTGCCAGACCGATGCAAATGAGGCTCGAAGGGATTCTTCTTTGTTTGCGGTGAATTAAAATTGAAGTACCATAAAATAAACTATAAAATGCATTGCCTAGCGTTTACTATTTTTAGCATAAAAGTGGTTTGGTGAAGAATCAAATGCCTTGGTATCAAAATAGACAGACCCATTGGACTCGTATCTGTTAGGAAATAGTACAGAATAGCATAAGAAATAGCATGTGCAGCAAAATGCCATATACCAATTAAACTAGAAGGCATAAATAAATGATCTGTAATAAGGTGCAGAGTATGCACATAAAAGATATCACAGTATAAATAATGAGTGTCTGTGGCGAAGTGGTCAAGCCGTTTGAGTCGTGCTCCAAACGTTGTGGGTTCGATTCCGGGCCGCGTCCTTCGGTTTACGAGTTAAATGTTTCGGAGACTCCTGTGGGTCGTCGTTAAAAGCTACGGAGTTCGTGCTTTGTGCGACGCTTTCCGTGCTGCGGAAAGAAACCGAGCCATATGGGGTAAAACCCGGTGCAATGAAGTCGACTTTTTATTGAATAACTTATTCTTATTCAACATCAGTTATTCAGAAACGAATATTAGAATTATTAGTATAGTATATGGATTTTGTCAAGGGTCATAGACTGAGACAGGCAGGTCCTGGATGGTGCAGGTGCAGGCAGGTCCTGGATGGCGCAGGCAGGTCCTGGATGGCACAGGCAGGTCCTGGATGGCGCAGAAATTTCAAATATCTGTAACTGTATGCCAGGTGTGTGATCTAGAGACCATCGATCGTGGAAAAGAGTAGGTTAAAGTGCTGGAAGACATGTCAGACTGGCACAATGTGCCGGTAACCTGGGTCGTGAGTGCAGAGAATGGGCAGCGAGCCACACTGAGTTTGAAGTGCAAAAACTGATCCAGAGCAACACACATCAAGGTGTCATAGGGTCTACTTGTGAGAGACAGACGTAGTGGTTGGGGTTTCATTGCGAAGGCTAATGGATGATGCTTGAAAAAGGAGAGTCTGGCATATCATGGTCATATGAGACTTCGACCTCCAGCATTAGAATGGAGGTGGAAGCATTAGCAGTGGCCTTCCAATGGTTAGAGGAGACCACTGCAACACACATTGCATTCATTACAGACTCAAGGAGCGTGCTTAGTAAGGTGGAGAAAGGAATGTTTTGTGTGGAATGGCTTTTCTTACTTTAGAGGTCACAGCTTATGAGAGTTGCATGGATTTTTTTGCCCTGACCATGCGGGAGTGCAGGGGAATGAACAGGCTGACAGGTTGGCATGGAATATACCTCTTGGTGATAGATTACCTATGGACAAAGGAGAGGTGGTCGAGTGCCCGTGGGACCAGGTGGAGAAGACAGAGGAATAGATTGAAAAGCTGCATGTGGAAAGAATGGTATTGCGGGGAATCAGCAGGGTAGCTGGAAGAATCTCAAAATTGAGAAGGAAGAGCAGGAGAACTTTCAATCAGGTAGGGGTTGGAATGGTTAGTAGTCTGACTCTTCGCTGGGTGTTGAACGAGAGGGCCGTGCACATGTGGGAATGTCCTGCGTGCAGTGATGTTGGTTCTTAGCTCAACTAGTAATTGTTTATTGTCCGTGATTACTGTTATTCAGCAAAACATTCTGAATATTAATTTTTTGTTAGAATAAAAAATTATAAAATAAAAATACAATTATGCAGTTTCAGTTATTCTTCTTCTTTTTCTTCTTTAGCATTCCGAGCCATTGAGGTTCTTTGCTGCAGATACAAGCCGTCTCCATTCGTGTCTCTGGTTGAACTTCTCTTGCCAGTCACTGATTCTAAGTGCTTGTAGGTCTGTATGTATATTATCTCTCCACCGTCTTCTTGTGGGGTCTGTGGTCATTTATTTCCTGAGTGTAAGCGAGTTTTGTTTCCCTTTTATCTTCCATTCTTTCTATATGCCCCAGCCATTGCAGTCTATTAGCCTTCATGATAACAGTGATTAGCAGGGACTTAAACAGATCATAAATGTCTTTGTTGCTTCTTCTTTTCCACTCTCCACTTTGTGTGTCCCTAATGGGCCCAAAGATGCAACTTAAGACTTTGTTCTCAAAGATTTGTAACAAGGCTTCGTCTCCGTTAGTTGTACTCCAGGTTTCAGAGCCATTTCAGTTATTAACATTGTTAATTAAATATCCTTGGTCTCCATGGCTAAAGGCTTGCGAACGCGGTTCGTGAGTTGGGTACCAAGCGCTCGAAGCTCAGCTGTGACCGATTTGTGCAGCAGACCGTGTCGCATTGTGTTATAACGTGCTGGTATGGGAGCCGGTCGTTCAGAAAGCACTGGCAAACTACTGAACGTAACACTTGTCTAGTACATCAACAGCAGCTGAAAAATGCTGGTGTTGACTGAATCGTCCCGTAAGGGATACACACAAAAAAAATAATTAAATATACTTTCTGATGGGCGGCTCTGTGGCAAAGGAGTTACGGACACAATTCGTAATCTCGCATACCGCTTTTGAAACACAGATGCAGGCAATTTGGAAGCAGACCCTCCTGCATTGGGTTCTTTTAAGATGGTATGAGTGCCGATCGTTCAGAAAGCAGTGGCAAACTACTGAACGTAAACTTGCCAAGAAATCACAAACAGCCCAAAAATGCTGGGGTTGACTTCGACATCCTGTAAAGGATATGCAACTAACTTCTGATGCTGATGATATATTTTAGATATGCTTGTGTGTGATATATATATATATATAGGAGGAAGCGCTCTGCAATACATCCAGTTTTTTGGATAAAACAAGTAAAACACAAGTAATTTTTATTCCTTTCTCACAGAAAATGTTACACATATTCTGTGTAATCCAAGTTACACTCAACGTGGCGTATTCATTCCTTTATTTTCTCCTTGTCCATCTAAATGTTTATTTTTAAAAATAGGGTTTTCAGATTGTCAGTTGGACTAAAATGTTTATTTCTCGTTATTGACGTGGGTACGTACATTACAAGTACTTCAGAAGTTGGAGTTGGTTCACCTAATGGCGAAGGACTGGTAATAGGAAAAGTTAATCCACACGCAAAAATGAGTCCAGTGCACTAGAAGTAATAGCATGTGTGTGGACTACGCTTGAGTTCAAAACGAGCGAATGCAAAAATAAAAGTTATACATCAGGGAGCTGTGGTAACACTTTGGTTAATTTGATGCAAAAAAGGACATAGCTCAAAATTGTGAAATCATACAGCCGATCAGGAATTTTTCAAAAAATTCACAGTTGGCTTATCTAAACAATTAATCTCAAATAATGTTTTTTTTACACTAAATTAGTTAATGTTAATGCATGCACTCTTTCTATTCTAATACAACAGTCTTTCTGTTCTTGCACTGAATTAATTAAATATGTTGTGTTTAGAAGCCTTGGTTGTACAGTGATTAGTGTGTTTGCATACCAAGACTGGGGTATAGTTTCAATCGCCACCATTGGCAGAATTCTTTCTTCTACTAATATGGTTTTGAAGCGCAATTAATATTTTGCATAATTTAGCATACATAAGATTAAGAGGGTCACATTAGGAATTAATATATGTTGTTGTAGATCGCAAGATGTGGTGAAGCATGATCACCAAGGCACTTGATGATGATTATGATTGCTCTGGAGGTCAATGCAGCAACCTGAAAATGGATACTACATCATTTATTTTCTGGGAATTGTTTGAAAGGAAAGACAGTGAAAATGGGACTGGCTAACTCACCCATTTATACCATGGATTAGAATATGTGATGGCTGAACACTTCACACACAAACTGAAGTTTCTAACTATGGAATACCTTTATCTGTTCTGCTTAGTATTTTTGTATAACTAATACATTTATTTTCATTGCAGAGAACTAACACAGCACTGTATGATGGAGCAGGAAGAAGAAAGTAGAAGTCAGTCAGCAGGGGAGATGAATCTAGATTCCCATAATTTTGTGCAGTCACAAGGGAATATTCCAGAGAGAATTAGGAGAGACAAGTCAGAACTAGATCATGAACAGCAGCAGCCGGGACTGGGTGAAACTGAAGTTCATGTCCTTTACCTCAATGTTCCTCCCAGTGATGAACCGCAGGTCTTAGATCTCAGCAATATACTAATGCACGAGGGAATACAGGTTTGTCTTTGCCTGTTAGAATTCTTTTGAGTTAGAAACTCTTTTAATACTGTGTCCATGATGTAATTCAACATGGTCAATGCAATAACAGAGCAGTGTAGTGTAGTGACCAGAGGAAAACTATTATATTATGTTAATTGATATAATAGTGTTATTTATATTGCTCCATGGAAGACTGGACATGAGGTTTCAGATGTTACATATTGCAACCGAAGATCAGATGGTTTGACCATCTCATTAGAATGCAACATCATGAACTACCAGCACTGGCCCTACATCAAAGATCATCTGTGACGAGAGCAAGAGAATGCCTGAGAAGAAAATGGATTGACGACATTAAGGACACCGTACAATCACACAGAATGTCACTATCCAGTGCCACCCATCGGGCGCTAGAACGCCAATTATTTCTCCCCACGACGCTTAACGACAAAAGTGAAAGATGATGCTGATGATATAATGCCCATGCTACTGTATGCCTGTGAATCTGTCATAAACTGTCATTTACTGCCAATATAGCACCTGTGGTGTATGGCAGAGGGGTCTTTGAGCCTGAGGAATTAAGGCCGCCTGGCTAGTGCTGTCGCCGCGAACTGTGCAGGTTAGGATTTTCTTTTTGCCCCCGACAGAAAAATATCCCTTACCTTACCGAGTAATCATGAACCATAAATACCAAGATAAGAAAAACATTAGAGGCCATAGAGATGCGGTTTTCTTCACAGAATGTTAAGAATCCCACGACAATTACAAGACCAATGTCCAAGTATTACAGGACGTAGATTCGCAAAGATGGGTAATTACCACATCAGGACAAGACAGTCATCATTTCCTGGTCACATTTGAGAGGATCTGGAGAATGGTGTTGTAACTGATAAGGTTGAGGGTGTCAGAGATAAAGGGACATTGCTGGATTGGTTGTCTGAGTGGAGCAGTAGACAGTCAGCACTCTTAACTTATCAAGATCACAGAAGACAGTTGGTTGAAGAGGAATCTGAGTGCTTTAGTCATCGGGTTTAGGTAAATGATATGACATTATATTAGACATTGCATTATTAAGTTAGTTGAATGTCCTTTTTACAGGATGTTGCAGTCAATCCCAGCATTTATTAGCTGTTTGTGATTTCATAGGCAATTTTACATTCAGTAGTTTGCCATTGCTGGTCTCCATGGTGAAGGGCTTACGGACGTGGTTCGTAATCCCGTATACCCGCGTTCGAAACACTGCTTCGTGCGATTTGGCAGCAGACTGTGTTGCGTTGGCTTTGCATTCGTATCAGGTCACGGGGCTGAGTGGTCTCGAGGTATGGTGTCCGCCTTGAGTGCTGGAGGTCCTGGGTTCAAGCCCCGGTGAGGACCGGGATTTTTTCACGTGGATGTCCAGTAACAGGATGTATTCATCCGACATACAGGACTTCACGCTGGAGTTCACAGCCAGCAAACACAAGCAAACAAACAACTTGCAGCTTGCTAGCCCTCGGCCCAGTATGTCAGGAAATTGTGAAATTGCATTGACTATCTCCTAAGCCATAGATGCTGTCTTATATTATACATGTGTTATTATATTGTCTCTTGTTTCCTATCATTTATATACCATTAGGTGATTGAATCATCGGAGCCCACAGGACCATCTATCTGGCACTACTCACATCCACACTGCTCATGACATTGTCATAGGAAACGACAGTCTGACAGAGGTTACCATGGTTACTAGCCAGTCGGATACGCAGTTAGCCAATGGCTTACTTGGGTTAGCCAAACCACAAGCTGATGAGAACCCTGTCCAGGTGTCAGACATTCTGGCAGCTCATCGACAAGAGCACGTCATGAGTGAACAGGAACAGGTATGATACTTGATGCATGTCTTGTCTTATAATGCTTTCTATGCCAGGCTGGTTTATGCCAGTTTGTTGTACTTTTAGTTCTTTAAAAGATTTCTTCAGCGTGGAAGTTGAGTCTTTTGTTGCACTGCATTTATTCACATCTAGGTCCTCCAAGCTACCATACTGTTTTGCTTGTGTTTGTTTCAATACTGTTCATTGCCATTTTCTTTCTTGTTACATTTTGTAAGGACTGCTTCTAGTCAGGAATAAATCTGCCATCTAAGAGGAAAGTAGGCTCTTCTAGAACAAAAGGGGGAGGATATAGATTGAGCTGTAGGAAGTAGCAAAAGATAGAATGGCTTGGAATGAGTTTGTTCAGGGACTGTGTCTCAGTGAGAATAAAGGATGAAAGAAGACAATGCATCTGACATTTTTAGATACAATTTCTTTATAAATTGTTCCAATAATACAGGTTTAACTTGTGTATTTTTCCCCTCTCTCAATTTACTATTGTTTCTTTTATCACAGGCTATAGTTATTGATTTTCTGCAATAAAAGTTTGTCAAATCATGATGAAATACACCGCTAAACATTAATTTTATTAATTAATACTCCCTTATTTTTCATGAAATGATTACCTTTTGATTATTCCTGTTGAGTGTTCATTGACTGAAATCTGTGAAATGCATGAGAAAAATTGGTAAATTTTTGAAACTCATAAAAATGAAAATATGTTCCCAGAATATGTATGACATTTACTTACTGTTAATTTACATTTTTTTACAAATTAATTGGCGCCAAAGAACACATCAGCTGAAGCTCTACTGCAGCTTTCTTCAGATCAGAACACTGCAACTTACATCATGGATGAGACCGGAACAATGATCCCCATCAGCCAAATGAGGTAACAACTGCAGTTTGTTCTGTCATGTTGAGTCAATTTGTTCAACCCACAGACTGGTTGACATTTCTGAACATGTCACTCTCCCAGTCAAGATGTATAACCTTCTCATAAACTTTCTTTGTAAGATAATGTGGTTTCACCCTTGCCTTGTGCATCTACAGGGACGGTTTATGGCCTCTGCCTTGTGGCAATATTTTCTGACTGTCAGGCCAAGTACTAGAGCTCTAGTGCATTGGCTAGCATGCTTAGCTGCTCATCCAGTGGTCATGTGTTCAAATCCTAATCAAGTTTTTAATTGACCACGGCTCCCAGGTTGATCCAGCCTAAAATGGGTACTAGAAAAGTTCCAGCAAAGTGAAAGCCACCGGCATGATATTTATTGTATTTATAGCATCTGCCATTGAGTGCCGATTATTCTAAATATATGGGCCTAGCACTATAAATCCAATATGCCTAAAGGCCAGGAAAGGCGTTCTTTACTCTTTTACTTTTACGGACATGTAAGTGCCCTGCTCTGCTCAGGTGCAGTTATCCACTTATTCCGGTGGGTACTTGATATTTGGGACTGTTGTCCACACTCATGTGTGTTGTTTGTCCTCTACCACTAGGAGTTCACTTGGGCGTTTCCCTTCATCGAGCTGAGAACTTGATTCCATGTCTCATACTCTCCAGTATTTTCAATTCAGAATTTATAATGGGGTTTTTAGGTGTGTAGTGGATCATACATGGCTCACAGAAAGATTAAGAGAAACACATAGCTCTCTTCACTCATGCAAGGCCAGTTGTCTCAATACAAAAGAGCAAAAACAGAGCAAGACTAGCAGAACTAGAGTTTGCACTTCATGGACTTAGAAATCCAAAAGGACAAAAGATTTATAAGAAGCACTTCCAGGAAGGTTAACCCGGTCAACAAATGCCCGCAGAAGTCGGATGTGTCGGCCTAACGGTGCAAGAACGCAGCTCTGCTGTAAACAGGCACAACGCAGTCACATCCGGAAAAAAAATCCGGATGAACGCAGAAGAAGAATAAGAAGCACTTAAAGAAAGAAGCAGGAATCAGAGCATCCTGGCCACCAGAAACATGATGCATACTGCCAAAGTACCAAAGCAAACATGTAGAAATATTCAGACTCCACACATGATTCAACAGGTTGAGAAATCGCTTGTTCAATAAAGATAGAAGATACTGATAAATGTTCGATTCTGAATTCTATAAATTATGGGTTATTGTTTTATTAGATGTATCACCACATAATAGTGATGTATTGCTTCACAACATTCTGCATAGGACATACAATTTATTTTATTGACATAATATCCTGCATGCACATTTTCATTACTCTCACTGCAGAGTAAAATATATATCAGATCTGTTCAGCTGAATGGCAAGGAATCTTGGAATGTGAATTGAATGAACAATTTAGAAGGAGCTTTGAAGGCAACGTAAATGTGGTTTATGTGACAAATGTTGTGATTACCTATGGTCAGAGTAAATAAACAAAGATTGCCTGGAAAACGCCAGTGACAAGAGAACATTATATACAACTATTAGAAAGAGACATATACAGAAAGTAAGATGAGACATTGGAGAACATCATGATGACTGGAATATCAGCAGTAGAAGGGGCAGGTCAAGAGACATGTTGCTAGATGGCCTCAGACAGTGGCATGCAATGTCAGCAGTAGAACTGACACCAAGGACAGGGATCTGTGGAGAGACATGTTGCTGGATGACTTAAGACTGGCATGCAGTGTCAGCAGTAGAACTGATCCTGAAACCAAGGACGTGGATCTGTGGAGAGACATGTTGCTGGATGGCCTCAGACAGTGGCATGCAATGTCAGCGGTAGTACTGATCCAGACACCAGGGACGAGGATTTGTTGAGATACATGTTGCTGGATGACCTAAGACAGTGAAGACACTGGCCTGCAGTGTCAGTAGTAGAACTGATCCATACACCAAGGACATGGATCTGTGGACAGATATGTTGCTGGATGACCTAAGACAGTGGCTGCAGTAGAACTGATCCAGACACCAAGGACATGGATCTGTGGAGAAATATGTTGCTGGATGGCCTCAGACAGTGGCCTGCAGTATCAACAGTAGAACTGATCCAGACACCAAGGACATGGATCTGTGGAGAGACTGACCACCAATACAGTTTGACAGGGATCTGTGGAGAGACTGGCCACCAATACAGTTTGACAGGGATCTGTGGAGAGACTGGCCACCAATACAGTTTGACAGGGATCTGTGGAGAGACTGGCCACCAATACAGTTTGACAGGGATCTGCGGAGAGACTGACCACCAATACAGTTTGACAGGGATCTGTGGAGAGACTGACCACCAATACAGTTTGACAGGGATCTGTGGAGAGACTGACCACCAATACAGTTTGACAGGGATCTGTGGAGAGACTGACCACCAATACAGTTTGACAGGGATCTGTGGAGAGACTGACCACCAATACAGTTTGACAGGGATCTGTGGAGAGACATGACCACCAATACAGTTTGACAGGGATCTGCGGAGAGACTGACCACCAACACAGTTTGACAGGGATCTGCGGAGAGACTGACCACCAACACAGTTTGACAGGGGATCTGCGGAGAGACTGACCACCAACACAGTTTGACAGGGGTCTGCGGAGAGACTGACCACCAATACAGTCTGACAGGGGTCTGCGGAGAGACTGACCACCAATACAGTCTGACAGGGGTCTGCGGAGAGACTGACCACCAATACAGTCTGACAGGGGTCTGCGGAGAGACTGACCACCAATACAGTCTTGACAGGGATCTGTGGAGAGACTGACCACCAATACAGTCTGACAGGGGATCTGTCGGAGAGACTGACCACCAATACAGTTTGACAGGGATCTGTGGACAGACAAGACCACCAATACAGTTTGACAGGGATCTGTGGACAGACAAGACCACCAATACAGTTTGACAGGGATCTGTGGACAGACAAGACCACCAATACAGTTTGACAGGGATCTGTGGAGAGACTGACCACCAATACAGTTTGACAGGGATCTGTGGACAGACAAGACCACCAATACAATTTGACTCTTGGAAAACAAGAAAAATTTGCGGATCTGTGGGGAGACAAGACCACCATAGTTTTGACAGGGATCTGTGGACAGACAACCACCAATACAGTTTGACAGGGAAACCCACCATACGTTTGACAGGGATCGTGGAACAGAACAAAAATTTGCAATCTGTGAAAACAAGCCCCTACGTTGCATGATTGTTTTTTGCCATTTTAACTTGGAAATATTTCACCCTGACTGATTTTGATGTGGGCCTGCTTTCCTTTTTAAGTATCCTGACCCCAGGGCGAAACCATTGACCTTTGATGAGTGCTGGTGTGGCATCAGAATTTTTTTTTCTTTCCCTTGAAGATTTTTTTTGAAAACCGGGGCACAAACCTGGCCCCAAAGTTTACCAAAATTGGGCCCCCAAAAAGCAGGTGAGCATTTCAACATGAAGATTAACTCAGGTTTTTTAATGCAAGTCAAATCATGAATTTACTTTTCCAGAAGCTTGATAATTTGTTCTCAGATAGTTTGTATTTCAATCGTTAATCTCTGAATCTTGTATTTTAACTTGGGAAAAAGAAAAATTTAAGGAACTTTTATGCTAGATGCTTTCTTCTTCTGACCTTTGTCCCCCATTGAAGCATATGCCCTTAACAACCACACACCAAGTCAGCCTATTTGATGTGTCTTTCAGCTGCTTCCATATCTTCCCCATTTGATACAACTGTCTCTAATTCTCTTCCCCATGGGATACAACTGTCTCTAATTCTCTTCCCCATGGGACACATCTCTGTCTCTAATTCTCTTCCCCATGGGACACATCTCTGTTTTTTTGGGGGGGCCAAAAAACCCCACCCGGGCCCCGCCCTAGAACGCCAATTATTTCTCCCACGACGTTTAATGACAAAATTGAAAGATGATGCTGATGAATAATGCCCATGCTACTGTATGCCTGTAAATCTGTCAAAACTGTCATTTACTGCCAATATAGCCCCTTTTGGGTGTATGGCAGAGGGGTCTTTGAGCCTGAGGAATTAAGGCCGCCTGCTAGTGCTGTCGCCGAACTGTGCAGGTTAGGATTTTCTTTTTGCCCCGACAGAAAAATATCCCTTACCTTACCGAGTAATCATGAACCATAAATACCAAGATAGAAAAACATTAGAGCCATAGAGTGCGTTTTCTTCACAGAATGTTAAGAATCCCACGACAATTACAGACCAATGTCCAAGTATTACAGGACTAGATTCGCAAAGATGGGTAATTACCACATCAGGACAAGACAGTCATCATTTCCTGGTCACTTTGAGAGATCTGGAGAATGGTGTTGTAACTGATAAGGTTGAGGGTGTCAGAGATAAAGGGACATTGCTGATTGGTTGTCTGAGTGGAGCAGAGACAGTCAGCACTCTTAACTTATCAAGATCACAGAAGACAGTGGTTGAAGAGGAATCTGAGTGCTTTAGTCATCGGGTTAGGTAAATGATATGACATTATATTAGACATTGCATTATTATTAGTTTTGAATGTCCTTTTTACGGTTTCAGCAATCCAGATTTATTGCTGTTTGTGATTCATGGCAATTTTACATTCGTGTTTGCCATTGTGGTCCATGGTAGGGCTGAGTGGTTCGTATCCGTATCCCGGTTCAACCTGCCGGGATTTCAGGATGTGTCGTGTTTCATCGATCAGGTCAGGGGCTGAGTTCCGGGAAAAGGGCCCCTTGAGTGCTAGCCTGGCCCGTAGGCCGGATTTTTCATGATTCCTAAGATGATTCTCGCTAAATTCAGTGATTCCGCCACAAAACAAGAAACAAACAACTCACTGCTACCCTCCCCAATGTCGAATTGTGAAAGCATTGACATTCCTAAGCCATGATGCGCAATTTACTGGTTAAAATTGTCCTGTTCCTTCATTTATATCCAAGGTATTGAACAGGACCAGAATCTATCTGGCATATCCATCCACATGCCATGACTTGTCTAAAAGACAGCTGAAGAGGTTACCATTTATCCATCGGTCCAGTACCAATGTTCTTGGTTGCAAACCACACTGATGAGCCCTGTCTGTCAGAATTCTGCACTAGAAAGAGCCTCTAGAACAGGAAGGTATGATACTTGATGCAGTTGCTTAATGTTTTTCAGGCTGGTTATGAGTTTGTTGACTTTTAGTTCTTTAAAGATTTCTTCAGGTAATTGAGTATTTTGTTGCCTGCATTTATTACTTCTAGGTCCCAGCTACATATGTTTTCTGTGTTTGTTTCAATATGTTCAGCCATTTTCTTTCTTGTTACCCATTTTAAGGACTGCTTCTAGTCAGAATAAATCTGATCTAGAGGAAATAGGCTCTTTCTGAACCAAAAGGGAAGGATATAGATTGAGTGTAATGCAAAAGATAGAATGGCTTGGATAGTTTGTTCAGGGACTGTGTTCAGTAGAATAAGGGAAAGAAACAATGCATCTCCCATTTTTAGAAAAACAATTTCTATAAATGTTCCATGATACAGGTTTCTTGTGTAATTTTTCCCCCTTCAATTTACTATTGTCTTCTTATCAAGGATGTTATTATTTCTCAATAAAAGTTTTTGTCAAATAATGAGGGTTTACACCGCTTAAACATTAAATAATTAATATCCCTTTATTTTTCAGGGAAATGATTACCTTTTGATTATCCGTTGAGTGTTCATTGACTGAAATCTGTGAATGCATGGAAAAATTGTAAATTTTTGAAACTCATAAAAATGAAAAAGTTCCCAGAATATGTTGAATTTACTACGTTAATTTACATTTTTTTAAAAATTAATTGGGCCAAGAACACATAGCTGAAGCCTACTGCACTTTCTTCAGATCAGAAACTGCCTTTACATCATGGATGAGCGGACATGAATCCCCTCAGCCAATGGGTTTAACCACTGCCGTTTGTTCTGTCATGTTGAGTCAATTTTTTCACCCACAGACTGGTTGACATTTCTAACATGTCACTCTCCCAGTCAAGATGTAAAACTTCTCATAAACTTTCTTTGTAAATAATGTGGTTTTTGCCTTGTGCATCTAACAGGGACGGTTATGGCCTCTCCTTGTTGCAATATTTTCTGACTGTAAAAAGGCCAAGTACTAGAGTCTAGGCATTGGTTTAGCAGGGCTTAGCTCCACAGGGCATGTGTTAAACCTTCAAGGGTTTTTAATGACCACGGTCCAGGTTGATCCAGCCTAAATGGTCTAGAAATTTCCCACCCAAGTGAAAGCCACCGGCATGATATTTAAATGATTTATAGCACTGGCATTGAGTGCCGATTATTCAAAATTTTGGGGCCTAGCAACATAAATCCAATATGCCTAAGGGCCAGGAAAGGCTTTTACTCTTTTACTTTTACGGACATGTAAGTCCTGCTCTGTAGGTCAGTTATCCACTTATTGGTGGGTATTGTATTTTTGGATTTTGCCCACACTATGTGTGTTGTTTGTTCCTTCCATAGGATCATGGCTTTTTATGACTGAAACTTGATTCCATTTCTTTACTCTCCAGTATTTTAATTTCAGAATTTATAATGGGGTTTTTGGTGTGTATTGATCTTTTACATGGCTAAAAGAAAGATTAGGAAAAATAGTTTTCACTCATGAAAGGGCCCAAAAAAGTTGTCTAATCCCCAAAAGACAAAACAAAGCAAGACTAGCAGAACTAGATGAACTTCATGGACTTGAAATCCAAAAAGGCAAAAGATTTAAAAGAAGCACTTCGAAGGTTAAGTCAACAAATGCCCGCAGAAGTCGGATGTGTGCCTACGGTGCAAGACAGTCTGCGTAAACAGGCCAACCAGTCAATCCGGAAAAAAATCCGGATGAACCAAAAGGGAAGAATAGAAGCACTTAAAAAGAAGAGGAATCAGAGCATCCTGGCCACCAGAACATGATGATACTGAAATCCAAAGAAACTGTAGAAATTTCGACTCCCACAGGGATCAACAGGTTAGTCCTTTTTCAATAAAGAGAAGATACTGATAATGTTCGATTCTGAACATAAATTATGGTTAGGGGTATTAGATGTTCACCACATAATGTGATGATTGCTTCACCAAACATTCTGCATGGGACATCCAAAATGACATTATCCTGCATGACATTTTCATTACTCTCACTGCCGAGTAAAAATATATCAGACTGTTCAACTAATGGCAAGGATCTTGGAAGTGAATTAATAACATTTGAAGGACTTTGAAGGCAACGTAAATGGGGTTTATGTGACCAAATGTTGTGTTACCTAGGGTCAGGGGTAAATAAACAAAGATTGCCTGGAAACCCAGTGACAAAGAACATTTATACACTTTAGGAAGAGACTATACAAAAGTAAGAGAGACTTGGAGAACATCATGAGACTGGAATATCAGAAATAAAGGGCAGGTCAAGAGAAAAATGTTTAATGGCTTAGACAGTGGAAAAATCAATTCAGCAGTAGAACTGACACCAAGGACAGGATCTGTGGCAGGACCTAGACAGGTGTAGAACGGGACACCTGGACTGTAAGACTGGCATCCCTGCATGCACGTAGAACTGAAAAGGAATCGGGAAAGAGATAACCATAGGAACAGGTTTTGGAGAAGGGACAAACATGTTGCATATGGCAGCAAGTCCACCCGTGTTGACCAACTTTGTAAAACAGCAAGACAAACGGGGAAAAATGAGGATTGTGATTCGACATAAACAGGGTTGTGGATGACCTAAACATTTTGAAGACACCAGACACAATTTTGACAACCCTGCAGCTAGACCTCATAAAAGTAGACAGATCTGTCCAAATACAGTTGACAGGCAAGACGAAAAATGTTGAATCTGTGGAAAACAATAAGTTTGAAGGACGTAAATGTTTTGAAAATTTGTGGATGCCCCCTACAGTTACAGATTGTGCTGCCATTTTTAAAGAACTATACCTTAAAGGACTTAGGCCAAAGGACATTGGGAAACTCTGTTTGAGGAGAGAGGGATAAATGTTGTGAAAGATGGCCTCAGGACAGTTGGCTCTTTGGCAGTAGATCAAACAGTATCTTGTGGAATTTGAAACGGCAGGACAAAACCCACCAGGACATGTGGAGAGATTTTTCGGATTGGGAGACAGCCAAATCAGACAGGGTTTACGACAGAACTCGGGTTTGACAGGTTTCGTGGAGCAAGACATGGACTTTTAGAACTGACCAATACAGTTTGACAGGATCTGTGGAAGACTTGTTGCCTGGAACCAAGACAGTTTGACAGGGAATCTGTGGAGAACTTTGGTCTTGACCAATACAGTTTGACGGGGATCTGCAACAAGACCACCAAACAGGAAGGATCTGTAAGCGCCACCAATACAGTTTGACAGGGATCTGTCGGAGAGATTTGAACCCCCCAATACAAGTTTGACAGGGAAAATCTGTTTTGAGAGACTGACCACCCAATTTACATTTTGGGGACAGGGATCTTGTTGGAGAGACTGACCAACCAATACAGTTTGACAGGGATCTGTGGAGAGATTTTTTTTGACCACCAATAACAGTTTGAACAGGGATCCTCCCCCCGGAGAGGGAAAATGAACCCCCACCAAACCCCCCAAAATTTTTTTTTTGAAAAGGGATTTTTGCGGAAAAGAAAGGAATTTTGAACCCCCAAACCAAACCCCCAAACATTTTTTTTTTGGAAAAGGGATCTTTGCCCCCCGGAAAAGAAAGCCCTTTGAACCACCAAACCCCAAAAAATTTTTTTTTTGGACAGGGATTTTTGCCCCCCGGAAAAGAAAGGAACTTTGAACCAAACCAACACAGTTTGGAACAGGGAAGTCTGGCGGAAAAAAAGAAAGGCCCTTTGAACCAAACCAACCCCACAAGTTTTTTTGGAAAAGGGAAGTTTTTTTCCCCCCCCGGAAAAGAAAGGACTGAACCAAACCAACCCCCAAAAAAGTTTTTTTGGAAAAGGGGTTTTTTTGGCCCCCCCCCGGAAAAGAAAGGAATTTTGAACCCCCAAACCCCCAATTTTTACAGTTTTTTTTGGAAAAGGGGTTTTTTTGGCGGGAGAAAGGAATTTTGAACCCCAAACCAAAAT
Source organism: Cepaea nemoralis (assembly GCA_014155875.1). NCBI lineage: Eukaryota > Metazoa > Mollusca > Gastropoda > Stylommatophora > Helicidae > Cepaea > Cepaea nemoralis. The sequence continues at coordinate 244,497 of JACEFZ010014079.1, forward strand.
TTTTTTTTAAAAAAGTTTTTTTGGACAGGGGTTTTTTTTGGCGGAAAAAAAGAAAGGAATTTTGAACCAAACCAAATTTTTTTTTAAACAGTTTTTTTGGAACAGGGGTTTTTTTGGCGGGAGAAGAAATTTTGAACCCCCAAACCCCCAATTTTTAAACAGTCTGGAAAAGGGGTTTTTTTGCGAAAAAGAACTGGACCACCCCAATAAAAGTCTGACAGGGGAATCTTGCGGAAAAGAAAGCCCTTTGAACCCCCAAACCAAAATTTTTTTTTAAAAAAGTTTTTTTGGAAAAGAAAGGGTCTGGTTTGGGAGCCAACTGGAACCAACCCCCAATACAGTTTTTTTGGAAAAGGGATCTCTGGAAAAAAAGAAAAGACTGAACCCCCACCAAATACAAGTTTGGACAAAGGGAATCTCTGGAGCGACTGACCACCAATAGTTTGACTAGAGACAGGGATCTGTGGAGAGACTCACCACCAATAGTTTGACTAGAGACAGGGATCTGTGGAGAGACTCACCACCAATACAGTTTGACAGGGAACATCTTGATGATTTTTGTTTGTTTGCTCGCTGTGAACTTGAACATATTTCACCCTTGAGTGATTTTTGCATGTGGGCTTGCTTTCTTTTTTACCAGTATCCCCTGCCATCAGGCGAACCCACTCTGACTTCTGAGGTAGGGATGATGATGATCTGTAGTAAAGATGTTGCATCATGTTTTTATTTTCTGGTTCCATTGATTAGATCCGGCTCCTTGCTGGAAGTTGAAGACACAGGAGTGACAACCATTGCCATTTGCCAGTGCTGGTGTGGCAGAGAATTTATTTCACAGGAAGATCTGAGCCGTCACAAACTGGCCCACAAGTACCAAATGCAGAGCAGGTGAGCATTTCAACATGAAGATTAACTCAGGTTTTTTTAATGCAAGTCAAATCATGAATTTACTTTTCCAGAAGCTGGATAGTTTGTTCTCAAATAGTTTGTATTTCAGTCGTTAGTCTCTGAATCATGTATTTTAACTTGGGAAAAAGAAAAATTTAAGGAACTTTTATGCTAGATGCTTTCTTCTTCTGACCTTTGTCCCCCATTGAAGCATAGGCCCTCAATAACCACGCACCAAGTCAGCCTATTTGCTGTATCTTTCAGCTGCTTCCATATCTTCCCCATGGGATACAATTGTCTGTAATTCTCTTCCCCATGGGATACAACTGTCTCTAATTCTCTTCCCCATGGGATACAACTCTGTCTGTAATTCTCTTCCCCATAGGATACATCTCTGTCTCTAATTCTCTTCCCCATAGGATACATCTCTGTCTCTAATTCTCTTCCCCATAGGATACATCACTGTCTCTAATTCTCTTCCCCATAGGACACATCTCTGTCTCTAATTCTCTTCCTCTTGTGTTTAAAGGTCTCCCTCTATTTCATTGGCTTGTATAGGTTACAGACAAGGTAGTGTCTAGTTACACTAATATCAGGTTTTCCCAATGTGTGTCCTATCCAGGGCCAGCATCTTTTCTTGACCTCTAGACTCGCTGGTGTTTGTTCAGTTCTCTCTATAAGCTCCACGTTGGTGATTCTGTCATGCCATTTTATTTCTTCTGTTCTGCACAAACACCAGTTAATGAATGTTTGTAGTTTATTAGGAATTGTTTTGGTCGTTCTCCACGTATCTCATACAGTAGTACTGATTTAAACTTTCAGTTAAAAATTCTAAGTTGGTTAAATTTATTTCCAGCTGGCTTTCTTAAACTTCCTAGTGCTATGATAGCTTCTCTTGCCTTTTGTATTTTTATTTTAATATCTATGTCTGTTCTCTATTGTCTCATTGCTACCTAAAATAGAAATTCAGACTTGTGTGGTGTTATAATCACATTGGGACGTGAGAATAGGGAGTGGCCAGCAGGCACTATGGAAATAGAAATTCAGCAGTTAATTCAGGACTACTCTCGTCCTGATAATGTGATTATCTACACTGATGGTTCTGTGTTAAATGGCCCAAAAAGTGCTTGGGGATTTATAACAAAAGCCAGTGGTGAATGTTTAGTAAAGGAGAGCTTAGCAGGTGAATGTTTAGAAAAGGAGAGCTTAGCATGTGACACCACACTCTCAAGTCTGAGAATGGGGATGGTTACTGCAGCTTTCCACTAGTTGGAGAACAAACTGTATACACCTGTTGTGATTCTGACTGAATCACAAAGCATGCTTCATGCTGCATGGTATGTATCAATTCAGGTGTCGTGGGTTGTGAGCATTTGCTGGATCTTTTCTCCAGGACACTGGTGTGGTTGGAAATGAACAGGCAGACAGATTGGCTGGTGCTGCATCATTGAGGAGTGATTTGATAAATGATAAGGAAGATGTGGTGAAGGCCATGAGGGCAGCTCATGAATAATGCATAAGAACAGATAATGGTCTAGAGATAATGCAGCAAAAGGGGTTGGTCAGAGGATCTTGTAGACAGTCATCACTCAAAGGTTAAGCAAGACGGGCATATAATAAGATTGTCACGAGCACCATTAGTATTGGAACTCTATGCTGGCTGTTGAAGATGATGATTGAGTGCTTAAGGGACTGCTCCGAGTGCAATGATGTCGGTTCTTGACTCAACTCAACTCAGTACTACCTAAATAGATGTAATGACTCCTCTTTTTAAAGGGAGGTTTCACCGAGGGAGATCGAGTTATTATTTGCTTGGTTTATTTTCAGCCGTCTCCCACAGTGCAAAAAGTTCAATTGATGATTCTCAGTCAGGGTACAATTACCTTTCCGAGGAGGGATTTTTCAAGTCACTTCCTGTCCAACATAGAGGATAGGTGGCTGAGCTATTAAGGCCTCTGGAATGTTTATGGTTATGGCTACGGTTTGCTTACGCATTTTCCTCGTGTTGGATTGGCAGTGCATGGTTCTGTCACCCAGCTACTGTGTTAAGTGCATGGAACGACACTGTGAGCTGTGGATTTCATATAGGGTGCTTTTACATCTGTCTGCGGCTGTTTGTATCATCAAAAAAATGGCAGCCAACTGGTTGCTGAACTAACTAGGTTTGCCTTATGCAGTAATGTGTGGCTGCTGGTTTTTGTAGTGATTACCGCTTCCATCAATGATGAACTGTATTTTTTCATGGCAGACTTTTGTTTTGGCATTCTGACAGTGGCCTTAAGCATTTATACCTGTGCGGGCTGTTGGTTTGTCGAGACTCCTGTCTGTGCCATTTTTCACATGGGCAGTGAGAATCATTTTATGTGATATCCACTGGCACAGGAACGGAGCATTATGGGGCGACCCTATGCTGTGAAGTTAGAACCACAACTAACTAACTAACCACAGATCCAAACTTTACACAAATCAACTCAATCATTGTAATTCCATCAGAATCCAATTTGCCCCACACATTCTGTTGAACATATTTGTTTATTGGTGTGTGCTTTTAATTTAGTCTGCCAGCACAGGCATGCTGCCGTTCAGTAACTTATAAATTACTTTGTTTTGTTGTTTTCTCAGGGTGTCCCCTGGAACTTATAAGTGCACGCTTTGCATGGAGAACTTCTTATCAAACAAGGATTTGAGAGCCCACCATTCTGAGGTCCATCCTGGAGGATTGCCATGGGAGTGCAGCTTCTGTCACCGAACATTCCAGAAGAAAATTGCCATGAAAGCCCACATGCGTGTACACAATACTATAACCAAATACCAATGCTCGTCTTGCAAGAAGTAAGTTTCAATATTTTATGATTCCTTTTTCCCCCTATGATTAGTATCTGCTTGAAAGTATTTGGGATGGATTGTTTATTCATGACAAGAACTGGCTGAACTGAAAGACTGACAAATGAAGAAGCCTGGAAAATATTTAACAAAGACAACTCTTATTGTTGGTCCCAGTAATGCTGAGTTGTTTGCTCTTGGCAGCCAAATGCCATTATTATGAACGTGCAGGATCTCTGCAAGAAGACTTCTTAAAGTAATATGAATGTGAAGGTTTCAGACCACATACCAAAGTATGAAGAAACACCAACAAGAATATTAGACAGCAAAAAACAGTGGGCAAGAGAGGAAGAGATAAACCAAGGAAATGTAAATAAGCATGCACAGATGTATCAGTATAGAACGGCACAAGACAAACACCTAAGGAATGAAATTATCAGGAAGCCTTATGACCAGCCGAAGGGTAAAATACCTGATGAGAAAGATGATGAACATCTATTTATTATTTTAATTAGAAGCCATGGTAGCTAGTGCACTTGTTTGATGGTCTGGTGAGTTCAAACCCCTTCCCTCCTTCTCTTAAGGCACATAGGAGGTCAACTCAAACTTCTAAACTGGTTGCCAGAACATTTTCTGGGCTGTATGTTGGTCGACAGGACACTGGCCACATCATCCATCCACTGTGGTTTGGGCAGTGAAACCCCTGGGCAGATTAACTCAGTCAACAAACGCCCGCAGAAGTTGGATGTGTCAGCCTAAAGGCGCAGTATCGCAGTACCGCTGTAAACAGGCACAACGCAATCACATCCGAAAAAATCCTCAGACGCCAACACAAGGTGGTTTGCTTCCAAAACACCCACAGCTGTATTTCGAGCGCGGGATGAGGGGAGGGGTTACAAATTGCACCCCCTTTCACCAGCCGGTCTTCCTGGCGAAGGTGTTAAGGACATTGTTTGTAATCCCGTTTACCCACATATGAAATACAGCTGCGTGAGATTTTGCAGCAGATCGCGTCACGCTGGTTACTTACGGAGGTATGTGAGCTGGTCGTTCAGAAAGCAATGGCAAGCTACTGAACTTAAAACTTGCCAAGACTTCAGCACCAGCTGAAAAATGCTTGTGTTGATTGCAATGTCCTGTAAAAGGGTTTGCAAAAAGAAAACCTTCACCACAGAGCCGGCTAGCGACAAATATTATATATTTTCTTCAGAAGTCTTTTGCTGCTTTCGGATTCTGGTGAAATGAGCTGCATTAAGTTAAAATGTTTGATGGAAGTGAAAATAATTTTTCTGAGTATTATATTATTAATTTACTTCATAATTTGTTAACAGGATTTTCTTCTATAAGAGTGCATTGAACCGTCACCTGAAAATGCACTCCTGCGAGAAACCTTTCAAGTGTACCATCTGTGGAGATACGTACTATTCATTATGGGATCTTCGGAAACACAGGTAAGCCATTTCATTTGATTTTGCTTCAGCGTAAGTGATATTAGTTTCTGGAGTCTTTTTTGTTTTATTTTATATTTTCACTATCATCATATACAATTTCAGGTGGCACAAGGGATCATGGACCTCTACAACTATCCTTTATTTTTTATTGTGTTGATCGCTAGTCATTTTTTGTGCCACTCTGCCACCTATCCATCATTTTCTCTCTTTCTGTCATCCTCTATTTTTAACACCCTCTCTCTCATTTCCCATTGTCACAATGATCTCCAGATCCTCCCTCTCTCCCCATTTGTCACAATGATTTCCAGGAACCCCCCCCCCCCCCTCTCTCTCTCTCTCTCTCTCTCTCTCTCTCTCTCTCTCTCTCTCTCTCTCTCTCTCTCTCTCTCTCTCTCTCCATTGTCACATTGATCTCATCCAGACTCTACCCATTGTCACAATGATAAGCAGACTCTGTCTCTCCACATTATCACAATTATCTCTACCAGACCCTCTCTTTCTCCCCATTGTCACAATGACCTCCTCCAAACCCTCTCTTCTCAAAATGTGACCACAAAGTGACAGTTGTCATGTGGTGGTAATAATCTGTCCCTGTGAATTGTAGCACTTGATCATTGATCTTCTTAGCCAGCCTTGAGATTTAAAGCATTAGAGAAAAATACAGTGTCAATGGTATTTTTTGTTTGTTTTAAAATCTTGGTATTTAATGTCCAGGATTTTCTCTCTTCTTGGTATTCTTCTCAGGAATCTCATTTCTATTGTGGGTTTTCTTTTCTCTTTTTCTGTCATTGTCCAGAGCACCCTAGGGCTGTACTGGTTGTTAAACCGGACCACATTCTTGGCAGACAAGCTTAACCACTGTGTCATTTGATTCTCATTCTGATTTTGGGTATTATATAGGAAGTATCGTTTCTTGGAAACTAAAGCACTTTGGCCATGTTAAATGCCACGATGGCTTGGAAAGACCAGCGATAGAAGACATGGTGCCTAGTAGAAGAGGCAGGGTGACCAGTACAAAGAGGGACACAAGAGAATGCTGGTATGAGGATGCATGAGGCAGGAGAAATGGCCAGAGATGGAGAACTCTTTGATGGGCCGTGATGTGAACCATGTTCTACAGAGGAAATGCTTCATGGTGATAGGAAGTCAAGGTCATTTGTGAAGTCCAGGTCATGTAACTGTTGTGTTAGATTAGTTGAAATTGATTTCTGTAGTTCCCGTTATTAACTATCATACCCCCCTCCCACCCCCTTTTCTCACTCTCTCTCTCTCTCTTTCTCTCTCTCTCTCTCTCTCTCTCTCTCTCTCTTTTCTCTCTCTCTCTCTCTCTCTCTCTCACTTTGTCTCTCTTCCTCACTCACTCACTTTGTCTCTCTCACTCACTTTCTCTCTCTCTCTCTCTCTCTCTCTCTCACTCACTCACTTTGTCTCTCTTCCTCACTCACTCACTTTGTCTCTCTCAATCTCTCTCTCTCTCTCTCTCTCTCTCTCTCTCTCTCTCTCTCTCTCTCTCTCTCTCTCTCTCTTCCTCACTCACTCACTTTGTCTCTCTCTCTCTCTCTCTCTCTCTCTCTCTCTCTCTCTCTCTCTCTCTCTCTCTCTCTCTCACTCTCTCACTCTCTCACTCTCTCTCTCTTACTTATTTCTTTCTCTCTCCCCATCCCACCAAGAGTCTCCGGAAACATTGCATTTGTTGTCTGAATGTCACACAGACTGAAAACAAACCCTTGACCCCCAGAGCATGAGGCAGACAACAGCTTGACCACTTGGCCGTGGAAATCCCTGAAAACAAAATCTCACATATTGTAACTTACCACTTCGCACCCAGCTTGTTTACTATCTCTTGACCGTGTCCTCTCTGTCTTCAGTTGTTTACTATCTCTTGACTGTGTCCTCTCTGTCTTCAGTTGTTTACTATCTCTTGACCGTGTCCTCTCTGTCTTCAGTTGTTTACTATCTCATGACTGTGTCCTCTCTGTCTTCAGCTGTTTACTATCTCATGACTGTGTCCTCTCTGTCTTCAGTTGTTTACTATCTCTTGACTGTGTCCTCTCTGTCTTCAGTTGTTTACTATCTCTTGACTGTGTCCTCTCTGTCTTCAGTTGTTTACTATCTCTTGACTGTGTCCTCCCTGTCTTCAATTGTTTACTATCTCTTGACTGTGTCCTCTCTGTCTTCAGTTGTTTACTATCTCATGACTGTGTCCTCTCTGTCTTCAGTTGTTTACTATTTCTTGACTGTGTCCTCTCTGTCTTCAGTTGTTTACTATCTCTTGACTGTGTCCTCTCTGTCTTCAGTTGTTTACTAACTATCTCTTGACTGTGTCCTCTCTGTCTTCAGATGTTTACTATCTCTTGACTCTGTCCTCTCTGTCTTCAGTTGTTTACTATCTCTCGACTGTGTCCTCTCTGTCTTCAGTTGTTTACTATCTCTTGACTGTGTCCTCTCTGTCTTCACTTGTTTACTATCTCTTGACTCTGTCCTCTCTGTCTTCAGTTGTTTACTATCTCTCGACTGTGTCCTCTTCTGTCTTCAGTTGTTTACTATCTCTTGACTCTGTCCTCTCTGTCTTCAGTTGTTTACTATCTCTTGACTCTGTCCTCTCTGTCTTCAGTTTTACTATCTCTCGCTGTGTCCTCTTCTGTCTTTCAGTTGTTTACTATCTCTGACTGTGTCCTCTCTGTCTTCAGTTGTTTACTATCTCTTGACTGTGTCCTCTCTGTCTTCAGTTGTTTACTATCTCTTGACTGTGTCCTCTCTGTCTTCAGTTGTTTACTATCTCTTGACTGTGTCCTCTCTGTCTTCAGTTGTTTACTATCTCTTGACTGTGTCCTCTCTGTCTTCAGTTGTTTACTATCTCTTGACTCGTGTCCTCTCTGTCTTCAGTTGTTTACTATCTCTTGACTGTGTCCTCTCTGTCTTCAGTTGTTTACTATCTCTTGACTGTGTCCTCTCTGTCTTCAGTTGTTTACTATCTCTTGACTCTGTCCTCTCTGTCTTCAGTTGTTTACTATCTCTTGACTGTGTCCTCTCTGTCTTCAGTTGTTTACTATCTCTTGACTGTGTCCTCTCTGTCTTCAGTTGTTTACTATCTCTTGACTGTGTCCTCTCTGTCTTCAGTTGTTTACTATCTCTTGACTGTGTCCTCTCTGTCTTCAGTTGTTTACTATCTCTTGACTGTGTCCTCTCTGTCTTCAATTGTTTACTATCTCTTGACTGTGTCCTCTCTGTCTTCAGTTGTTTACTATCTCTCAACTCTGTCCTCTCTGTCTTCACTTGTTTACTATCTCTCGACTGTGTCCTCTCTGTCTTCAGTTGTTTACTATCTCTTGACTGTGTCCTCTCTGTCTTCAATTGTTTACTATCTCTCGACTGTGTCCTCTCTGTCTTCAGTTGTTTACTATCTCTTGACTCTGTCCTCTCTGTCTTCAATTGTTTACTATCTCTTGACTGTGTCCTCTCTGTCTTCAATTGTTTACTATCTCTTGACTGTGTCCTCTCTGTCTTCAGTTGTTTACTATCTCTCAACTCTGTCCTCTCTGTCTTCACTTGTTTACTATCTCTTGATTCTGTCCTCTCTGTCTTCAGTTGTTTACTATCTCTCGACTGTGTCCTCTCTGTCTTCAGTTGTTTACTATCTCTTGATTCTGTCCTCTCTGTCTTCAGTTGTTTACTATCTCTTGACTGTGTCCTCTCTGTCTTCAGTTGTTTACTATCTCTCGACTGTGTCCTCTCTGTCTTCAGTTTGTTTACTATCTCTTGACTGTGTCCTCTCTGTCTTCAGTTGTTTACTATCTCTCGACTGTGTCCTCTCTGTCTTCAGTTGTTTACTATCTCTCCACTCTGTCCTCTCTGTCTTCAGTTGTTTACTATCTCTTGACTCTGTTCTCTCTGTCTTCAGTTGTTTACTATCTCTCGACTCTGTTCTCTCTGTCTTCAGTTGTTTACTATCTCTTGACTCTGTTCTCTCTGTCTTCAGTTGTTTACTATCTCTTGACTCTGTTCTCTCTGTCTTCAGTTGTTTACTATCTCTTGACTGTGTTCTCTCTGTCTTCAGTTGTTTACTATCTCTTGACTGTGTTCTCTCTGTCTTCAGTTGTTTACTATCTCTTGGACTCTGTTCCTCTCTGTCTTCAAGTTGTTTACTATCTCTGACTTGTTCTCTCTGTCTTCAGTTGTTTACTATCTCTTGACTGTGTCCTCTCTGTCTTCAGTTGTTTACTATCTCTTGACTTGTCTCCTGTCTTCAGTTGTTTACTATCTCTTGACTGTGTTCTCCCTGTCTTCAGTTGTTTACTATCTCTTGACTGTGTCCTCTCTGTCTTCAGTTGTTTACTATCTCTCCACTCTGTCCTCTCTGTCTTCAGTTGTTTACTATCTCTTGACTGTGTCCTCTCTGTCTTCAGTTGTTTACTATCTCTTGACTGTGTTCTCCCTGTCTTCAGTTGTTTACTAACTATCTCTTGACTGTGTCCTCTCTGTCTTCAGTTGTTTACTATCTCTTGACTGTGTCCTCTCTGTCTTCAGTTGTTTACTATCTCTTGACTGTGTCCTCTTCTGTCTTCAGTTGTTTACTATCTCTTGACTGTGTCCTCTCTGTCTTCAGTTGTTTACTATCTCTTGACTGTGTCCTCTCTGTCTTCAGTTGTTTACTATCTCTTGACTGTGTCCTCTCTGTCTTCAGTTGTTTACTATCTCTCACTCTGTCCTCTCTGTCTTCAGTTGTTTACTATCTCTTGACTGTGTCCTCTCTGTCTTCAGTTGTTTACTATCTCTTGACTGTGTCCTCTCTGTCTTCAGTTGTTTACTATCTCTTGACTGTGTCCTCTCTGTCTTCAGTTGTTTACTAACTATCTCTTGACTGTGTCCTCCCTGTCTTCAGTTGTTACTATCTCTTGACTGTGTTCTCCCTGTCTTCAGTTGTTTACTAACTATCTCTTGACTGTGTCCTCTCTGTCTTCAGTTGTTACTATCTCTTGACTGTGTTCTCCCTGTCTTCAGTTGTTTACTAACTATCTCTTGACTGTGTCCTCTCTGTCTTCAGTTGTTTACTATCTCTTGACTGTGTCATCTCTGTCTTCAGTTGTTACCTATCTCTTGACTGTGTTCTCCCTGTCTTCAGTTGTTTACTAACTATCTCTTGACTGTGTCCTCTCTGTCTTCAGTTGTTTACTATCTCTCGACTGTGTCCTCTCTGTCTTCAGTTGTTTACTATCTCTTGACTGTGTCCTCTCTGTCTTCAGTTGTTATTTATATAGTTGTTCATGATGTAGTCATAATTTTCTATTGAATTATTTGCAGAATGAACCATCAGCCTCCAAAGCTGTTTGCGTGTGACATCTGCACTAAAGTGTTTAAGCAGAAGCAGACTCTGTTTGTCCATTCCCGCATTCACACCGGGCAGAAACCTTACACTTGTGTGTTCTGTCATAGGCATTTCTCACTCAAATGTAGGTGAATGTAAGATAACAGTATGTGTCATATCGACTTACTCTTTTCTTTTGTTGGTCTTAGTTATCTATGAAATATTGAGATTTGTTATTTACATTCCAATTCTACCTGGTTTTATTTATTAATTTTTTTTCTAAATATTGTTATTTCTGTAACTATTCTAAGGATCTGATTTCTGATATTGCATAAATTCATTGTTCATTTCAGTCTTCCTTCTGCCATGAAGTATTTAATCTGTACATCACATACTATTTTGTTAATTGTAAAATGTGCCTGAACAAACTCAAATGACAGCAGATCCTTTTGTACAGCTCTGCTCACTGCTTTAAAGTAATTATTGATATTGTAAACATTGATATATAAATTGGGAATGTACATCTTATCTATATGTGTGTGTGTGTGTGCATGAGAGAGGGAGAGAGGGTGCAGAAGGTTATAGACAAATAAGGTATCACTGAGTTTGGGTCAAGGGGTGAAAGCGGAGTCTAAACACTGGTGAATAGCAAGTACAATCTTCTGAATTATTTGGTTAATTCTCTCTCCTAAGGATTGCACTTCTCATATCATAAACTGTTTTGTTACTTGAGCATTCTCTTCTTTCAACACACACAACACCACCCCCACCGCCACCCTTTTTGTTTTAAATATTTTTTTTTAAACACACACGCACATATACAGTAATGAGTGTTACACATCTATCCGGTACTGTCTTGTTATTTGAAGGTTTTCTTCTCTATTCTGAAAATTCCACTTCTCATATTCATGCTGTCTTGGGTGGTTTTCTGACTCCACTTATCATGTCTAATTTTGTGTCAAATATTTATTTTCTTAAATTCTCGCATAAAGAGATTTGTGATGCTTTATTCCCTTGATATGTTTACTGTCTGTTTAAGTATTTTACCATCACCTTTCTATAGGAAATGTTTTCTTTGCTCGACTGTTGTCTAGATTTAAATTCTTTACATCTACATACAAGATGGTGTAGCTTAGAAGTATAGCATCTATCCTGTGACTCATATATCATCATCATCATCTGTCCAGTCAAACGATGTAGACATTCATGTATCTCGGTCCCTGGTATTACGAATCAATTCTATTCATGTTATTCCTCCAAGCCAGTCTTAGGTCATCCAGCATAATTTATTTTGTTTTGTCTCTGCTACCGCTGATCTTTCCAGTCATTACAATATTTGTCTCTTTCTTATAGTTGTAAATATTGTTCTACTTTAATTGGATTCTTCCAGGAGCTTGTTATTAGTTACTCTGGCATGTAATCGCAACATTTGTCTCAGAAAAATGTTAAATGTCTGTTGCCTCCAAGCTCTTCAGATTGTGTTTGTTCATATTTCAAGATTTACAGCAGAATGGGTATAACACACACGCGAACGCGCGCGTCACACGCGCGTGCGTGCACACACACACACAAAACATTCCAGTACTCTTTTTCTGACATTTATTAAGGCTGACTTATTACATAAGATTCTCAAATATACTGGGTTAGAATTGCATTGTGGGTGTTTACAAAATAAGCAACTCAAGGTTGTAATACTCCCTCATGAACCTGGGAAAATGGATTGAGCACCTAGCCTTCTCATATAAAGACAAAATCTACCAAGACAAATGTGAATGTTGTGCACATAACAAATCTAAAAGCAGTTGGAAATAAAAATAGCAGACCAGTAGGCAGTGGATGAGGTGAAATTTCTAATTAAGAAACCATACCCACAGAAAAGATGTCAAGCATGTATGGTTCCTGTATGTACACACTGGATCCTAGTCAATGCTGTTCATGCATTGTCTTTTGGTTCTCATAGTATGGTCTGTGGGGGGAGGATGGGGCATATATGGAGGTGTCCATGTGCAGTGGAAGTGATCTTTTACCAAACAGATTAATTTACATTATTTAAAAAAATCCTAGAACATTGGTGAATCCTTTTGATGTGTCTTCGCTTAAAAAAAGTCGCTTAAAAGGTGACAGGTCGACTTCATAGCATCGGGTTTTTATCCCATATGGCTCAGTCTCTTTCCGCAGTGCGGAAAGCGTCGCACAAAGCATGAACTCTGTAGCTTCAGCGACGACCCATATGTGTCTTTATTAATGTAAAGAGCTGTCTATTTTCTTCATTGGCACCTTGTTAAATTATGTCTACTGCTAACTTTTTTTCGATTTGTTAAAAAGAAATGTCTTTAGGGGTCTGTAAGGGAAGCTTATGTATGTTGTAAAAGTGACTAGGGAAGGTTGGTGTGAGACTAGACAACATTAGAAGCTATATCCAGCCAATCATAATCAAGTCTGCACTGTGCATGGCATGAGTTGGTCGAGGGCCTATGCTACTTTGTGAGATAAAAAGCAGAAGAAGAAGAGGATTTCAATTTAATGACCACTGCCCTTAGTGTGCACTCACTGACACTTAGTGTGCACTCACTGCCACGTGTCAGCCAAATATTTCCGTTATATTTGCTACTTTTTGTTCAGAATTTGTAGTTCTTATTTTAGTTAATCGTAGAAATAATAACAGTAAAGCCAGCACACAAACTTTACCTTTGTGTTATTCTGCCAGCAACTTTGGTGCAGCACCAACGTATTCACACAGGAGAGAAGCCTAATGTTTGTCACATTTGCCAGCGACCGTTCAGACAGAATAGTACACTGAAAGCCCACCTGAAGACACACACAAATTTGAAACCGTATATGTGTCGCTACTGCAAGATGAGATTTGCCTATAAAGATGAAGTCGCTGAACATGAGCATACACACGCCCACAATAAAACCTGGCAATGTGAAGAATGTGGCATGTGGTAAGTAAATCATTACATTTTTCTCATAATTACCACGTCATCATCATCATGGGTCTCTACAGATCTCAGCCCCTGATGCTCCGGATAAATTTTACTGTTTTTTTTTTTTAAGGGAGGGTGGAGTGTTCGCTAGCTTCGAACTGAACTCAAGCGTAGTTCATACACTTGCTACTACTTCTAGTCCTTCTAGTGCACTGGACTGCTTTTTGCTTGTGGGTTAGATTTCCTTAATACCAATGTCTCTCGCCATCAGGCGAACACACTCCAGCTTGTGAGGTACTTGTAATTTACATTCACAAGTGAAGGACGAGAAGTCAACATATTCAGCTGATGATACTCCTCTCTCCTACTGTCCTATCTGATGATATACCTCTCTACTACTGTCCTATCTGATGATATACCTCTCTACTACTGTCCTAGCTGATGATACTCTTGTATACTACTGTCCTAGTTCATCCAGCATTATTTCTCTCTCCTACTGTCCTAGCTGATGATATACCTCTCTCCTACTGTCCTATCTGATGATATACCTCTCTACTACTGTCCTATCTGATGATATACCTCTCTACTACTGTCCTATCTGATGATATACCTCTCTACTACTGTCCTAGCTAATGATACTCCTGTCTACTACTGTCCTAGCTGATGATACTCCTCTCTTCTACTGTCCTAGTCCATCCAGCATTATTTCTCTTTCCTACTGTCCTAGCTGATAATACTCCTCTCTTCTACTGTCCTAGTCCATCCAGCATTATTTCTCTCTCCTACTATCCTAGCTGATGATACTCATGTCTACTACTTGCGTAGCTGATGATACTCCTCTCTTCTACTGTCCTAGTCCATCCAGCATTATTTATCTCTCCTACTGGCCCAGCTGATGATATACCTTTCTCCTACTGTCCTATCTGATGATATACCTCTCTACTACTGTCCTATCTGATGATATACCTCTCTACTACTGTCCTATCTGATGATATACCTCTCTACTACTGTCCTAGCTGATGATACTCCTGTCTACTACTGTCCTAGCTGATGATACTTCTCTCTTCTACTGTCCTAGTCCATCCAGCATTATTTCTCTTTCCTACTGTCCTAGCTGATGATACTGTCCTAGTCCATCCAGCATTATTTCTCTCTCCTACTATCCTAGCTAATGATACTCCTGTCTACTACTGTCCTAGCTGATGATACTCCTCTCTTCTACTGTCCTAGTCCATCCAGCATTATTTCTCTCTCCTACTATCCTAGCTGATGATACTCCTCTCTACTACTGTCCTAGCTGATGATATTTGTCTCTCCTACTGTCCTAGCTGATGATATTTCTCTCTCCTACTGTCCTAGCTGATGATATTCCTCTCTACTACTGTTCTAGCTGATGATATTTCTCTCTACTACTGTCCTAGCTGATGATATTTCTCTCTCCTACTGTCCTAGCTGATGATATTTCTCTCTACTACTGTCCTAGCTGATATTTCTCTCTGCTACTGTCCTAGCTGATGATATTCCTCTCTCCTACTGTCCTAGCTGATGATATTCCTCTCTCCTACTGTCCTAGCTGATGATATTTCTCTCTCCTACTGTCCTAGCTGATGATATTTCTCCTACTGTCCTAGCTGATGATATTCCTCTCTCCTACTGTCCTAGCTGATGATATACCTCTCTACTACTGTCCTAGCTGATGATATTTCTCTCTCCTACTGTCCTAGCTGATGATATACCTCTCTCCTACTGTCCTAGCTGATGATATTCCTCTCTTCTACTGTCCTAGCTGATGATATTCCTCTCTGCTACTGTCCTAGCTGATGATATTTCTCTCTGCTACTGTCCTAGCTGATGATATTTCTCTCTGCTACTGTCCTAGCTGATGATATTTCTCTCTCCTACTGTCCTAGCTGATGATATTTTTCTCTGCTGCTGTCCTAGCTGATGATATTTCTCTCTCCTACTGTCCTAGCTGATGATATTTCTCTCTCCTACTGTCCTAGCTGATGATATTCCTCTCTCCTACTGTCCTAGCTGATGATATTTCTTTCTACTACTGTCCTAGCTGATGATATTTCTCTCTGCTACTGTCCTAGCTGATGATATTTCTCTCTCCTACTGTCCTAGCTGATGATATTCCTCTCTCCTACTGTCCTAGCTGATGATATTCCTCTCTCCTACTGTCCTAGCTGATGATATTCCTCTCTCCTACTGTCCTAGCTGATGATATTCCTCTCTCCTACTGTCCTAGCTGATGATATTCCTCTCTCCTACTGTCCTAGCTGATGATATTTCTCTCTCCTACTGTCCTAGCTGATGATATTTCTCTCTCCTACTATCCTAGCTGATGATACTCATGTCTACTACTGTCCTAGCTGATGATACTCCTCTCTTCTACTGTCCTAGTCCATCCAGCATTATTTATCTCTCCTACTGGCCCAGCTGATGATATACCTTTCTCCTACTGTCCTATCTGATGATATACCTCTCTACTACTGTCCTATCTGATGATATACCTCTCTACTACTGTCCTATCTGATGATATACCTCTCTACTACTGTCCTAGCTGATGATACTCCTGTCTACTACTGTCCTAGCTGATGATACTTCTCTCTTCTACTGTCCTAGTCCATCCAGCATTATTTCTCTTTCCTACTGTCCTAGCTGATGATACTGTCCTAGTCCATCCAGCATTATTTCTCTCTCCTACTATCCTAGCTGATGATACTCCTGTCTACTTTTGTCCTAGCTGATGATAACTCCTCTCTTCTACTGTCCAGTCCTTCGCATTATTTCTCTCTCCTTGGCCCAGCTGATGATATACCCCCTCCTACTGTCCTATCTGATGATATACTCTCTACTACTGTCCTATCTGATGATATACCTCTCTACTACTGTCCTATCTGATGATATACCTCTCCTACTTTTCCTAGTGATGATACTCCTGTCTACTACTGTCCTAGGGTGATGATACCTCTTTCTACTGTCCTAGTCCATCCAGCATTATTTCTCTTTCCTACTGTCCAGCTGATGATACTGTCCTAGTCCATCCAGCATTATTTCTCTCTCCTACTATCCCCAGCTGATGATACTCCTTCTACTACTGTCCTACTGATGATAACTCCTCTCTTTTTACTGTCCTTGTCCATTCAGCCTTATTTCTCTCTCCTACTGGCCTAGCTGATGATATACCTCTTCCTACTGTCCACTGATGATATTCTCTCTCCTACTGTCCTAGCTGATGATATACCTCTCTCCTACTGTCCTAGCTGATGATATTCCTCTCTACTACTGTCCTAGCTGATGATATTCCTCTCTGCTACTGTCCTAGCTGATGATATTTCTCTCTGCTACTGTCCTAGCTGATGATATTCTCTCTGCTACTGTCCTAGCTGATGATATTTCCTCTCTCTACTGTCCTAGCTGATGATATCTTTTCTCTGCTGCTGTCCTAGCTGATGATATTTCTCTCTCCTACTGTCCTAGCTGATGATATTCCTCTCTACTACTGTCCTAGCTGATGATATACCTCTCTACTACTGTCCTAGCTGATGATATTCTCTCTACTACTGTCCTAGCTGATGATATTTCCTCTCTGCTACTGTCCTAGCTGATGATATTTCTCTCTACTACTGTCCTAGCTGATGATATTCCTCTCTCCTACTGTCCTAGCTGATGATATTCCTCTCT
Organism: Cepaea nemoralis; assembly: GCA_014155875.1. Classification (NCBI taxonomy): domain Eukaryota; kingdom Metazoa; phylum Mollusca; class Gastropoda; order Stylommatophora; family Helicidae; genus Cepaea; species Cepaea nemoralis. Next base: position 261,578 of record JACEFZ010014079.1, read on the forward strand.
CCTACTGTCCTAGCTGATGATATTCCTCTCTCCTACTGTCCTAGTCCGATCCAGCATTATTCCTCTCTTCCTACTGTCCTAGCTGATGATATTACTCCTCTCTCTACTGTCCTAGCTGATGATATTTCTCTCTCCTACTATCCTAGCTGATGATACTCATGTCTACTACTGTCCTAGCTGATGATACTCCTCTCTTCTACTGTCCTAGTCCATCCAGCATTATTTATCTCTCCTACTGGCCTAGCTGATGATATACCTTTCTCCTATTGTCCTATCTGATGATATACCTCTCTACTACTGTCCTATCTGATGATATACCTCTCTACTACTGTCCTATCTGATGATATACCTCTCTACTACTGTCCTAGCTGATGATACTCCTGTCTACTACTGTCCTAGCTGATGATACTTCTCTCTTCTACTGTCCTAGTCCATCCAGCATTATTTCTCTTTCCTACTGTCCTAGCTGATGATACTGTCCTAGTCCATCCAGCATTATTTCTCTCTCCTACTATCCTAGCTGATGATACTCCTGTCTACTACTGTCCTAGCTGATGATAACTCCTCTCTTCTACTGTCCTAGTCCATTCAGCATTATTTCTCTCTCCTACTGGCCTAGCTGATGATATACCTCTCTCCTACTGTCCTATCTGATGATATACCTCTCTACTACTGTCCTATCTGATGATATACCTCTCTACTACTGTCCTATCTGATGATATACCTCTCTCCTACTGTCCTAGCTGATGATACTCCTGTCTACTACTGTCCTAGCTGATGATACTCCTCTCTTCTACTGTCCTAGTCCATCCAGCATTATTTCTCTTTCCTACTGTCCTAGCTGATGATATTCCTCTCTCCTACTGTCCTAGTCCATCCAGCATTATTTCTCTTTCCTACTGGCCTAGCTGATGATATACCTCTCTCCTACTGTCCTATCTGATGATATACCTCTCTACTACTGTCCTATCTGATGATATACCTCTCTACTACTGTCCTATCTGATGATATACCTCTCTCCTACTGTCCTAGCTGATGATACTCCTGTCTACTACTGTCCTAGCTGATGATACTCCTGTCTACTACTGTCCTAGCTGATGATACTCCTCTCTTCTACTGTCCTAGTCCATCCAGCATTATTTCTCTTTCCTACTGTCCTAGCTGATGATACTCCTGTCTACTACTGTCCTAGCTGATGATACTCCTCTCTACTACTGTCCTAGTCCATCCAGCATTATTTCTCTTTCCTACTGTCCTAGCTGATGATATTCCTCTCTCCTACTGTCCTAGCTGATGATATTTCTCTCTCCTACTGTCCTAGCTGATGATATTTCTCTCTACTACTGTCCTAGTCCATCCAGGATTAGTTCTCTCAGCCTCCTCCTGTCTCTTCTACAGCTAATCTTTCCAGTCATCGCGATGTTTTCCCATGCTTCTCTTCTCATTACATGACTAAAGAATGTTGTTTGTCACCTTCTTATGTTTGTATATGATGTTCTACTTTCATGGGCCTTTTCTGGGCAGTTATCATTAGTTACTCTGGCAGTCAAAGGTATTCACAAATTTGCTTTAGAAGCCATCCCGTTTCAGCAGGTATTCCTGTAACAAATATTTCCTAGCCATTAACTATTCCAAATTAACACTGAAGAGAAACAACAGCCCAGAACTGGAAGTCTCAAAGGCAGCACACAAAGGACTATGGCAGAAATCCAAACTACAGTGGACCTTTGTCATATACTTAGCAAGAAAAGAGACTGTTGAAATTACACAAGAAAATGCAAAATCACTTCAGCTTGGTGCATACGGAACCTCTGATGAGGCTAGGAAGTTTATAAGAAGCAGATATAGAACCAATTGAAAGGCAGAGTTTCAGGTTATGAGAAAGATAATGCCTATTACACACTACACAAAAGAGAGCAAGTAGCAATCTTCAGACTCCTCACAAGATTTCAAGAAGCTAAAGATAGGAGCCACAGATGAATGTAGCTGGAAGTGATAAGATAGCAGCCAAACACTTGCTACAGTAGTGTCATACATGAGAAGAAAATGCTTTTGGCCTACACCACCATCTCCATTCTAGGGCATATTAAAATTCTATGGAGATGTCAAGATCCTCAGGTTGGCCACTGCTTTCTTCAAATGTATTCACGTTGACATCAGAAGACTTCCAAGTCTGCCTGCCAGGCAACAGGTTTAAGCCTGTCTTAATCTGGAGGGTGTGTAGGTGGGTGGAGCATGTGTGTGTGGGTGAGCTTGAGTGGATTGGGGTATGTGTGAGTGGGTGGAACGATGCGTGTGTGTGGGTGCGAGATATCTGGATTGGTGACAGGATTTGTTAGTGGGTGGAAGGATGAGTGGGAGATGTGTGGTGGGTGGGTGATGTGTGAGTAGATGAGGGATGTGTGTGTGGGATATGTGTGTGGGAGGGGGGAATGGTGACATAACATGAGAATATGCATTGTTTATGCTTACAACATTCATTTGACGTTTTTTTTCGTATGTGAATGCTTCATGCACTGTTGATGAACAAAAGATGAGCGATTGGAAGGGCTGAATGTAAGACGGGCCTATGCGTCCAATTTGTTACCCTTTGAAAATAAAGATCAATTCAATTCAATAAAGATCAATTCAATCCCCACCCACATTACTGGGACTCTTAAGGGAAGCAAAGAATAGTGACACTGTAACCTACCATGCATGTCATTAGAGGTGACTAAGGGGAGTTGGCGTGGAACTGATTAATTACAGTCATATAAAAAATTTTAGCTGCACAATCTGGCCAGCCATGAACAAGTCTAAAAGGACAGAAAAATAGCTCAGTCGAATAAGAATGAAATAGGCTCTTCTCTTAGAAGAAGTTTGATACGATGTGGAGAAATCAGTAAATTCTGAATCACCGACGCACATCCTTTCACTAGGAAAATCTCCAGAATTGGTAGCTGGAATGTTAGAATTATGCATTAACTGGGAAGAACAGCAAAAGTGGTGGGGGAAATGAAATAATGTCCCTCACAGTGAAGGAGTAACCCTGATGAAGCAGAGAAAGCAATGACAGGGTAAAACACACAGTGAAGAGAATTAGAAATAGAGATGAATATATCGGGAGGACTTGGAGGTAGCTGCAGGAAAGGACAAACGATAGAAAGGCTTGGCTGAGGGATCTTGCTCCGTTGAGTGATAAAAGGCAGCAGCACAAGAAGAATCTGGTTCCCTACCAAGGTATTGTCGAGCATGTCTCATGGAGTTGGGACATTCAAGCCATTGTGCTGGTACAAACTAAAGATATGAGAGAGGAACACTAAGGTTTGAATTATAATTAGTACATTCCCACAGTTGAAGAAATTAAAGTGTTCACAGTTTACTGACAACTTGCCTGCAGTGCCACTTGAACAAAAAGTACAGCCAGGCAGATGAAGACAACAACTTATTTAACATTTATTATCATTGTGAAGTGCACAACAAAATCAAAGTTCATATTTTCACATGATGCTATTTATGACACAGCTATGTATGTTTATCATTTGTTGTGTTTTTATTGATATGATTACCACTCTCATTCCAGGTTTAAGAACCAGTCATTGCTAGCACGTCACAGCCGAGTACATACTAACGAACGGCCATTTCAGTGCAACATCTGCTACAAGTCCTTTGTCCAGTCTGGGTCATTGCAGTCCCATATAAGATCTCACACAAAAGAAAAACCATATAAATGTCGTATTTGTTCAAAGGTAATTAAGCTCGCAAAGGGAAGGTGTGCTTTCTATGTCACTTTGGCTTGGGTAAATATGTAAGGTTTGCACTGGACATGGAATGAACACAAAATATAACTTGGAAGCTTGATGAAAAAGAAAAAAGAAAGTGTGCTTTTATGTCACATTGGCTGGGGTAAATATGTGAAGTTTACACTGGAAACTGAATGAACACAAAATATAACTTGGAAGCTTGATAAAAGAAAACACACACACGGATTCAAACAAACATTTCAATAAGAGGCTTTATCAAGAAATGAAAAGGAAATCAGCATGGCTGAATGGATAAAAGTGCATGCTCTTTAACTTCTGGTGTGCTAATGCCAAGGTGGCGGGTTCAACCCCTATGCCGGTCAGTTGGACTAAAATATTGATTCTCATTCTTGACTTGGGGACGTAAATTACAAGTACCTCAGAAGGTGGAGTGGTTTTGTCTGATGGCGAGGGACACTGGTAATAGGGAAAGCTAATCCACTCACAAAAATCAGTCCTGAACACTAGAAGAAGTAGCATGTTTATAAACTACTCTTGAGTTCAGAAGCGAGTGTACGCCCAAAATATGTTTTGGGTGGAGGCGGGGGTTGTGTGAAAAGGCTAGAAAACTTAAATATTACAGTCAGAGAAGTAATCCACAAAGTGTATAAATAACCAGATGTGTCAACAAATAAACTCTGTGTATTACTTATATCTGGCTATGATATTTCAGTTAACACGTCACTGCCTAGTGCATTTCACCTTCATGGCATCTCTTGTGAGATTGCTGTGCTTATCAAGCATGCTTTCAGCTTTAGCTGTGGGTCACAAATGTATGACAAGCCATCCCACAATTGTTATTACGTTACATTTTATTATTTTGAGATTGCTTCTTTCACGCATATGTTCATCCTTGGTGTTTCCTTTTCAGTTCTTATATGTAGACCTTTCAGGCATAGTTTGATTGTTTTGGAATAAGAACATAGTCTTTATTTGTCCTGCTATATTAGTGAGACAACTCTGGAGTAAGAATTGGCATGGCCAGATGCAAAGGCACATTGGGAGAATGAGGGGCCTCGTGAACCAACACAGAACTGGTGCTTATTAGCTGCTGGACGCTGATACATATGTTGTGGGGATTTGAGCATCTATGGACTTGTCCTGAGTGCAAGGATAAAACCCCAATAGATAACATAACAGTGAGACAGCTCAGAGGTAGCTGAGTTCCAGCATTCGACCTGTTGAGGAGCCTCATGGGAACCAGATCTCCAGATTAGTTGGATGACTCATGAAAGATTGACTCCCCAGATTAGCTGGATGCCTCATGGGAAATTTTATTCCTCAGCTTGCTTGCTTTTGAGACGAATGGCACCGTTCACCTATTGGCTGTACCAAATTCATTGTAGTTAGGGCCCTGATGTTGTATCTGGTACTTCTTCTTTACATTGAGCTGCTTATATCTGCTTCCTTGAAGTTTGGGTTTCTATAATTGTGTTCGTTTCATCCTTGTGGTTTTACATGTCTGGACAGAGTCACACACTTGTTGAGGCCTGGAGTAATTGTGTACCTGCCCCGTCATATGGTGCTGTTTCCTTCAGGGAGCTTTACCAGTTGTCATCTCTCCTGGTGTTCCACCTATAGAGATGATTCCTCAGATTAGTTTGAATTTTTTATAAGAAACAAATCCCCAGATTCATTGGCTGCCTCATGATAAACTAATCTCATCACCATTTTAGTGGGAATTGTTTTGAGACTAGCAAACCATAGACATTGTAGTTGTGATCTATCACATCCTCAGCAAGCATTAGAGAAATATAATGTAGTTGCTTGACATTATTTTGTGTCAGTGCTTAATTATTTATGTCCCAGGCAACCGTTATTTTGAGTAATAACTATCCGAATAAGATGAACTTATAGTAATAAGTTGAGCAGTCACTTAGAATAATATGTATATTGGAAGATTAAGCTAAAGTAATTAAATGAATAGAGTCATTACTTAACAACTGATTAAGATATAAGCAAAGTTACTGTTGTTTACAAAAAGGGTTAAAGGCAAAAGCATTGTCTTAATTGCACTTGATTTTAACCCTAGATGGCTCTGTCCTTCCACAAAACGGCAAGCTACCTGCCAAAAGCATGGCACATACCATGAATATGCTTGGTATTGAAAGAGTTAATATGTTTTAAATATGAGCTTGTATCATGAAAATAAAGCAGAAGTTTTGAAAAGATCCTATATGAACATTTTCATTTGCAGGCCTACTACACGAGTGGAACTTTGCTGGTGCACATTAGAAAGTTCCACAATGTTGATGCCAAGTCAGTGAAAGAGGTGTTCCCTGTCTACAGCTACATAGAGGACCAGAAGGTGTTCACCATCCGCAACAGTCTCCTGGCAGATCTAAAGCCACCCATTGATATCGATGTTGATCACAGCCCGGGGGCGGACAAAGCTCACATTGAAGAGTTACTCACAAAAAATAATGCTGTTGAAGAGCTGGTGGAGGTCTCTAATGAGATCACTGTTCAGGACAGTGGAGTTTTAGACGGGAAGATGATATCCTCAACTGAAGGAGGTGAAATTGCAAGCGTGGAAGTTTCAGACAAAATTAGCCCAATACATAAAGACACGAATACCATAGACACAGAGGAAACAGCTGGAAAGGACATGAACAGTGTAAAAGATGAAAGCATTAAGAATGTGGTTGTGGATTCTGCACAGACTGAGGTTCTTTGTGAGCTACACACAGAAGACATTGGACCGGTTGAGATGGAGGCTTTGCAGAGCTCGCATGCAGCGCATGACAGACAGGAAGCAGCACTTGGACTGGCTGAGTTGTCGTTGATTGGTGGAGAGGGAATGCATTTGGAGAAATGTCCGTCGACAAAAACACGAACATTCTTCAAAGAGGAAGAGAAAGATGAGAATGATCCAAATGTGACAAAGATAATTTTGTCAAAGGAAGGAGGCATCATGAACAGCCAAGATCCTCATCAGTGTCCAGTCTGTGGCAGGTGAGTTCTGGGGAAGGCTCCAACTTTGGTATTATTTATTTTTCTTTTAAGGGATGGAAAAGGTAGCTTGTTTATTTTTTTCTCTTATTATAAAACATGTAACAGTCAAAAGCTGTAACATAACCATCTGTTAATTGTTGAATGTGGTGCTTTCACAATATCATTAGCAAATGTGTTTTATATTGTATTCATTTTTGTTGTTGAAACACATTTAAAAGTCTGTAAACTGTACCGCAAGCTAAGAAAGACATACTGGCCCAAAAAACCAACATTAAACTCCAAGCCCCCGGGAAGGTTAACCCGGTCAACAAATGCCTGCAGAAGTCGGATGTGTCGGCCTAACGGCGCAAGAACGCAGCTCTGCTGTAAACAGGCACAACGCAATCACATCCAAAAAAAAACTCCGGATGAACGAAGAAGAAGAAGAAACTCCAAGCTGTGTGGAACTAAAGAGGAACTCTAAAAATTGGTTGAGTTCTTCATGAGAATTCCCCTGAGTGAGTCAAAGACAGCTAACATAACAAGAAGAAGATGGACTCGGTCATTCACATCATGAGTGCAGTTTTATTGGAGGCTCCTGGAGTTCATCGCTGGAGTTGCAGAGTTCATGCTTTTGACAGAGCCTGCAGAAAGATACCATGTCATATGGGATAAAACACGGTGCAACGAGGTAATTCATCTTACCTTTTTTTTTTATCACAAAAGAAAAAGCCATTAATTCCAAATAAGTCCCTTACTCTTTGACCATAGACCAAATTTACTTCTGGGCATGTAAAATGGGTCCTTGACTTGACTATTTTTATATGTATATTTATTTTCCATTTCATTGCTGTGGATATTATGCCTGCAATAACTGGTTTCTCATAGTTTCGTCTTGAGCATCTCCATGAGACGCTTAAATCATCTGTCAGTTTTCCAGGCCTGTCATAGATTACATCTTTATAGGATCATGAAAGATCTTTACATTCCCACCCAACGCTTCACTGACGTAAATGGAGGAAGAGAAGAAGATTTGCTAGTTTTTTTCCCCTGGTGTTTTAACTGCATACTGTCTTTCTCCATGTGGATATAATGCAGAAAACTAGTCACAGTAGGTGTAAGGGCACTCCTCAAAGTACTCATCAGTTCCCATGACCTATATTCTGATTGTCTTCTTTCCCCAGAATATTTGGTCGAAAGAGCATCATGATTGAACACATCCGCATACATACTAATGAAAAGCCGTACAAGTGTGATTTTTGTCAAGCTAGATTTAGACAGAATGCTCAGCTGCGCAGTCACATACGTAACAACCATACACAGGTGAATACTATCATCATTGTTCTTTGTTATTCATTTGATTTATTATTTTTTAGATGCTTTTCAAAGTTTGCATTTTTTCATTTAGTATTAATTTTTCTAGAATTGGTCCTTTTTGCAAGTTGCTGCAGCAAATTCTCTGAAAGCAGGTGGAGAGTATTAGATAAACGTACAGAATATCCATATTTGAAATGACTGACTCAGAGACAAGTGAGTAGTGTCTGGACAATACTCAAAGCATAGAGGATATGAGAGTAACTAATCAAATTGATTATGGAGTCATTAGCATTGGAACACTTCAGTCCGGGACGGTAACCCGACCTAACAAATGCCTTAAACAAGTCGGATGTGTCAGCTGAAAGGTGAAAATATCGCAACCCAGCTGTAAACAGGCACAACGCAATTACGTCTAAAACAACATTCCGGATGAACACAGAAGAAGAAGAAGAGCATTTCAGTGGGCGTTCAAAGAGGGGACAAAGCATACGTGGGAGCATCCTGAGTGTAGTGATGTCGATTCGTAACTTCAGTATTCATTGTGAATTATTATTATCTATAGGGTCGGAGATCAACATAGCTGAATGGATTAGAGAGCTGGTTAAACATCCAGTGTGCTGATGCTGAGGTAGTGAGTTCACTCCCTACACCAGTCAGTTGGCCTAAAATGTTGACTTCTTGTCCTTGACTTGGGGACGTACATTACAAGTGCTTCGAAGTCAGAGTGGGTTTGCTTGATGGGGAGAGTCATTGGTAATAGGGAAAGCTAATCTACATGCAAAGATCAGTCCAGTGCTACTAGTAGTAGTATGTGTAAGGTTTATGCCTAAGTTCAAAGTGAATGTGTGCACACACAAACACATAAAGACATAACAAAAGGGTCTTCATTGTGGTTATTTTTGTATAACACGTGGCTTGATAAGTTAGAGAAGACAAACATTGAACCTTATAACATTGTAAACAGTGGTCCCAGTTCAACCTGTGATTGTGGAAGTATTATTTTCAGATTTCATACAGCTTCGGTGTTGACCCATTACACAAAAAGAAATGAATATTAGAAATAGCTCCTGAAGGCAAGGGTGATGAGAAAGGAAGTTGAATACCCCAACCCATGATACCTAAACCTAGTATGTGTGACAGCCAGGAGATAAGTTCACAAAGATAGATTGTTATCCACATCAAGACAAGACAATCAGCAATATTTTTTGCTGTGTTATGAGATGAGGGGTCTTGGAAAAAAGTATGTCAGCCAGGAAGATCAAGGGTGTTAGAGGCATGTAGCAGGGAAAGAAGATGCTGGTAGGGTGGCACAGTGGCAAGAAAGACAGCAAGACCACACCAGACAGATGGTTGTGGGGCTACATGATCACCTACTCCGCCTAGGATGGCACATTATAATATTTTTTTTTGCATATCCCTTACAGGACATTGCAGTAAAACCAGCATTTTTCCAGCTGCTGTTGATGTCTTGACAAGTTTTACGTTCAGTAGTTTGGCGTTTCTTTCTGAATGACCGGCTCACATACCTCTGTAAGTAACCAACGCTACGCGATCCGCTGCTGAATCTCACGCGGCTGTGTTTCATACGAGAGTATATGGGATTACCAACAACGCCATCAATCCCTTCGCCAGGGAGTCCGGTACATTACAATAATGGGGTTATTAATATTTAACTGATAGTTATATAGACCTTAGCATTGAAATATGTCTCTCTGGGTGTTATGCATAAAACACAAATTGTTTGTTATAATTTGCATATGTAAACATACAGAAGGAGGCAAGGTATTTTATACCAAGAAAGTAATTTATAGCTTTCCTCAGAGGAAATTGCACACTTTAACATAACATCTTGTTACGATACATTTGTTTTTTAACAGGTGGAAAGATACCAGTGCTCATTTTGCCACAACCGTTTCCTGTCTCGCGGCCTTACCATCAGACATATCAACTTCCATCATAAACTCAAGGTAATGTTTTAGAATAATGTTCATTTCTTTCATTTGCTGCTTTGTGACATTAATCATAATATATTTTGCTAAGAATAATGTAAGTTGCTGGTTGTTATAATTGTTAACATGACTGTTGAACAATTGTTGAGTATGACTGTTGAACAATTGTTGAGTATGACTGTTGAACAATTGTTGAGTATGACTGTTGAACAGTTGTTGAGCATGACTGTTGAACAGCTGTTGAGCATGACTGTTGAAAAATTGTTGAGTATGACTGTTGAACAATTCGTTGCGCATGTCTGTTGAACAGCTGTTGAGCATAACTTAGAAACAGCTTTTGAGTATGACTGTTGAACAATTGTTGAGTATGACTGTTGAACAGTTGTTGAGCATGACTGTTAAACAATTGTTGAGCATGACTGTTGAACAATTGTTGAGTATGACTGTTGAACAATTGTTGAGTATGACTGTTGAACAATTGTTGAGTATGACTGTTGAACAATTGTTGAGTATCTTCTTCTTCTTTTCGTTCATCCGGAGTGTTTTTTCAGATGTGATTGCGGTGTGTCTGTTATGCGCCCTTGGGCCGAAACCCGTAGGCCAACACATCGACTTTAGCGTGCTTTTTTGACCAGGTAGCATTCCTGGGAGACTCTCACTTTTGTGGTGCCATCTACAACCATGCTGGCCAAGTTAGAACGGTCGAAGACAACGGTCATCCCTCAAAGGAAGGCAGGGACAGTCCATAGCATTTTCCGCCATCCAAGGTTGCTTCCATAGTTGCAGGGCCGACACATAACGCCCTGGATCTGGGCTCACCGAGGGAGATCGTCACGTCCTGCTCATGGCTGCTTTAAATCCTCACTTCAATATATTGGTCATTTCGTTTCCCCGGGTCATTCCCGCACAAACCAGACAGGTTTGCAGACGGCATCCACTCAGTGAGTTTTCGGACATGTGCTTGTCGTTGCGCCCATCAGAGCTTTTCCAGGCACAACAGACATTCGGAAAACTACCCAGTCAGAGCTGTTCCGAACAAGAGCAGCATTCGGAAACTAGGTAGTCAGAGCTGTTCCTAGCACGAGAGACATTCGGACGAGACATTTCACTCGGACGTAATTGCGTAGTGTCAATTTTTAGTTTGCCACCCGTAGGACGACACTTCCGACTTCAGCTGGCATTTTTTAATGAGGTTAACCTTCCTCTGGTTTCGGGGCCCGTTGGACTGTTGTGATGTCGCTAACATCTCAGCTGGTCAAGATAGAACGATGAACGACATCGTGGTCAGCCCTCAAGGGAAGGCAGTGGCAGACCATGAGCATTCCCTCGCTATCCAAGGAGGCTTCCATAATTGCAGAGCCGGCACATATTGCTCTGTGACTGGGCTCACCCGGGGAGTTGCCACGTCCTGCTCATGGCTGCTTTAGTTCCTCACTTCCATGTGTTGGGCAACTCGTTTGCCACTGATCGCTCAAGCACACATCAGGGATGGTCAGACTGCGAGCAACACCCACTTGGTAAGCTTTTGCTTTTGACTTCGTACCACGCAATAGGTTCGCTCGCCGTGCGTTCCATTTTGCGTCATTGAGACGTTCTTCCACTTTTGTCTACACTCTCTATGAGTTAGATACAGTTTTCGCAGCCATTTTCTTCGGCTGGGGCACTTTTTTGACTTTTTGTACTCGCTCACGAGGTAGGCTACTTGTGCTGCCGGCTCAGCACCTTACCTTCGTGCAGCGGTGAAACGGGAAACGGCCTGGCCCTCTCATCCGGGAATCTCTCATATCCCCCAGCTGAGAGCCTTCGAACTTGTATCAGACCTGAGCATGTAGCTTGCTCAGTATCACGCCTTTATTTTTCGAAAGGTGGGTATCGGCCCGGCTCTCAGGTCCGAGGGTTTGTGGCTTAGAGGCGTTCAGCCACAGCCCTCGACAGGGAGCCTTTAGTGTTTTGTCCGGACCAATATCTTCTGCCTTCGTGCGCCTGATTTAAATTTTAGACTGCTATCCTCAGTCTCACCTGCTGAGCAGCAGGTTGTGTCTCTCTTAGTCTGGTCCCTATCCCATAAGCTGTCCGATATGTAGTTTTTCATCCATCAGCAAGCAAATGGGGTCGATGGGACACGCAAGCTCCCCCACCACGTCAAGGTGGAGACACATCGGGGGAGAATTGTTGAGTATGACTGTTGAACAGCTTTTGAGTATTGTACCGGGATGGCCTCGGTTATTGGGAATGCACACAAGCCTCGAGGTATCCCTACCACTATCGTGTATACTGACCCCAGGGGCTGGACAGGTAGATACACTGAAACTCTGCTGTTGACCCCAATTTGTTATTATAAGTCTACTCGCCCCTCACAGATCCTAGACCTCTACTAACTACCCTCCCTTGTGGACCATGAACTCTTAGGCATCGTCCGAAACCACATTCAATAACTGTAGAAAAGAACTTGTCAAAATAAACAAAGTTTATTCTACCCTAGAGAAACAGGTAGGAATTGAACATCCTGAAAGAATATAAGCTATTTACAAATATAGAGAATAGAGTAGATACAGAATCAGAGATGTAACCAGATTCATCATCAGGCTGAGATGCAGATTTGTTGTAGATGTTCCGTCTAGTCGGTCCGGCACTCACCCGGCTCCCTCCCAGTATGGTTGACTGGAACCTTGGAGACCACTCCGTCCCAAGAGCTCGGATCTGTGATCAATGGACTGAACCACGGGGACCTCAGTTGACTAGATGAACTTCCGATCCACAATATCACAATAAGTCTCTGGTTATTGGCCCTAAGACCCTTCGCACAAGTCAGCCTGGCTGGGAGACCCTCTACCTTGAGGTGACCCCAGATAACCAATATTAAGTTCACTTGATGTAGCAAAGACCCACCTAATGGTCATGGACTGTTGAACAATTGTTGAGTGTGACTGTTTGGGTTTCTATAGTGTATGTAATGAATGGGAACTGCTATAGCCAGTTGCTAAAACACTTGCCTGCCAACACAGTGGAGATTTGCTTGAATCTCCCTTGAGGCTGGAGTTGTCATTGCCCTGGGTGAAGGTCAGTATGGCTTTATGTAAAAGAGTGCCCCTTCTTAAACATCCAGTGTGCTGATGCTGAGATAGCGGATTCAACAACTACACCAGTCACTTGTACTAAAATGTTGGCTTGGGGACATAAATTATAAGTACTTCAGAAGTCAGAGTGGGTTCGCCTGTTGGCGAGTGTAACAAGCTAAGTGGAGGGTCCCTAATAACTATGTCTCAATTTTCTCATGTATATTTCATAGCCCTGGTTTTAAATAGGTTTTTCCCTGCCAACCCTCCTCCGTTTCCCCCGGACTCACTGTCACTCTCTCTTTCGACCTCAGGACCTATTTCCTGCAGGGTCGTTCTGGCTGACACGCATACAACATGACGTTCTTCAACATATTTGTAATTGTAAATTTAATAACTCAATACATAACAGCACAGAAAAAATATCTGACGATTAACTCATAAACATCTACACACAATCTAGAGAGAAAACTAGTCCATACAATATCAACACAAATATAAATATCCTAGATCATCGTTTTCCATATTGTCCCATGAATTCACAACCCTCTCACAGCAAGTTCTCTGGTCTTTATTTCCCGCGTAGGTTGTTCGAACAACATTGTTCCATAGATCCAGGATTCCAAGTTTCCGTGGCCTACCCGAATGTAGTGTGTCCAATGGTTAGGGAAAGTGCCCTGGGATCACGTGGCACAATTTTGGTGGGGAAATACTCAAGGAGAATAAATAGGATATATGTACGGGTGTGTCAGTGACTTAGGCGGGATCTAGCCCAAAATGCAAACATACTCGATCCCAGCTCAACGAAAAGCCTGCCGAGGTGTCTGAAAGTATTCGTTCGGGCCCGCTGTGGTTCTATCTGGTATAGCCCAACAGCAGCAGGGACTTCATAGTAAACATAATGTTCTATGTCGATGCTCTGTCGAAACTTCCGGCTATATTCGCCGTCAAAAGAAGGATCCTGTAATGTTATAGACAATTTTGAGAGCCTCTGGTGTAAACTTCAGATACAGCCGGCATGGAGATTCCAATGGTCTCAGCATGTCGGTTGTCATACATAAAATATATACAATTACCTAGTATTCAATTGTCTTCATACCACACTCCTCTCCACACTCATACCATGCCTTTATTAATATTGGGCACATACCTTCTCAGGCTTACCTCTCACTTGCAAACCTGGCCTTTCTCACGACAAAGCTATTGTGGAGTAGTGTGCGTAATTATGTATGTTTCCTACTCTTAACTAATATCATAATAGTGGGTCTGTATGGACCGCAGTGCATCTCCCTCCCCCATCCCTAGCAAGAACAGGAAAAAGGAAACTACCCTGTCCGGCCGCCCTTGTCTGAGCTGTCACCGCAATGTATCGGCCGTGTCTCACATAACCCATATATTCAGATGAGTTCAGGTTCTCTCAGGGAGACAGGGAAGTCCATTTATACTCCCAACATCCTCCTATCGACCAGGAACCACCCGGTCCACCTGCGCCCCCCCCTCCCCCCCCCATCAGCCGAAAGACGAAAGAAATAGCACAGTGGATCGCCTCTTCTGGCTCAAGAAGATATAACTCAGATGGGTGGAACCGGTCCCCACGGAGCCCTTCCCCTCGACATGCCATAGCTATAGAATGTTTATATTCAAATGAAAGATGACATGGGCAAAAAATGGTTGAGAACCACTGCTCTTGTCTATCTTGACTCTGTTTAACATAATGTTCTTTCAATCTGGTCAAAGTTCCAGCATCATCCATATCTTGAGCCATTTACCTATTCTGCCTTCCTGAGGGTGTTCAGGATGTTAGTTTGGGCCACTGCATGTCCACTTCCCATGACAGCCATGCCCACAAGTCTATCTACTCATTAATTGTCTCTTATATCCATGTCCCCTGGCATAATAATGAAACAGATATTAGTCAGTCTTGACCGCCTCAGAGATTCAAGACACTGCCTTCTGGCCTAGCCCATCTCGATCTTCCTGAGCGTACTCATGGAGTCGTTATGTAAACATGCTTGGGTGAAAGTCTGTGTTGTCAGTATTGCCAGGCCTTTGTTACTGTCATGACCTCCAGGGTTAATCGGTTTATAGTCACTGCAAAAGCACTGCTGCCTTCCTTTACTGTTCTTTCTAAACCACAGTGCTGTTTCATGTAAGCAAAGTACTTCAGTTTTCAAGACTTGAATTGTTTATGAGCCAGTTTTCCTCATATTTAGATCTTGTAGAATGTCAACAATCAGCAGAAAGATGCTGATGTTGACAGCGATGTCCTGTAAAGGATATGTGAACCCCAAAAAAAAAGGATGTCTGCATTTTGTTTTCCTGAACCTCACCTAAGAATTTAATGTCACATTTAAGTTTAAAATAATCAGTTATCAGTTGGGGTATCTTCATTGCACTCCGGACATGTCCATAGGTGCTCAGATAAAAATAATCACTGAAGTCGAATGACTCCTATATGCCCATGAACTCTATTTGATAGCAGGAGATGTCACACGGAAGCTGGAGTGGCATAGGGGTTAGTATACCTGCCTGCCATGACAGTGGTCCACGTTCAATCCCCAGCACAGGCAGGATATTTTTTGCCATGAGTGCAGCTCTGGGGTCAACCCAGGCTCATAGACATTTCCACCAGACAATTTAAAAAATGTTCTGTGAAGGAAGGAAACAAGCAATGGACTCCCCACCCCTCCTCATATGCCATGAGCTAGAATATGTGAAGGCCTAAAATTCAGGCCTCATTGGCAGCACCTCCTATGGGACCTTTAAATATCATAAGTATAAGATTGATGGAAATGTGGCCAATGGACAACTAGTGGAGGTAAGTAATAGTCGAACCAACCACAATAATAGTGTATTACAGTGTAAGACAGATTAATAAAACATAATAGCAATGGCTGAAATAACAGCAAAGAAGTTTTTATAGAGCAAGAGACTCATATTTACTATTAAAAAAATATTTGTGATACCAGTAGGATACTCTCACAACTAATAAGTTAGGTAAGACTAAGAGAAACTTCAATGCTGATATTATTGTACAGTTTATTACTGCTAATAAATTTAGTGACCACATAAATGTACAAATTCATCAGCTTTTCAGTAATTCAAAATAAAACATCATACTGACTGCACATAAGCAACATAAATCTGAATGTTTTCCTACAGTGCACAGTACTTGATATAGGTGCAAATGTGCAATCAACGACCAACAAATTCAGTGAACATTTCATAGCTAGGGCTAACACCATTCAGGGAGAACGATGATGTCATTGTGCTCATTGGTTAAACAAATGAAGACTATCACTAACAGGCTCCTTCTTTGACACTACTGCCTTTAGTTTCATCAAGTGCACAATTTTCTCTGAAGTTCATCCTGCTTCATAAAATCTATGCTAAATCACCTCAGACTCCAATGATTTGTGATAGACAAGATGGCACCTGAAGCAGATAATCATAGTTCATATGGATGTTTGTTGATGCTAACAAAGATAATAGGGTATTTACAACATTGTCTTATTGACAATTAACTTGCTGCCTTGCAGGTCTGCATGGCTGAATGGGTTAGAACGCGTTTTCTTAAACATTCGTTGTGCTGATGCCGAGATTAACGGTTCAATCCCTACACCGGACAGCTGGACTTAAATGTTGACCTGTCGCCCTTGACTTCGGTACGTAAACTATAAGTACCCCTGAAGTCGGAGTGGGTTCGCCTGATGGCTAGGGACACTGTTAATAGGGAAAGCTAACGCACACACAAAATTAAGTCCATCACTATGTGTATGGAGTACGCTTGAGTTCAAAGTGAGCAAGTACCAAAAAAAAAAAAAAAAACTTGCTGATTTTCTGGAAATCTGGATAAAAATAATGGAGAGTTAGGGAAATAGACCCAAATGCACGCTGGCTCAATTCTCTATTCCTGACAGTGTCCAAGGATTGTTTAGACCTGACCACCTTGATTGTTCCATTTACGGATCAGACATTACTCACTCGTACATCAGTGTGGCATCTGGGGTTTAGGGGTTAGTGAATGCAGTTTCATAATGATCCAATATACTAGGTCGAGGGTTAGAAATCAGCTGCAGGTATTTGGATTTGGACCCAGCACTTTTCAATTTAGAATCTGACACCATATGTCAAAACCACTGTGTTCTCTTCTCCCCCCCCCCCCCCCCCCACACACACCCTCCCAATAGCAGCTATTTCAGCGTAAGTAATGTAGCTACATATGTTGTTATTGTTATTATGTAACTCTTTTGTTTCCTTTGTTTATTAACAGAGTATCATTCTCGACGAATACAACCATAATGCGGCTAAGGAAGGCAAAATGATCAGGACTTATTTCAACGTGCAGCCTTTGGCTGTCAACAGTTCTATCGGAGCTGCACTTGTTCAGATTACCATAAACAAAGGTGGCACTATATATACATGACCTTCAAATTGGTTAAACTAGTAGTAACAAGGTTAATCTTGTCCTTTTCTGACCATCCAGCTACCAGAGATGTCTCTGGGAAGTTGGGTGGAGTGTCTGGGTCATAAAATGTCATGTTATTCTGGTTGTGCTGTTTTGTTGCATGTTCTTTACAGGATGTTGAAATCAACCCCAACATTTTTAGGCTGTTTGTGATTGTGCCTAAACATTGTAATGTTCTGTAGCTTGGTTATGTTGTTTGGGTCACTTGCACTTTCTCTCCCGTATATGTATAGTATATGTAGCATATTACCATTGTATAGATGTTGTGAGTTATCTGGAATGTGAGCTCTTGGGTATATGGTAGGAAAAAAGCAAAGGAGACTTTTCTAAACCTTGAGCCATGTTGGGTTCATGGTACCAACCCCACGTTTTTATCGACCAATCTGTGGGTTTATGGTACCAGCCCCACGTTTTTATCAACCAATCTGTGGGTTTATGGTGCCAGCTCCACATTTTTATCAACCAATCGGCATTCAGTGGGTAATGTGACCAATATCACACCGGCCACCTTTACCCCGCAGGACATTTCCTGGTACCCATTTTAAGCTGAGCCAGTCTGGGAGCCAAGGTCAAGTTTTTTAAAAACCTGCTTTGGATACGAACACATGGCCACCAGGTCAGCAAGCAGGAATGCTAGCCACTGTGCTGCTGTAGCTTCCTGGGTATATGCTCGCTTGCTTGCTGCTTGCTTTAAAAACAAAAATTCCAAATTCAGCCTCGTTCAACCTGCTTCTTTCAGTTGTGGTTATTGTTGAGGTCCGTGGTTTTTGTGGATTTATTCACCCTGATTCTTGTCTTATGCGCTCTTACGAGTTGTCCTGATCTAGACTGGTTATATCGGCTTTTGTGTCTGTAACGTCAGCTGGGGGGTTGGTGGCGGCTGTCTTTTGTGCCCATCTTTGGTGGTTTCCTGGATATATGGTGGTAGTCCCATATTTATATAACCCAAGCAGTACTCAATGGGTGATGTGGTCAGTATCACACCTGCTGCCTTAACTTCTCATAACATTTCCTGGAACCCGTGTTAGACTGGGTCAACCTGAGAACACCAAGTCAGTTTGAAAACATCCTTGGTGGTGTGTGGGTGGTCTAAAACATGGGCTGAACATTTTGTTCTTAGCATATCTACAGTACATGTACCTTATTACACCTGTTATGCTGTTTGGGTCACCTAAAATACGGGCACAATTTTTTATCCCCAGTGCATAAATGCCGGCTCTGTGGCGAAAGGGTTACCAGCGCAGTTCGTAATCTCGCATACCATGTTCGAAACACAGCTGCAGGTGATTTGGCAGCAGACCACCCAGCATTGATTTTTTATTAAAGGGTATGGGTGTCGGTCGTTCAGAAAGCAATGGCAAACTACTGAACATAAACTTGCTCAGGAATCATAAACAGCAAAAGCAATCTTGGGTTGACTGCTAGGTCCTGTAAAGGATATACAAATAACATATATATATATATATATATATATATATATATATATATATATATATATATATATATATATATATATATATATATATATATATATTAGAGGTCTGTGTGTCTTAGAGATTTATCATGGTCGTGTTTACACTTCCTGTGTGCTGATGGTGAGTAATGGGTTCGTTCCACACCTGTCATTTGGGGTTGATTTTCCGCTCATGAAGCAATGGTAAGCTGTTGTATGTAAAATTCCCTAATAACCTGGAGTTGATCGCATTGTTCTGCATTTTCATAGTACACTGGGATGCTGGCCCAGGCAGTCAGTGAAGCAAATAAATGTGTGGTCATTTTGAATGGTTGCCTCCTGTCAACTTCAGGCTCCAGCCAACACAAGACTTGTTTCATTGTGACTGCCTAGGCCAACATCTTACACTCTGTATATATAAATGGAACAGTCACTGAGCTTTCGTAAACATTTAAACCCAATGTGCTGAATTGCCAGGTAAATAGACTTACTACTATAGTGTGTTTACTTTTGTCTGCTCCAATATAAAATTCCATATCTCAGTAACAAACTGAGGGAAAATTATGAGATTTAGCATACAACCTTACCATTATGTCCACCCAACAAAAAATTTTTTTGTTCTGGAGATTGTACAGCAGATTTCAATGTTTATATGCGGTATATAATTTACGGGTCAAAGATTAAGTCCATAATTTTTAAAGTATTACACCTTCACCCAGACACATCCGTGCTTTTTAAAAAAATTATCTCATGGTTCACGTTATGGCACCAACGGCGTTCTGTTAAATAGGATTGTCCAGAGGTGTCATCAGTGTGGGTTCTTTCATGAAACGTGATTATATAAATAAATGTATAAATAAATCTTACCATTAATATAATATTAATAGCTAATATTTGAATGTGTGAATATTGTTCAATGGAATTGAAAGTGAAATTTTGTACACTTCAAAGCATCGCTATGAAGTTGTACACATATTTTTGTCAAAAAGCTTATCGCAGGAATCTGTTTCATACTGTTACGAATCCCGAAAAAAGAACAGTGCGTGCATTGGGTTTGAGTAAACGGTCATTTCGTCGATGGGTGCAAGAATCTGGAATGAAACCAACACACAATAAGCAAACGGTAGGTAGAAAGGCAATTGTAGACAGCTTTGACAAGGATGTCATAAGGCGAGCTATTATAAAAATGCTGGATGCCACAAAGAAACAGTGACTGTAAGAAAACTTGGGGCTTGGTTGAGAAAAAACAATAACATAGAGCTATCCAAAACAACTTTGTGGAAAATTATAAGGACATTAGGCTTCACTTTTAGAAAGTACAAGGAAGGTAGAAATATCCTTTGCGAGCAACCGCATTTAGGAGCCATGAGAAGCAGATACCTACGTGAAATAAGGGAAATGCGCAAAGAGAATTATGACATAGTGTATTTGGATGAGACGTGGATCAATGTGCACCACACAAGTGAAAAGGAATGGCAATCAATGGATGGAAAGATAGTGATATGTGCCCAGTAATAAAGGACAGCGTTTGGTCATAGCCTATGCTGGTAGTACTCATAATGGCTTACTACGGAATGCTGGACTCATGTTTGTATCAAAGCATACAGACAAATCGGGGTAGCGGGGTAGGGGTATCCCCTATCAAAGGAGAAGTAAGGCGCCTCCTTCCCTCCGCTAGCCTACGGGACACCCTTGGGCAAGGTGGAGTACCCGTTTAGCCCCCCGATCAGGGTTACGTGTAGCCATGGGTGCAGGTGGTGGATGAAGATGGAGAGCAGCCAACAGATAGTTGTAGGTTATGGTCTCCACCTTCACGACGGTAGGCAGAGGATCTCTATTTTGAGGAGACAATGGCTACGGTCACTGACCAGTATGGTCACTGCTAGGAAGGAAAGCAATGGCAAACTACCTTCTTTACAGATGCCAAGAAAATCATGTTGTGTGAAATCATCGATAATCAGAGAAACGGCGTAAATGGGTGCTCCATAGGAGCAGCCTCGCCCGGTAGGAAACACGGAGCTGATCCACGACTCTGGTGATCGAGTGAGATGGCAGAACATGACCGCCCACGCTTACCGGCATGGCACATGATGGATGGATACAGACAATAGGGATTATCATAATGAGATGAATGGTAATGTATTTGGAGATTGGCTCGAGAATACAGTACTTCCATCCCTTGATAGACAGTCTTGTCTAATCATGGACAATGCATCATATCACAATGTTGTCCAAGAAGACAAAATACGTCATTGAGCACAAAGGAAGCAATAAAGATATGGCTCCGAAGGGAAAATATACCATTTCCAGAAACATATTTTAAGCTACAGTTGTTGTCCCTTGTAAAACGCACAAAAAAGCAATAAATATCAAATCGACAAGTTGATAGAAGAGCATGGCTATAGGTGCTTGAGACTGCCGCCGCACTATTCTCATTTAAACCCTATAGAACTTGTGTGGGCTAAAATAAAGGACAGGTGGCAACTGACAATACTACATTCAAATTGTCCGACATCAAGATACTAACCCAGTCCGCACTATTTAATATTGATAAAAGTTACTGGAAAAAATGTGAGGACCATGTGTTGAAAGAGGAAGAGGACTATTGGAGAAAGGATGGATTGAATTTTATGCGACCGAAAGCAGTCATCAACATACTGGAATCGTCCGACAGATTAAGGTCTGGGCAGATCGCAGACCTTAATCCTTGTGCACACTTACTGGGATATTTTGCTCCAACTATGCAGACGAATTGCAGGCCCTAAACATTACAGCTTCAGCACAATGTCAATGGCAACAGTTTGTATTCCACAGTGATGAATTTCCAATTCCTCAAGCCCTCGGCGGTGACAAACAACTGATATTGAAAAAAAAAAAACTAAACGCATTGAATACCAACAGAATAGTAATATTGCGGTGGAAACTGACACATTGTGGCATAACATGAAACGTGAGAGCAAACACGTTGTCAAATTAGGGGACAACACACGTACATACAAATCAATCTATAAACTTCAATGAAAAGAGGACCAGCATCTTGGTCTTTAAGAAGAAAGCCCACTACAGAGACACTGACAACTATTTTCATAGTGCAAAATAGGTAATCATGTTCCGTCTCTGAACGGTAAACAGCAGAGTGGACAATCTTTCACGAAGACTCAAAGCGGGTCTGTCACCCATGTGTACGTGTGAACAAACTACATAGACAGCTGAACAGATCCTTAAAAATTGGCGCATGATGACTAAATTGCAGTATCATTTCTGGTCACTCCATACGCACATTAACGCACAGCTATTTGGAAGCTTTCACGAACTCAATATAAAAAGCTAACATGAATACTTGTGTACACATTATTAACCAGCAGCTGAAGAAACAAGAAGGAAATTAAAAATAAGGTAAGAAATATATTCCTTCTACTTTCCTGTCAATTTACACATTATTTACCCCATGCCTCTGTAAATTCTCTGTCTTTACTAATATTACACATTGCACCCCTCTGTGGTGAAGTGGTCAAGCCGCCTGACTCGGTCTCCGAAGGTTGTATGTTCAATTCCGGGCCGCGTCCTTCATTTCACGGGTGCATTTTTTAGACTCCCGGGGGTCGTCGCTGGAGCTTCGGAGTTAGTGCTCTGTGTGACGCTTTCCGCGCTGTGGAAAGAGACTGAGCCATATGGAATAAAAACCCGGTGCAATGCAGTCGACGCTGTCGACTTCTTTTTTTTATTGCACCCACTCCCATACGAATCTGGCTACGCCTTGTACTTGTGTCGTTACCCGAAATGATGTGCTTTACTGTAAGACTAGTTTGTTAGTGTGAATTCACTACATTTTCGCCAAAACATCAAAGAAATGTCGCCGCTTTCGATGATTTAAGTTGCCTTTGGACCTGTCAAAGACATATTCCTTGGGTGGGGATAAATATAAGATGGCAGGAAAACTTTCATAATGATGCAACAGACAGTTTTCATAAAAATTGATCGTGAATAAAGGCATTCATTTCTGAATAGACTATAGTACTAACTTGTTACAGTAAAAATCCTGCCCGACCACAGGTGGCAGATTATGGAAGTCTTGTGATACGGTGTGTCAACTCTGCTATAAGCCAGGATTCTCCAGAAACAAATTAACAGTCGTAGAACAACGATGGTAATTTTCCCAGCAGAATGGCAAACTGCTACCTGCACTGAAATACCTCATCTATTCTTTGATAGGAGCATCATGTTACATGAACCACTAGAAGCTCAAGCTGTGACAAAAGGATTCTTTGGGAAATAAATGCACACCACTGTCTTGCTTGTGCCATTAGGAGATGGACGTTTATGAGCGACAAGCCAGACAGAAAATGCAACCTGGCTTGCCCAAGACATTGTGTGTCAGCCATGGCGCAGGCACTAGGAAACATGAGGATGTACTCACCTACAGGAAAATCTCATGCAAGTCAAACCTGTTGTCATGGTGGTGCACCTACCAGCTACAGCCAGAAAGGGGCGATACTGAACTGCTAACAACAGGTAACCAGTGCCTCCGCTAACCTAATGGTCAGAGGAAAGCAGAGTAAAACAACCAATGTTACACAAACAGGTTACAGCAATCCCATGGGAGATGCTACTGTTGGAGAATGAAGTGACAGGCTTTCATGTATACTTGATCACTGTAAGGTGTAGAGGCATTAATGTGCCAGGATCGGGCTTGATACTGACTGAAACCTGTTTGTCACCTCCTGTGGATCATCCTGGTCAGACACTAGCTTGGCTAATGAAGAGAGGGGATTCCTTGGTCTCCTTTGTAACGAAATCTGCAGAGCACTACAAACTTTGTGTGTTAATGGAAGGCTAATGAAGAGAAGGTATTCCGTGGTCTCCTTTGTAACGAAACCTGCTACATACAAACTTTGTGTGCTACTGGAAGGGAAGAGAGTCACGGCAAAGACTCTACACTGGTAGATACCCCAGAAACAAAATATAGTTACCATTGTACAACTTCAGATTGATTTTTGAATCAGTACTAGTTGGGGGAAAAATAATCCAGTCTTGCCACTGCTTGAGGCTGAAATCTGAGACTACAGCATTAGTGAGCAAGTGTGCTAACATCTATGTTACCATAGCTCTTGCAGTTATGTTCATCACAAAATCAGCTGCTGGGTATTTTGTTTCAAGATATGTCTCTCTGTCGAATATAGTTAGCAGTACTGCCTGTTAAATGATGTAATGGAATGCATATGGTTGCATTATATAGCTGCATCATTGATACGCACATGTATATGTGTGTGTATGTGTAAAACAAGAAGGAAAGAGGAGGTTGCTTTGATAGTGATGGTGTCAGCCTGATCAGTCATAATCTGTTAACATATTATGTGTGTTTTATTGGAATATTCTGTAATCTTCATCACCAATGTTATTTTAATGCTTTAATCATTGACTAACAATTATCATTGCAGAGGAGAGTTAAGTATCAATCTGTTGATAACACTAACATTTTTCACTAACATTAATAACAGATAAATGGGAAGCAGTGGAGGCCATAATGAGTCACTACCTCAGTCCTGTTCTGGGTGACGACCTCTATTCCAACAGGACTAAGATTGTCAAAGGGATCCCTTTTGTAGCCAGTGCGCATGCAGCTGTTCCAGGTCCACAGGTAAATTGATCATGTCTAGGGTGGTTGAAGTTGGTATTCAATATCTTTCTATGTTACCTAATGTTGATGTATTGGCATGGTTAATGTTAGTATGATACCTGTCTTTGGTATTTGATGTTGATTTAGAATGTATCTTTAGGATGACTTATTGGGATCATAGGATATCTAACTTGAGTGGCTGATGTTAAGATGTATTTTTGAAATGACATATTAACATCAGACATCTGTTGTGAGTTGCTGATGGTAAGATATATCTTTGAAATGACTTATGTTAATATGCCAGTCTCCCTGGCCAAGGGATTAATGACACTGTTCGTAATCCCGTATATCCACGTCGGGAAAACAGCAGCTGTGAGAATCAGCAGCGGTTCGCACCGCGCTGGTAACTTACAGGGGTATGTAAGCCAGTCGCTCAGAAAGCAATGGCAAACTTTTTTTTTTAAATGTTGCATATCCCTTGCAGGATGTTGCAGTCAACACCAGCATTTTTCAGCTGCTGTTGATGTACTAGGCAAGTTTTTACTGTTCAGTAGTTTGCCATTGCTTTCTGAACGACCGGCTCCAATACCAGCACGTTATAACACAGCGCGACACGGTCTGCTGCACAAATTGGTCGCGGCTGAGTTTCGAACGCCTGGTACCTGGCTCACCAATCTCGTTCGCAAGCCTTTCGCCACGGAGAACTTGAGTGGCTGATGTTAAGATATATGTTTGAAATGACTTATGTTAATATAAGATACATGAGTCTTTAGCCTGACCATGAAGGAGTAGGCGGAGAAAATTGAAATTTGGCACAGTGCTTATTCCTTCTCAATGTAGCCACCACCTGAATTTATGCATTTCTACCATCTCTGCGTGACCTTGAAAAGACCTTCAGAATAAAACAACCTATTTTTCGAACTAAACCAGTTATCACAAGCCAGTATGACATCTTCGTCACTGTCAAATTGATTTCCTTTCAGCTGTATTTTTTTAAGATTTGGAAAAAAAAAAGTCGCTTGTGTTCGCTGGCTGTGATCTCCAGCGCGTGGTCCTGTATGTCAGATAAAGACATCCTGTTGTCCAACATCAATGTGATGTCATACAGGACCTGATGTTTGTGTGAGTACCCGTTGTCCCATATCTGGCTTATTGGTGTTCAGACTGGTGGTTCCTCACCGTGCAGGCAGACACTCTCCAACTTCGGAGGAATCAACGATCCTACTGACTTTAGCCAGGACCCCGAAGGGACCTGTTGCCCAGGACGCTCGGCGAGGACGCGTCAGTAGGTCTTGGCCAGTATAGAACCCAGCCCTGGTGCCTTGGAAACACCTCTGTGTCCCGAATAAAGTCTGATGGAGCCAAATCTGGAGAATATGGTGGGTGTGGAAGAATTTCAATATTCAAATCGTTGGCAGTTTGCAACACAAGCCGTACTTTAAGGGAGGGCATGTTGCCTTGAAGCAAAGGCAGAATTTGCGTATGCGCTATCCCTCGTTTTCTGGTCACAAGCTTTCTTAGTTTCAGAGATCTGCATAGTACTGCCCATTAACCGTGTTGCCATGAAGCATGTAATCTTTCAATATGACACCTTTGACGTCCCAAAAAACTAGTCAGCATCACTTTTCTTGCAGATTTCTGTGCTCTTGGCTTGACATGTGTTGGCGAGCCCGGGGTTTTCCACTGCATGCTGGCAATTTTGGATTCTGGGTCATAATGGTGAATCCAAGTCTTATGGTCGTCAACATGTTTATCGACCGCCACATGTTGAGCAACTGGCCACAGCAATCAACCCGTGTTTGTTTCTGTTCACATGTCAGCAGGCACACACTTTTCTCATGTTCAGTCTGATGTGTAAAATTATAAAAACTGTTTTCTTAATCAGTTTTGCTGAACCCGATATCTCTGCAATTGTCATTTTCCTATCCTGGTCTATGATTTTCTTCACTTCTGCAGCATTTGCATCATTGTACTCTGAGGACGGTCGTCCTGATCTTGGCAGATCAGCAACTTGGGAACGGCCACACTTAAACTGCAGACACCAATTTTTTACAGAAGCATAAGAAGGACAGACTTCCTCAAACACTGGCTTCATCTCCCTGTGTATTTCTGTAGGTGTTTTTCCCAGTAACATCAAGAATTTTATCACAGTCCTGGCATCTGATTTCTCCATTGTTCTGACAAACCGTTAGATGTGCAGATCTGGTCAATAGGGTGTGTTGTGCCATGTACCATATCGGGAAAACAAGTTGAGGATGGAAATTCATAATTCATATGTCCATTACAAATTGAAGTGAGCTATACTGTGTCATATTTCAATTTTCTCCACTTCTTCATGGTCAGGCTAAAGACTTATGAGATGCCCCTTGTATATCATTGAAATGACTTATTTTCACTGAAGCAGTTTCTTGCTATGGTTCTGTGATGTGATTTAAAAAAAAAAAAATAAGTTGCATGTGCTTCACAGGACGTAGCAGTCAACCCCAGCATTTTCGCTGTTTGTGATTCCTGGGCAAATTTTACGTTCAGTAGTTTGCCATTGCGTTTCTAAACGACTGGCTCCTATACCTTTTTTGAAAAAACCAGCACCGCTGTGTTTCGAATCCTGAGTATACGGGCTCACAAACCGCGTTCGCAAGCCCTTAGCCACAGAGACTGGTTGTGATGTTGTTTTGATGTCTGACTGCTCATATTACCAGCGAAGTTCACCATCAACTTCGCTAGCACACACGCCGTTTTTGGAATGACTTAATGCTTACTCTTAAAGGACATAAGAATCTCTCTCTGAGTTTTAGTTAACTGTTAAAAATTATGGGTTAATTGTTCTTATGGTGTTGAAAATTATAATAACGTTGTTAGAAGTAATAAACAGAATATTTAAAATTCATAACCAGGACAAAATTAAACAAAAAAGTACAGTACACCGTGCCCCGTCAAGAATGATAGAAACATCTGTCCCTAATACTGGACTGTTAACTTTCAGAGCTAATATAAGACATCTAATTTAGGTGTGTGATGTTGGTGTAAGATACCTTTTTTGTTTTCCTGATGTTGATATAAGATACCTATTTGGAGACCAGCATGGCTGAATGGGTAAGAATGCATGTTCTTAAACATCTGGTGTACTGACGCAAAGGGGTTCAACCCCTACACAGGACAGTTGGACTAAAATGTTGACCTCACGTCTTGACTTGGGGATGTAAATTACAAGTACCCCTGAAGCTGGAGTGGGTTCACCTGATGGCGAGGGACACTGTTAATAGGGGAAGCTAATCCACACGTAAAATTCAGTCCAGCACTAGTAGAAGTAGCGTGTATGGACTACGCTTGAGTTCAAAGCAAGCGAGCGAGGGAAAAAAAAAAACATACCCATTTTTTGGCCAAGAAATGTTGAGTATGTGTGACTGAGTATGCTCAGGAAGATCAAGTTGGGCTGAGCTTGAAGACAGTGGGTGAAGTCTCTGAGGAGGTTAAGTCTGACAGAAATTAAATTCATATTTGTGCCAGGCCACGCAGGTGTAAGAGGAAATGGACAAGCTGATAGGCTGGCAAGCCAGGTTACTTTAGAGAGCGAATGAGCAATGGACCAGGCTGATGGAGTGAATAACTTCAGACAGGCAAGTCGATTAAATGAATTAGTGGTGACTGAATCTGCAACCTTGACCAGGCTGCAAGTACATCAAGTCAAACATGGTGAAGCTAGACAAGAGTGCTATGCAGGGGACCAAAGAAGAATAGTCATCCAACACAGAACTGGTGTTGTGGACTGCTGCATGTTGAGGGAGATGCTGCGGTGGGGGGTGGATCCAAGCACTACAGACTATCAGATACCCGTCTAGGATAGTTTATTTCAGCAAACATTCAGTGACATGGCTCTCCAATCCTCTCTGATTTAGTTGATGTTGCATATATTATTATTTATTCCCCAGCTGTTTAAGTTTTCCACAGATATCATTCTCTC
The DNA here is from genome assembly GCA_014155875.1 of Cepaea nemoralis. Classification (NCBI taxonomy): domain Eukaryota; kingdom Metazoa; phylum Mollusca; class Gastropoda; order Stylommatophora; family Helicidae; genus Cepaea; species Cepaea nemoralis. The sequence continues at coordinate 290,115 of JACEFZ010014079.1, forward strand.
ATTTAGTTTTCACTTCATGAATGGCATTAAAAAACACACAATGCTTGTAAGTGGATGATGTGAAATGTATGTACATGTGTGAATTAATTATGATTTTAAAATGTTTTTCAGAGGCTTCCATCGACGATAGCAGAAGCGCTCGAGTCTAAAATGGATGGTGGTGAAAAGAATGTGCCCTTCTTTGTGCATTGTCACAAAGTTGTGCTCAATAGATTTCCCAAACGATTATCTCCTCCAAAGATTCTAACAGCCCCTCCACAAGAAGAGTTTCTGACAACACTACAGTGTCTTGGATTATATCAGGAAGGAATGTTCTCTTGATTCATGTGAACTGCTGTTACTGTCATGTAAACACTGTGCAGACTGAAAGAAATTTAATCTAATTTGAGAAGTGACGAAGTTGAAATGTGAATATAACTTTTCGAATTGTTCACACTTACAAAAGTGATTATGTCATGTGGCAAATGTGTGAAAGCAAATATGTATTATTGAACTTACACACTAGCAGTTAGTGCGTTTAAATTTTTAAATTGCCAATTGGGGATCGATGGATTGTGAGCTTTACTAGAACACGATTACACGTAACAACATGGACGTTGCGGCCAAAGCCTTCATCAGCACAAAACAAATAAACAAACCGACACACTACCTGAAAATATTAGTTACTTGCTTGGCTGAAAACGTCTTTGGGCACCTATCTGTGGATGGAATTAACCAGATGTGTGGTGGTTCAAGCGGTCACTGGACTTGAGGCCAATAACGCCAGAAGCTCAGTGGTTAGCTTAACCTCGGGGCGGGCGGGGTGTAAAAATAGGGATTAGTAGAGTACTATAGCCGGCTGTGTGGTGAAGGTGTCATGGACACAGTTCGCAATTAAGCATCCAGTGCTTGAAACACAGCTGCGAGTGATTTGGATGCAGACCCTCCTGCGTTTTTCATAAAATAGTATGAGTGCCGGTCGCTCATAAAGCAATGACAAACCACTGAACGCAAACTTGCCGATAAATCACAAATAGCACAAATAATGATGGGGCAGACTGCAACGTTCTGTAAAGGATATGCAACTAACTTTTTTAGTGGATGATACAAATGGGGGGAGGGGGGCATTGCAAGCTAAATGAAACTGTTGGATATTGAGGCTGTGAGGGGACAGTTAACCCAACTGGAAGATGGGACGGTTTTCCCGATGTCTTATGATCGCGTCCGTGAGATGCGCACGATTTGATCACCATGACCTGTATGTCGGCCACACCACAGTGGTTAGAACTGTTGAAGTCTATGGATACCAGTTTCTGGGCACCACTGTTGATATCAGAGAGGTGTTGTTTAAATCTGTCAGCCAGACGTAGACCTATCTCCCCAGTATATCTCGTCACGTGCACAGATAATCGCATAAATAACGTTGCGATTCGTGCATGAGAAACCCTCACGGATGTGGAAAGTGGTCTTAAGGAATACCAGACTCTGGGTTTGAAGTACATGTGGGCAGGTCTTACAATTGGGAATCAGAGCATCGAGGTCACCAGAAAGATGATGCACATTACCAATTTTATATACAGGAGCAAGTAACAATCTTCAGACTTCGAACAAGACACAACAATCTAGAATACCACACGTATAATTAAAGATTGAAGATGCTGATGAAAGTAACTGGAGCTAGTAAAATTACAGCTAAACGTTTGTTGCAGGAGTGTCCAGCATATGGAGAACAGAAAACTATTTTGGACTAAACCCGCTCCATTTGAAGACAAACTCTATAAGCTCAAGTTGAAAGCTGCTTTCTTTGGATATATTCATGTTGACAACTGAAGGTGTACAAAGAAGTTTAAATTCTGGTAACATGCCACGAGAGATCAGTAACGTTGGCTTATATGTGTACATATTTATAAATGCCAGGCATTACATGTGTTACATTAGCATGCAGCCGTGTTGTTTTTCATTGTATTCAAGTAATTGCTAACATTTAAGTTACTACATTTTTAGGTACAAGTGAAATCATATGCATTAAAATGTGTAGATTATTTTGTTAAATATATATCTGTTTTGCGATTATTACTGGATCATTTGATTGAGGAGTATCCTCTCTTCACCATGTTGTTTGTAGTACATTCTTTGATTTGTTATTTAAGTTACAAAAAAAGGGACCTTTGTCTATGCCTTGATGCATATTAGCATGGGAGATAATGCTTCTCCACAAATTGCAATCTCCAGCTGCATGGGTCAATTCATGTTTTGACTCTCTTCTGTGCCATGACACAAGACTGTCAAGAATTTTCTCACACTGTCTTCCTCTATCTCTCTTTCCAAAAATCTTCCCACTTGTCTTAACTTGTTCCAGTTTTTTGTCTTCTCATGTGGCCAAACAATGATGACTACTTTCTGTTGCTTGTGATAATTGTCTTTGCAGCTTAGCCTCTCTTAAAATATCCAGATTGCTAATTTTGGCTGTCCAATGAAGTTTCAACATTCTTCTATAAAAGCACATCTCCAAGGCTTCAAAGGATTTTCTCGCGTGTTTACTAACTGTCCAGGATTCGCAGTGTATGTTAAAACTCGATCTATGTAACATGCAAGAACTCTTTTTATAACTTCCAGGAACAAAGACCTATTGCATAAAATGTTTTTCATTTGATAGAATAGTTTTTGCCTATCCTTTTCTTTATCTCTGTGATGCATCTTCCATCTGATGTTATCCAGGTGCCTAGACATCTGAATTTCTGCACCTGCCCCAAAATAACGTCATTTACTTTAATTCTACAATTAGGCACAATCTGTTTATCACCATGACTTCATTCTTTCTATTATTCAAGATAGTCATGCTTCAAAACAAAATACTGGGTATATGGTAAAATAAAAAAATAAAAAAATAACACCGTGTGGTGTTTTGTGGTTAAGGTAAAAGAACCCCCTCTATACACCATGAGGTTTATAAGGTGTTTGTGAAGTCTCACTACACTTTGTATGTAGAACAAATTTGAAAAATTAAGTACACGATGTCATCAAAAATGTGCTCAACAGTCTATTATGAAGCAATATGCAGCGAAAGGCTGTCGTCTGCTATAGTAATTCTTTGCACTCCAAACAGAATGGTGTTATCAACGGAAGTAAGAATTTTTCAAATTTGTCCTACAAAGTGTAGTGAGACTTTACAAACACCCTGTATAAGTAATATGGTGCTAGCCTAACATTTTATAGACCGATCGGCTCTCAAATGTATGAGTGGCACCTTACAGTCTTGACAGACCAAAGTATTGAGTTGGAATTTGGCCAAAATTCCATCACAATGCCTGGGCAGAGCTTCAGAGAACATGTGCCCAAACGACATGTTCCCTCTCTCGGCCTTGCCTTGTTTATTCCAGAGGAATGGATAACCAGTACATCTGCAACAAGGTTGGCGGCTCAGCCTCAAACTTCTGAGACCTTGCCTCCACGAGCAGGTGGCGAGTGGTGGCCAGACCCTGGAACCCAACTTAGAGGCGTTCAGCCAAGTCCCACAGGTGAGGGCCTCATATGCGCCTGGACCATAGGACGCATACATCTGTCGATTGCAAGTGTCTGGACCCTGTGAAAGCGTCTACTACCGTCAGACTCCCCGCCTAACTCGTGTGGATCCCGCGACCACCGGTAAAAGGCCCGCCGGAGATATTGCTCGACTGTTGCGAACAAATCTCCACTGACTGACTGAATAAGTAAAGAAACGATAAAAGTAGTGGTATTTTCAATTGCGCTTGCGCTCCCACCTATGCTACACCCTTCCTGTGTCTTCACAAAGTCAGACTCTAGAGTAAAGCTCAACAGGGTCTTCTTTCCCCGCTGATTCTACCAAGCCCATTCACTTGGCTGTGGTTTCGCTAGGTAGATGTGCTCAATATCATACTTGACCATCTTTACTTCCTGGTTCCTATTTTAGGCTGGCTTGACTTGGGAGTGCATGACAATTAGAAGAAACAAAAACAAAACATCACTGTATCAATGGATTCAAGCACATGACTACCAGGCAAGCATGCTAGCCACTGCACCACCACGGCAACCTGTTTAAGTTGTCACAGAAGGCTGACTATGGATTTATACTAATTAAAACTGCATTCCAATGCAGGCTTTTGATTCAGGTTTATCTTCTTCTTTCGTTCGCCTGAAATATGTTTATAACTGCAATGTTGTCTCTTGAATGAATCTAACACTTTTTTAGTTCACTCAGCGGTCCATAGAGTTTTATCTTCCACTGTCGTCTCTCTAGGCCAGAAGTTTCGCCTGGATATGTTGTAGTTTGGGCAGTCCTGGAGTATGTGCTCTGCTGTTTGTGACGCCAATCCACATGTGCACATGTTCACCAATCTTGAATTTTGTATACATGTGGTTGCGTAATCTATTATGTCCTGTTCTGAGGCGCAGAAGAATTACCTGTTCTGGTCCGTCCATAACGTGGTAGTCGTCTTGAGTAGGGTTTGGTGGCCTTCTGACTGATTTGATCATTCTTTTCTTTTGGTGGTGTGTAATGGACACATCAGGTTGTTCTTCTTTTCAGGTTTATAAATTTAGTTGCAAATCCTTTATAGGATGTAGCAGTCAACACCAGCATTTTTTGACTGTTCATGATTCCTGGGGAAGTTTACGTTCAGTAGTTTGCCATTGCTTTCTGAATGACCGGCTCCCATACCATTTCATAAAAAACCAACGCAAGGTGGTCTGCTGCCAAATTGCCTGCAGCTGTTTTGAATGTGGGATTATGAACTGCATCCTTAACCCTTTGGCCACAGAGCTGGCATATAGCCCATAAATATATATCTGCAGCACAAGTCCAACATCATCATTATGTGACTTGCCAGCTGGCATAGGCATTCATGTCTTTCCACAGATGTCGATCTTTGGTGCTCTGGATCAACTCTGCTGATGTTATTCCTCCATGCCAGTTTCAGTCCATTCAGCATCATCTCTCTTGGTCTGCCTTTTTTCACACTGATTTTTCCAGTTGTCACGATATTCTCTAATTCCAGGTGACAAACAGAAGAGGCTAATTTTGTAAATCACTAAGTGATAAACATTCACTATTATCACTTTTATTTGAAAATATCTTCTTCCACCGATTTCAATAAAGAACTACATTAGCCCTAATCAGCTCTCCAGAATGGACAGCCAGTACAAGGAAATGTATGACTTTTGAAAGGGATCCAAATAATGGACTGGTTTGTGCATGTAAAAGGCCAATAGTGCTGTATACATCCTTAAGGTAATGCACTAATGCAATTACATGAATAGCTACAAGATCCATTCTATCATGATCTTTCCTCTAGTATGGACAACTTGAACACAGCAGGTAAAGACTTTTAAAGCTACGGATGTGGACATGCCGATGCCTTTCTGTCATCAATTTACCATTTTATTATATTGTTGAAACCAGCTGCAATAATGAACTAAATATAAACTAATGATGGGGTTTGGCACACCTGCATAGTGAGCAGTACAAGCTCCAAGATGTCAATGTCACTACAGACAGACAATTGTACAACACAGAGACCGTCAACTGTTCTTTTATTTCTGACCATATTCTAATTAGTAATGTAAAATCTAATGAACAAGATACTTTATCTTCCTAACAACTAGATCTCTTTAGAAAGCTGAGATGTATGTATATGTGAGTTAACACTGAGTTTAAACATGAAATGTAAATTCTTGTGTTGCAATCAATATGATATATTTGACATGATCTTTCATAAATCTGATGTTGACAACATAATTTGTGCATGCAACAAAAATTAGCTGAACAATTGAATGACAATGCTTCCTTGACATTCACATGAACTAACAAATCATTATATATCAAAATATAACAATGCTGTAGGCAAATAAAATTAATACTTTCGTTATGTCAAATGTTTATGACATTGTGAAACAAATTCAAATGAGTAACAGGGCATTAACTACTCAAATGCACTTAGAACCATCAGTGAAGATTTGAAAAACTTGTAGCAGGGCATTTAACAACTGAAATATACTTGCAGTGAAGACATACAATTTTCCATCAACCTTTAATGTGCTTGCTTGCTTGTGTTCGTTGGCTTGAGCTCCAACGCGAAGTCCTGTATGTCGGATGAAGGCATCCTGTTGTCCAACATCAGCATGATGTCATACAGGACCTGAGGTCTGCGTGAGTGTCCGTTGTCCCATGTCTGGCTTATTGGTGTGCAGACTGATGGTTCCTCGCCATACAGGCAGACACTCTCCGACTTTGGAGGAATTGCCGATCCTACTGACTTTAGCCAGGACCCCGAAGGGACCTGTTGCCCTGGACGCTTGACGAGGACGCGTCAATAGGTCTTGGCCAGTATATAACCTGGCCCTGGTGCCTTGGAAACACCTCTGCGTCCCAACCTTTAATGTGTTATGGTTAACCGCCGCATGTGTGTATGACGGCCGTGCGTTTCACTTTTATTGCAATCTATGTGCAGGCACACTGATGTAGTTAGAGACTTAGCGTCAACAGAGGAAGAGACTGGCCACCTATTCCTCCATTCACAAAATGTGACGATCCTAGTTAGTTAGTTAGTCTCGGTTCCAACTTCACGGCAACTGGTCGCCCCCATTATGCTCCGTTCCTGTGCCAGTGAATATCGCACAAAATGCTCCCCACTGTCCAATGTGAAAAGTGGAATAGATAGGAGTCTCGGCAATCCAACAGCCTGCATAGGTACACAGTGCAAAATGCCGCCACCATAATGCCAACACAAAAGTCACCCACAGTTCATTGTCGATGGAATCGGCAGTAACCAGAAAGACTTCATTGACCCGGGTTTTCTCACATGGCTCGATCTCATTCCGCAGGGTGACCCGCCGAAAGCGTCACATAAAGCACAAACTCCGTAGCTCCAGCGCCGACTCCCAGGAGTCTCCTGAAAAATGCATTCATGAACCGAAAAAGCAAATCAGTCAATTCAGCAACAGCCGGTAGCCATTGTTCTGAACATGCAGGTCATCGTACAAACAAAAGCGGACATGTAAAAGCCACGTGAATATCACAGCTCACAGTGTTGCGCCACGCACTCACTCAGTAGCAGGGCGACAAAACCATATACTACCAGTCCAACATGAGGAAAATGCGAATGCAAACTGCAGCCACAAAGATAAATACTCCAGAGGCCGTAGCAGTTCAATGCCTAACCACCATGCTGGGGAGCGGAAGTCTGTGAACACTTCAGCTGCAAAATCCAACCATTCATGAACAAGTCTACAAAGGGTGTGGTGTGAGTTGCTTCAAGGCCTGTACTCCATGGCAATTCACTTAGTCACCAGCTTTATTAGCTGACGCATTAAGGTTGTGCCGGTCTCCCTAGTCTACGGGTAACACGACTTTCTCCGTAATCCCGTATACTCTCGAGAGTAATGTGACGTGCGTGAGAATCGGTAGCGGTTCTCTCAGCCTTGGTAACATTCAGGGTATGTGAGCCGGTCACTCAGAACGCAATGACAAACTACTGAGCGTAATCTTGCCAAGAAATCAACAATCAGCTGAAAGATGCTGATGTTGACAGCGATGTCCTGTAAAGTACATGCGAAAAAAAAAACAACTTAAATGTTGTGACTTTAATCATGTACTCAGTCATTGAAAGGCATCATAATACTACAGATAATTATATCTAGTTACACAACTTTACTTTTAATGCTGTGTTATATATTGCCCTGTCAAATGTCAAAGAGTCCATATGAAATTTACCAATATAACAGTTATGTGAAAATTATAACAATTTTGTACTGTAGTATTAAAAATGTGGCCTGTCAAGCCTGCCTTATAAGCAAAATATAAACTGACATATCATAATACTTTCATGGTTGTTAGGTTAAAAGTATTTCCATATTAATTTCATATGGACTCTATGACATTTGAAGTTATTGACAAGAAATGTTTAACCTGAATTAAATATCTGTGAAAAATTGGGAAATACCCTAACAGAATCTAGAAAAATTCTAGAATGATGGCAGGAATACTGCAGTGGAATGTATGATATGAATGAGTGAGGATGTAAATGAGATACATGATCAAATGACAGCAGAGACAGAACCTAAACCACATTAGATGAAATTGTCTGGGCAATAAAGAACCAGAAGAATGGTAAATCACTAGGATGAGATGAGATACCAACTCATAAAAATGCTCTATCTAGTCCAACAAGCTTAGAGTAGATGGCGAGACATCAGATTGGTTTGACATGAAGCAAGAAGTCCGCCAGGGCTGTGTGCTGTCCTATTTGTTTAACCTGTACACCAAAAATTTGAGAAATGTCAGAAATGATATAACCAAGGGGCAATATGATGCCCTAAATATCGGTGGTCATGAAATACCGGAGATTCGATATGCTGATGATACAGTATTACTATCCACATCACAGAATAGTATAGAAAAACTAATAACCTCAACCCAAAAGAATAGTGAAAATCAAAACTTATAGCTGAACATGACAAATACAAACAATGTGTACAGATAAAACTACTATGGAGAAAGAAATATATGTTAATGAGGAAACATTGGAGGTGGTGGAGAATTTCGAATATCTTGGGTCATTAATTACCAACAATGGTGACACAATGAAGGAAATTAAAAGACGAATATCTATTGCTCTTCAGAAACTAAAACAACTGAATAAATTGAGGAGGGGGACAAAGCATGCATCTTTCCCATTGCAACATGCCTGTGAGACCTGGACACTTACTAATCAAGCTGAACAGTGCATAAATGCCTTTAAATATAAATGTTATAGACGAGTTCTAAGAACATCTTGGATACAGAAAATAAATGCATCCATACGACAAGAACTGAATACTGAAGAAGGTTGGCTACTAATGACGATAAAACAAAGAAAATTGAAATATTTTGGTCATGTGAAACGTCATGAAAGTTTAGAGAGAACAATAATGAAAGGGTATATGCCTGGGAAGAGAGGAAGAGGAAGGCCAAAGAGAAGATGGGTGCAGGATGTGGCAGAAGATCTCCAGATGGGTGTATCGGACGTGGGACATCTTGCTTATGACAGAGAAGTTTTCCGGATGGTTGTTATGGGAGCGAAGTTCTGCAAAGGACATGCTACTGAATGAATGAATCACATTACTGCCAGAAAAGCACCGACCTGTGCATGACTAATGCTTTGAAAGTCATCCTGAGAAGTCAAATTATCTTTCAAAAGTGTAATCATTCTCAAACAATAAGGTCAACATCATACATGATCATGATATAAATTCTCATATACAGCAGAATCCAAGGTAAACACACCTCAGCTGTAAAATCTAGTCAGATGACAAATCCAAAGAAGTTTAGTTTGTTTTGACACACAATAGCCAGCGGTCCTTTGCAGAACATTGCTCTCATCGCAGACTTCTGGAAAAAGAAGATCTGTTGCCAGTTCTAACCCATGCACTATCATGCCTTTAAATCAACCACCTACTGATCGACCCTTGCCTCGTCTCTCAGCCACTGTCAAGTTTAATATGGCCACTGTCATGTTCAACATGGCCAACATATTTCGGTTTCTGAGACATGCTGCTGTTTATGTGCCAGTTTTCTTCAGTGTTCAAGTCTTGTAGAAAGAACCTCCATAGTTTTTATTTTCTGGACCCATATGGGCATACTGAGACTATAATATTATTAAGCCAGTCACTTTCTTGAAAAACGCTTTGTTTCGTGGCCATCACTGTGGTCATTAATACTTCAGAAATATTGTGTGTTTGTAAATTTTAAAAGGCATAATAAACAATTATTATAAACAATTACTACAAAAGTCTGAAAATCCAGACTACTTGAAGATTTAGGTGGTCCAAATGTTTTGATTTGTTAGATTCTCACAATAATTCTAACATTTCAAATTCAAGGAAGAAAGATTAAGAGACATTTTGCTAGTTTTCCCATTTACAAATGCAACATAGATTCAATTTAGTTTTCTTTCATAGAGCACCTATTTGATTAGTCTGGTTAATTATTTCAAGAGCACATTGATGTTGGCGCGTGTTGCTGCTGTACATCTGTAGCTATATATGTCGTGTATACTCACATTAAGTCAAGCCTCATGAACCCTCCTCTTCCATGCCTTGTGGTGTATTAGATATATTGATGCCAGCCCCATATTTAGACCAACTGGCTTGTGGTGGATGACGTGGTCAATATCACACCAACCGATTTACTTCCCAGACGATTTCTTGGTGCCCACTTTAGGTTGGGTTAGCCTGTGTAGGTCAATAAAATAAAAATCCCAGCCTCAATAGGGATTTGAAAGCAGTTCAACGCATGGCCACTGGGCCAGCATGGTGGCCGTGCTAGCCACTGCACTTTTGCAGCTCCCTCTCACTCCACGCAGCTAGAGTAGATCTATTACAGTTTTCATTATTACAAAAGTTACGATACTTGTTCTTTTTTATGTGTCTGGTAATTATTTTTCATTGTTGGGTGGGTTTTTGTGTTGTGTGCTGTCAACTGCACACAGCTGCAATATTTCCTTCCTTAAGCTTCTGAAGATGAGGACGGAGCGCTTATGGGAATGCCCCGAATGCTGTGATGTCGGTTCCTAAATCAATCAATCAAATCAGCCTTTCGAGCACTTGTTGACTAGGAAGATTGCTATGAAACTTATCCTGTATTTAACTTTTGCCTAAAATAATTTTTAGTCCAACTGGTTGTATAATTAATGATGGTGACAAATATTTTTGTTATTAGTATTGTTTTTTTTTGGGGGGGGGGGGCATTTACTCACTGAACTCGCGCGTAGTCCACATGTGTGCAACAACTACTAGTAATTGCTACTACTAATCAGTGCACTGAACTGATGTTGCATGAAAGTTAGCTTTCTCTGTTACCAGTGTCCCTCGCCATCAGGCGGACCTTCTCCACTTCTGAGGTAGTTGTAATTTACGTCCCCATGTCAAGGACGAGAAAAACATTTAAACCCAACTGTCCAGTGTGTGGAACAAACCCACTATGGTGCAGTCAGGAAAAAAAGTTTCAGTGTGTTTAACCTCTTAGCCACTCCAATCACCATTTTATTAGTATGATTTTTGGTTCCAAACTGTCTCAAGAAAGATGAATGCAGTTAGTAACAGACAGCTTGACTGCTTGTGCTAGGACTCTACTCCACACCCTAGTAGTGGTCCTGGAAACATTGCTACAGTCAGGCTGAGATAGTAGAGATTGAAGATGGAAGGCGAACCTGGCCTCTAAAACATGCTGTAGTCATTGACGCCTGATAATTTTACCCTTTCCACATCTTAAGGCTGATTGTGTATGTTCTATTCTTCTACTTCTTTGTACACCTTTGAATATCAACATGAACAAATCCAAAGAAAGCTTCAGTGACCTTGAGCTTGTGAACATATATACAGACTGCGTATTCAAATGAAGCGGGTGTACGCAGAATGATGCATTTTCCCTATAAAAAAGACAAAAGACAACGCAGCCAACTTTTTCAGGACAAAGAAGAAAATGTAAAATACAAATAAATGTGCATGCTAATACAAGAAAACATGACAAACACATTTCTTAAGCAAGCTCAAATGATCTACTGGTGATGAAATGTAAAGCTAATCAAAACTTTGCAAGCAAGAGATCTTTGTAATAAGCCATGCATTTCTACCATCAGCCTATGCCCTGCTAACTGACACAGATGTACAGTTCATGCATCCCGACAGATCTCGGTCCTTGGTGTCCTAGATCTGCTGCTGCTTCTTTCGTTCGCTAGTGTCCTGGACCAAATATCTGCTGATATTCATCCATTTCACCATCACGGTCCATCCAGCATTATTTTTCTCATTCTGCCTATTTTAACGCTGATTTTCCAGTCATCACAATGCTTTCCAATGCCTCTTCTCATTTTATGATGAAATAAAGCTGTTTGTATTTTCTTACAGTTGTATACCATCTTCTACTTTCATTCGCCTCTTCCAGACATTTGTTGTTAGTTACCCTGGCAGTCCAAGGTATTCACACTGATTTTATGAACCACATCCCTATTTCCTTTAAGTTCTCCCTAATTTGTTAATCCATCCATGATTCACTGCAATACAATAAAACAGGTTCCATATAATATTTGAATATTCCCTTTCTGACATTCAGTGGCAGCGACTGACTGCGTAAGATACTTTTCCTTTTCTGAAATGCAGCTTTTGCTTGCTATTCTGTTCTTAACCTTTGTCACACATTTTCCATCTGATGTATGGATTGCCTCTAGGTATTTACATTTATTAACTTTGTTATGCATTTTCCCTTATATTGTTATAACACATTTTGGTGTTATCTTTTTCTTTGATACAGCTATTGTTTATCTTTTCTTGATATTACTACAACAATTTCTACCAGCAGTGAAAAAAAAACTGCACTTCGCTCATGCATTCCATGACAATGTAAAACAAAACAGAGTTTGCACAAACAAAATTATTTTTAAAAAACCACCCAGCAAATCTTCAACTCAAAACACAATGCAAAATGTAACTCCAGAAAAACACAATGCAAAATTTAACTCCAGAAAATGTTTTTACATGATCAAACAAATCACATAAGTAGTCACATGAAAAGTAATCAATACTCTACATCAGATATGCTGTCAGTAAAAATATGTATCATCCCATAAAATATTTTAGAACTTTAAGGAGGAAACTGGCATGTCATTTGATTATTAACAAGTCTTCATAAACATGAAAGAAAAACATTTTACAACTTCCATACATCTGCAAAAGAAGATGTGCAGAGTAATCTATTACTGGACATTGCGTAGCCGAAAGGTTAAGAGCAACACTTTTAAACTTCTGGTGCACTCACCGTATGCCGGTCACTTGGATTTAACATGCTGACTTCTCATCCTTGACTTGGGCGTAAATTACAAGTACCTCAGAAGTTGGGAGTGGGTTTTCCTGGTGGTGAGGGACTCTGGTAATAGAAAGCTGGCCCACGCAAAATTCAGTCCAGTGGGGGGCTATGTGCAGTGTTCAAAGCAAATGAACGGGGGAAACAAATTTCATCTGTTACTTATGCTACTGTGTGGCTCAGCAGTTTGTAATGCAATATAATGATTAGATTCAATGACACTTGAAATTATCCATTAAGTGCATTGGTTGTCTTTTTTTTAAAAATAGAGTAGATAGCCAGCTCCATGGCAAAGGGGTTACAAATGCAGTTCATAATCCCGCATACCCGCGTTTGAAGCACAGCTGTGTTGGTTTTTTAATATAATGGTATGGGTTCCAGTCGTTCAGAAAGCAATGGCAATCTACTGAAACTTGCCCAGGAATCGCGAACAGCCAAAACATGCTGGGATTGACTGCTAGATCCTGTAAAGGACATGCAACTAACTTTTAACTAGTTAGTTTACAAGTGGGTGTGTCAATGAGGTTGATAGGGAACTACATTGATGTCATGAGCAAGGTCAGGTATGGGTTCAATACCTGGGCTCATCATCTGCTAATTGAGGCAATGATTGGACACCTATTCCTCCGTGCATTCAGGCCTACCACAACGAAGAGTATCTACCTGCACGGCAAGGAACCACGAGTCTGCACACCAATAAGCCAGACATGGGACAACGGATACTCACGCAAACCTCAGGTTCGGTATGACATCACACTGATGTTGGACAACAGGATGTCTTCATCTGACACACAGGACTTCATGATGGAGATCATAGCCAGCGAACGCAAGCAAGCAGGCCTACCACATGAAGACCCTATCACATGACAGACCCATGGAAGTAAACAAAGTCAGGACACAAGTTTATTTGAGATGTGGTTCACACAACAGTGTTCGATTCCAATAGCCCCATGAGGGTCCAATGTCTGTACATCAACTTTACACGTGCTGTCGTGGGTGGGTTTTATCAATTGAAAAATTAAGCAAGCTACATGCCTGTTTATGATTTCCAAATACAATGGGATTGGTAACATGTGTAGCAATGCATATGGAAACCTCACAAATTTTTATCCTGCCTGTCGTGGTCAATATTATGGAAACATGATGATGTTGACAGTGTCTGAGTAAAGGAAACACAGGATGGTGATCATGAATAGGACATGAACAGTCATGAAGTATTGGCAATTTGATTCATGGCATTCAAGAGTGCATGGACGGCACAGGTGGAATCATGGACCATGATGACAGATTGTAAATGGGTAAGCGGTTTATAAAATCAAAGGACCGACAGTAACACAGGAAAGCCTGTTTGAAATATCAACATGAATATGTGTGTAAATCTGAGAATGCATGCTATGATTTTAATTCATCTGTTTGCAGTGATTTGTGTGGTCTTCGTCTTTGTGCAGCGCTGTCAAAGGGTCATCTGATTTACTATCATGAAATATGATACACTGTACAGGCAGTGAGCGTCTAGGTATTTCAGCAGACATCGTGTTTCGCTGAAGTTACCCCTTTTCCTGTCTCAGAGTGTGTGAGCATATTGTGAACTTTGTAAGTATTAGGCAAGATCATAGTTACATCTGACATGTTAATGTGTTGACTCGACCTTTAGTAGGAGGAATTCAAGGAATGATCATGGCCAATCACCTGGTCAGCAATATATTAATGTACCTGATTCTGTGCCTTGTTTGAGTTAAGAGTGTAGTACAAAAGATTCTGTAACGACAATCAACTGGTCATCACACATTAGCATACGACCTGTGTTTAAAGAGGCATCAGATATGTCTGTCAAGAGTGTCTAGTTATATTGTACTATAGCTACCACATACCTAGAATACCACAGAGTAGAGTACTCACCATAGCATCTTAAAGGATGCTAAAGACGGAGGGCATACATAACATTTCATTCAGAACATTGATGGAACGTTTTACCAAACTTTGATAATAACTGAAACCGCTACACCAAAATGTGAACACTAGAACTGTACAAACAAATTCTAGACATGGAGGAAACATTATTAAACACTGAATGCGCAACATAGATGATATAATGTACCGTATTCCAATCACGGAGGTAATGTTGTGAAAGAAAACAGGAATTGTATCTTATTTGTATAAATAAACATTATAGTGATTACATTATGGAATATGTTAATATAGATCTTTGGCTGGATGAAAATTTTGAAAATTAAATATTAGTGAGTTCGTAGAATTCTAATGTAACATTCTAAACATAATACTTGCTTTGACACAGGAAACATACAGCCATATGAACATATCACTTATACACTGTTTACATTGAGCTCCTAAATTATTCTGAGAATAAATACACCAAGTTCCCATCATGAAATAGCCTTTATTGTAGGATATCTTTCTGAACTATTCTAGTAGCATTAAACAGGTCATCCCAGAACATTTTTGTTTCCAGTGTCACCTTCGTTTGGGTGGTTGTTAGTATGAGAAGAAATAAATTAAGTGATAACTGGCAGACACTTGATGGAAAAAGAACAAGGGGAAGACAAAGAGATGAACACCTGGATGGCTTGGCCATATGGCAGAACTGGAACAAGAACAGACCTTATTTGAGACCGGTGACCTTGTGAGATGATGAAGCATGACTGGCCACACTTTTTGGTATGGCACATGATGAGAATGACCACCTGGTTCGCGAATGATATGATCACTAAGTTGTTCAGCTCATGAGCTGGTTCTGTAGGTTCTAAATCATGCTTCGCCAATGTTGTCTAGCTTCTTCAGTTCTGCCTGTCTTAAGTGTGATCCTTATTTGTCATTTGATATTTATGCCTTTTGATGTTGAGTATTTTCTGCTTCTCTTTGAAGCTGTTTTTAGTGTTACATTTCTAACTGTAATGAAGAGTATCTTATGCAATAAGTCGCTACCATTGGATGTAAGAAAGAAAGTGCTTAAGTGCTATATAGAACCTGTAAGGCAGTGAATCTTTTGGAATGTAAATGAACAAATTAAGAACTTGGAAGCAACAGAGATGTAGTTCCTGAGATGAATGTTGCAAGTTCCTTGTACTGCTAAAGTAACTAACAATGACTGTCTGAAAGAGGCTAGTGAAACTAGAAAATTATATACAACAATAAGAAAGAGGCAAGCAGCCTTCTTTGGTCATGTGATGAGAAGTGATGCATTGGAGAACAGCGTGACAACTAGAAATATTGAGGGGGAGAGAGGCAGAGGCAGACCAAGAGAAATGATACTGGGTGGATTGAGATGGTGGCATGGAGGAATATCTTCAGCAGACTTGATTCAGAAAACCAAAGACCGAGATCTGTGGAAGTCATGATCGCCTATGCCAACCGGCTTGGCACTTGATGATGATGATGATGAATGTAATTCTCAAATGGAATTTTTCCATAATCTGTGAATAATGATAACCCTGTTTACACAAACAAAACCAAATTCCTGTTACAATAACTTTATATAATTCCTGTCATGAAATGAACTAAACTACATATTCTCATAGTAACAAAATATGGGAAACCAACAGTACATGATAAATACATTAATCGTGGCAGATATTTTAAAGACTGGTCAACCTATTTTGGCACACTGGATAGGAGATGCCTCATAAATATTAGAATAAGATTTCCCATGGTGACATATCCATCAGTAAAAGGTATATATGAGAAAAAGAGTGTCAAGTGCTATATAGAGCTTGTACTGTTGTATGCATGTCAGATGCTGAACAATAAGCAGACACGCTGAGAAACACCTGATTGCAGCAGAGAAATAGATTCCGTGCAAAACACAAATACAATACAACTGACTGAGGCAAACATATGAGACAGCCCAAGAAGCTGACAAAAACTGCTGTTTGGTTACAGACATTATCTGTAGACAGTCAAGATTTTTTGGATCATGTATAAAGAGAGACAAACTTTGAAACAGTGATATTTGACAAACTTGATAAGAACAAGGCAAGCGAAAGACAAAGAAATAATTACCTGGATGATATGGCCAAATAAAACAACAGTGGAAAGAACACAGGCTTAATCCTAAAGTGGTTATCAAGACAATAGCTAAATGCCCTAACAAGACAGGCAGAACAGTGATCATTCATTCTTACATGCATGTCAATGACGGTGATATTCTATCAATATAAACTGTACCAAAACACTTTAGGTACATCATGAGATAGAGGTGTATGTATGTCAAACATAGCAAGGAAATCTATAAATTTAGCAGCAAATGTATTATACAAAGATATGCAATACACAGATGAGAAATTACACCACCACTTCCATCTGTACCAAACATAAAAGG
This sequence comes from Cepaea nemoralis, assembly GCA_014155875.1. Classification (NCBI taxonomy): domain Eukaryota; kingdom Metazoa; phylum Mollusca; class Gastropoda; order Stylommatophora; family Helicidae; genus Cepaea; species Cepaea nemoralis. The sequence continues at coordinate 307,283 of JACEFZ010014079.1, forward strand.
TAACCAAGAAAACACGTAGATCAATGACATCTTCATGTCAAAAATTATTTTAGAAAACAAAACCAAAAACCAGACAAGTTGAAAAGTAAAGATTCTGTATCTTCTGTTGAGATAAAATCATGAAGAAAGATTACATTAAGATTTCATAACACTGGACATAAGAAGGATACTTTGATTCCAAATCAAAATTAAAAGAGGAAGATTCAGACACTATTAGCAAATTATAAAGGCACAGGATATGAAATGTTTGATCAACAGTGATAGTTAATGCCCAGATTTATTCTTGATGTATCAACAGCGATAGCTACTGTTTGATACTCTCATATTTATCCTGAATGTATCAACAGCAATAGCTACTGTTTGATACTCTCAGATTTATCCTGGATGTATCAACAGTGATAGCTACTGTTTGATACTCCCAGATTTATCCAGGATGACCAACAAAGATAGCTACTGTTTGACACTCCCAGAGTTATCCTTGATGTACCAAGAGAGACAGCTACTGTTTGACACCCCCAGATTTATCCTTGATGTACCAACAGAGATAGCTACTGTTTGACACTCCCAGATTTATCCGTGATGTATCAACAGAGATAGCTACTGTTTGACATTCCCAGATTTATCCAGCATGTATCAACAGCGATAGCTACTGTTTGACACTCCCAGATTTCTCCTGGATGTATCAGCATAGCTACAGTTTGACACTCCCAGATTTATCCTTGATGTATCAACAGATATAGCTACTGTTTGACATTCCCAGATTTATCCAGGATGTATCAACAGCGATAGCTACTGTTTGACACTCCCAGATTTCTCCTGGATGTGTCAGCTAGGGCCAGAAAAAAAACCAAAAAAAAAAGTTTTTTTTTGACCCCAACCCCCCCCCTTCTGGAATATCACATAATTACTGTTGATATCACAATTTCCGATAACAAATAACTACTGTTATACTACCAATTTCTCCGAATATCAACATTATACTGTAATTCACATACAATTGATATCCAATATACTACTGTTTATACCCCATTTCTCCTGGAATCATAATTTTCTATATCCAGATTTCTCCTGGATATACAACATAACTCTGTTTGATACTACCAATTAACATGTATATAACCAACGATGTCCCATATCCAAATCTACTAGTTTATACATTTTTCTCTTTCTCTGATATAACAACATAAACTTGATTCCAATTCTCATATATCAACATAACTACTAACTCCATTTCTCCTGGAAATATCAACATAACTAATGACCAATTTCTCCTTGAATAACAAATTTTGATACTCATTTTCCAAAAACAAATTTTAACTCCCAATTTCTCCGAAAATCAACAAATATTTACTCATTTTCCGAATAACAATAGATATTTATAACAAATACTTATTGATCCCCAGATTTCCTTAATATACAACATACTACTGGATATCCCATTTCTCTTAATCAACATAACTACTGATTTGATACTCCACGTTTATATCCAAATACTTTTAACACTTATCTGTATACTCCATTTCTCCTGATATCAATAACTTTTATACCCCATATTTCTCCTGATAACAAACTACTATTTGATACTCCCATTTTCCTGATATAACAAATATTAACTCCTGATTCTCCAGAATTATAACATAACTACTTTTACTCCCAGATTTCTCCTATAATCAACATAACTACTTTATATCCAGATTATCTAATATCAACATAATACGTTGTACTCCATATTCTCCAGATTATCTAATATACTAGATACTCCAGATTTTATACCTAATATTTACTCAATTACCATAATATTAATAACCATTTTTCTGATATATCAATCCTAATTAAATAATCAGTTGATTCCAATTTCTGATAACAACATAATACTGTTTGATACTCCCAGATTTCTCCTAAATATAACAAACTACTGTTTGATACTCCCATTTCTCAAATATCAAACTACTGTTTGATACTCCCAGATTTCTCCTGGATATATCAACATAATTTTGATACTCCCAGATTTCCATTATATCAAAATCATGAACTCCATTTCTCCTATATATCAACATAACTACTTTTGATACCCAGTTTTCTGATATATCAAATTTCTACCCGATTAACCAGTTACCGTTTGATATCCAATAACTACTGTTTGATACATACCTATTTTTGATACTCACAACTACTGTCTGATATCCATTCTCTTTGATATACCAAATTTCTTGATACTCCCACATTCTACCCGATATTAACCCATTTCTCCTGATATTCCTAATTTTGATACTCATATTCTGTTAATACAACATAATTACTGCTTGATATCCCAGATTTCTCCTGGATATATCAACATAATTCTCTGATACTCCCAGATCTGGTTGATCACATAATTACTCTTGATATCCAGATTTCTCCTAAATATATCAACATAACTACTGTTTGATACTCCCAGATTTATCCTGAATATATCAACATAACTACTGTTTGATACTCCCAGATTTATCCTAAATATATTAACATAACTACTGTTTGATACTCCCAGATTTATCCTGGATATATCAAACATAACTACTGTCTGATACTCCCAGATTTCTCCTGGATATATCAACATAATTACTGCTTGATACTCCCAGATTTCTCCTAGATATAAAAACGTAACTACTGTTTGATACTCCCAGATTTCTCCTGGATATATCAACATAACTACTGTTCGATACTTCATTATTTCTCCTGGATATATCAACATAATTACTGCTTGATACTCCCAGATTTCTCCTGGATATATCAACATAACTACTGTCTGATACTCCCAGATTTCTCCAGGATATATCGACATAATTACTGCTTGATACTCCCAGATTTCTACTAGATATAAAAACATAACTACTGTCTGATACTCCCAGATTTCTCCTAGATATATCAACATAACTACTGTTTGATACTCCCAGATATATCAATATAACTACTGTTTTATACTCCCAGATTTCTCCTGGACATATCAACATTACTGTTTGATACTCCATTATTTCTCCTGGATATATCAACATAACTGCTGTTTGATACTCCCAGATTTATCCTGGATATATCAACATAACTACTGTCTGATACTCCCAGATTTCTCCAGGATATATCAACATAATTACTGCTTGATACTCCCAGATTTCTCCTAGATATAAAAACATAACTACTGTCTAATACTCCCAGATTTATCCTGGAAATATCAACATAACTACTGTTTGATACTCCAGTATTTCTCCTGGATATGTCAACATAACTACTGTTTGATACTCCATTATTTCTCCTGAATATATCAACATTACTGTTTGATACTCCCAGATTTCTCCTGGATATATCAACATAACTACTATTTGATATTCCCATATTTCTCCTGGATATATCAACATAACTACTGTTTGATACTCCCAGATTTCTCCTTGATATAACAACATAACTACTGTTTGATACTCCCATGTTTCTCCTGGAAATATCAACATAACTACTATTTGATACTCCCAGATTTCTCCAGGATATATCAACATAACTACTGTTTGATACTTCCATGTTTCTCCTGAATATATCAACATAACTACTGTTTGATACTCCCATGTTTCTCCTGGAAATATCAACATAACTACTATTTGATACTCCCATGTTTCTCCTGGAAATATCAACATAACTACTATTTGATACTCCCAGATTTCTCCTGGATATATCAACATAATTACTGCTTGATACTCCCAGATTTCTCTTGGATATATCAACATAATTACTGCTTGATACTCCCAGATTTCTCCTAAATATATCAACATAACTACTGTTTGATACTCCCAGATTTATCCTAAATATATCAACATAACTACTGTTTGATACTCCCAGATTTATCCTAAATATATCAACATAACTACTGTTTGATACTCCCAGATTTCTCCTGGATATATCAACATAATTACTGCTTGATACTCCCAGATTTCTCCTAGATATAAAAACATAACTACTGTTTGATACTCCCAGATTTCTCCTAAATATATCAACATAACTACTGTCTGATACTCCCAGATTTATCCTAAATATATCAACATAACTACTGTTTGATACTCCCAGATTTCTCCTGGATATATCAACATAACTACTGTCTGATACTCCCAGATTTCTCCTGAATATATCAACATAACTACTGTTTGATACTCCCAGATTTCTCCTTGATATAACAACATAACTACTGTTTGATACTCCCATGTTTCTCCTGGAAATATCAACATAACTACTATTTGATACTCCCAGATTTCTCCAGGATATATCAACATAACTACTGTTTGATACTCCATTATTTCTCCTGGATATGTCAACATAACTACTGTTTGATACTCCATTATTTCTCCTGAATATATCAACATTACTGTTTGATACTCCCAGATTTCTCCTGGATATATCAACATAACTACTGTTTGATACTCCCAGATTTCTCCTGGATATATTAACACAACTACTGTTTGATACTCCCAGATTTCTCCTGGATATATCAACATAACTACTGTTTGATACTCCCATGTTTCTCCTGGAAATATCAACATAACTACTATTTGATACTCCCAGATTTCTCCTTGGATATATCAACATAACTACTGTTTGATACACCATTATTTCTCCTGGATATATCAACATAACTACTGTTTGATACTCCCAGATTTCTCCTGGATATATCAACAGAACTACTATTTGACACTCTGATTCATCCTGGATGTATCAACATAGCTATGGTTTGACACTGCCAGATTTATCTCGAATATATCAACAGAGATAACTACTGTTTGATACTCCCAGAATTTCCCAGATACTATCAACATAGCTACTGTTTGACACTCCCAGATTTCTCCTGGATGTACTGATGAAGTTTGGATGCCTGATGAGCCACATCTTCATCATTGTGTCTGGTCAAACGGAGCACCTTACTGCGTAGAACAGGCAGGCGGATTGTGCCATGCAAAACCATATACACAGTCTCAGGAGACGCAGTCTTCACTTCCTCAGGGATAGAGGCAAGTAGTACATTATCTTTGTGTAAAGCCACCTCTATGTTAGCGAGCATGGTCAGAGTCCGCAGAATAAGATCTGTGGGTGTTGGTACGTCAAGCAGCTCCATGAGGTTGGTTGGAGCCTGCAAGAAATAAAAAAAAAAATGAACATAAGATGGCAACAATCCGAAAGTCAGTTTCAAACTTTTCATCTCACAATGGAGCACAACCAACTCACGCCAAGCCCTTTGTAAACTTGTTCATGAATGGTTGGATTTTGCAGTTTAAGTTTTCTGTGTGATGAGGTAGCCAGTTTCCCAGCAACTGCCCTTGGTTGTCTCTTGTGATATGCATGATACCAGTGTTAAATTCTTTGGTTACCTTTATGGGCCCCAGTAATACAAAATGGGTAAGGTATCAAACATGAGCATGCAGTATTATGATGATGCATCAGCATCTCTGGTTAACCAATACCTGAGATTTTTAAATGATTTCAACTCAAAGCAAAGGGCGCTAAAATTGTCAAAATACCAATACATCTTTCTACAGACTATATTAAATATTCTAAAGTACATAAATAATAATATTGAGTTTTAAAGATTACAAAGATTTAAGCTCTTAAATGCTGTATTATTGTTACCAAAAAGGAAAATTATGGATATCAAAAGTTTTATTTATAAAGTATGTTCATATTTATTATTCAAATTACTGACATATCTTAACCCTTTACAGGTCACAGCGTCCGATTCCGGCCGATGCCATAAAACGATCTAGTGTCCGATACTATTATGCATTGTAAAATCACGATCTCTCGGCTTTCCGACACTTCCGACGTCTACTTTCGCTTTCGCCGATAGCTTGACAACGTGGCCGCCATTTGTAAACGCGATAGTATGAATTTGAACGGACTTTTAAGGACAATTTTTGATAGTTTTCGGGATTTTTACGCTGTTTTTCAAAATGGATTTCGGCGATTCTTCAAGTGATAGCCGAGATTTCGCTAGGTTCATTTTAAATGACATTAAAGGGCACGAAGTTGACTATTAATCGGAGCTAGATATCAGTGCAAAGCGTTACTTTGCATTAGCAGTCTGAGTCGGACTTTAAAGAAAGTGATTATGATTCTGAAAATGTGTTTGTAAATTGCCGTATAGATGACGGAAAATCACAAGCAACATGCCGTATTTCGTAAATATTTGTGTTCATATATGGATTACCGGCAACAATCACGTGAGTAACATATTCTGCATGCTTTTCCCTTCATTGTGTTGTTTATTTAACTAAAATCGGTTGACTAACACCTTATTTGTGATGGTTTTACTAACGCGACCCAAAATTTTACAGAACCTGAAAAAATCTTGCCCGTTCAGGGCTACAAAACGGACAAGCGTCTGCCCTGTAAAGGGTTAAAGAAAATGCAATATTTTAAAAAGATATTCAGATCTTGTACAATGTCAGTATTTTTTCTTCTTCTTGGTCTATGATATTCTAAGAACTTTGACAACTACATACAGCTCACTCAAACATACAACTAGTGGATCAATTTTAACATCAAGCTATAACAAGGCATGTGTTTTCACGTTGACTTCCATTCTAGATGGAAATTTGGGTAAATATATACATCTGAACTTAGAAAAGGCAAAGGCACTAGCCAGAATCTAATATTATATGTGTGGATTAGCAGCGTCATTCACGTGAGTAAAATATGCTGCATGCTTTTCCCTTCCTTTTGCTGTTTATTTGACTAAAATCTGTTGACTAACAACTCATATGTGATATTTTTACTAACGTAACCCAAAGTTGTACCTCACCTCAAAATTCTTCTTGCCCGTTCAAGGCTACAAAACAGACAAACATCTGCCCGGTAACGGGTTAAATGGGCAGCAAACTAAGTCTTGTCAGAATATCTTCATATGGCAGTCTAAATTCAGAATGTACATAATGGAAGTCTCATGCACTTTAACATCTTTACTGACAGCAAGACCCTGTGAATTAATTTCACAAATCTACTAAATAAGAAATTACTTAACTTGTCAGTTCTCACCTATAGTGTTGAGTAACTTTTCTAACAACCTTCCACTGTCAAGTCTTATATGGTTTAGCGTCAGTCATTATCTTTTGTCAAGTTTGAAAGCAGAGAAAGCAAGAATATTTATCCTAAACAATATGGAAGGAAAAGTATAACACTACACATCACTATATGGAAGATGGGAAGCACTATATGAAAATTTAATTTGCTAAAGACATGAACAAACAAACCACACACAAAATCAGTTATCTTGAAATAAAATAAGACTATATATCACAATTATAACCCAGCAGTGTTGAATGAGCAAAAAATCATTTGTCACATAACACTGTAATCAGGAAATTGTTCAATGTCCAAATTAATAAACAAAACATAAAATAAACTAAAAAATAAATAAACAAAACAAAAGCAAACTAAACAAGCAAGTACAATAAGAGGATACATACACATTAGACAAACACTGGGTTCAAAAGACTACCCCATCAGTACAAACATTAATAACCCAAAAAGCAATGACAATTACCTTAGCTGCTAACAACTGTGGCATCATGTTTTCATTCAAAGACAAGTTGACCAAGATCTTCAGACTTTGAACTTTGGCAATGTGTGAGCCGGTTTGTAGAAGATCATATAAATTCTGTACAGCAAGTGTGTAGTGGTTATGAAAGCTGGGCTGCGATGAGAAATTGATCAATGGCCGAAGCACAGACAATTTGACAGGCTCGCTATCTGAACTGAGAAGCAGGCCAATCAGTGATGGAACAGTTTTCTGTAATATTTTCAAAAGTAAATTATCACAACTACTGACAGATGTATCATTTTAATCATCAAATGCACTGCACTGGTAGCGAAGTGGTCAAGCCATATGACTCGGGCTCCAAAGGTTGTGGATTCGATTCCAGGCCGCGTCCTTCGGTTCACGAATGCATTATTTTCAGAAACTCATGAGGATCGTTACTGGAGCTACGGAGTTCGTGCTTTGTGCGACGTTTTCCCCACTGCGGAAAGAGACTGAACCATCTGGGGAAAAAACCCGATGCACCAATGAAGTCGACCCTGTCGACTTTTAAGCGACTGTTTTTTTTTTCTTTTCATGTCATGATGCAACACAGAACACATGACTGGTTGGGATTAGGCCTAGGTTCCTAACATTTCCTTTACAGGCTCTAGTTATTTCAATGTCAACAAACTGTAACCCAATGCCCAGAGGGAGGTGGTCATTTTGTGGGAGACACATTTAATGGACATTTGTACTGTATCATCATTTAGTATCACACATATTTAATGGACATTTGTACTGTATCATCATTTAGTAGGACTCACATTTAATGGACATTTGTACTGTATCATCATTTAGTATCACACACATTTAATGGACATTTGTACTGTATCATCATTTAGTATCACACACATTTAATGGACATTTGTACTGTATCATCATTTAGTATCACACACATTTAATGGACATTTGTACTGTATCATCATTTAGTAGGACACATTTAATGGACATTTGTACTGCATCATCATTTAGTATCACACACATTTAATGGACATTTGTACTGTATCATCATTTAGTAGGACACATTTAATGGACATTTGTGCTGTATCATCATTTAGTATCACACACATTTAATGGACATTTGTACTGTATCATCATTTAGTATCACACACATTTAATGGACATTTGTACTGTATCATCATTTAGTATCACACACATTTAATGGACATTTGTACTGTATCATCATTTAGTAAGACACACACTTCATGGGTCAGCATCTGTAGTTTAAGGGTAGTGAACGTGGCTTCACAATTCTAACATACTGGGTTTGAAGTCAGCCATGGGTGATTTGGGAGCAGATCGCTTTGCAGTGATGTTTGTACATAGTATGATGACATAAGATGTTCAGAAAGCAATGACAAACTGCTGAACGTAAAATTGCCTAGAAAAATCACAACCATGCTAACCCTGAAGACGGAGTGGGTTCACCTCATGATGAAGGGACAAGGGAATAGGGAAAGCTAATCCACAAGCAAACATGAGTCCAGTACAGTAGAAGTAGTAGCACATGTATAGACTATGCTTGAGTTCAAAGAGAGTTAATGAAACAACAACAAAAACAGCCACAATATGCTAGGATTGACTGCGACGTCCTGTACAGGACTTGCAACTATTAACGTATACAAATACTGATACAACATTCACTTGTAACAGAACATACACTATAAATAACCCAAACTGCTTCTAGCAATTAAATCTGTCATAAACTGTCATTTACTGCCAATATAGTACCTTGCGGTGTATGGCAGAGGGGTCTTTGAGCCTGAGGAATTAGGGCCGCCTGGCTAGTGCAGTCGCCGCGAACTGTGCAGGTTAGGATTTTCTTTTTGCCCCCGACAGAAAAACATCCCACACCTTACTGAGGGATCGAACCTGGGTCTCCCGAAGGAGAGTCTGGCATTCTAGCCACTTGGCCAGCCGCTCCTCTAGCAATTAAAATGCATCCAAAATAGGTAAGGAATACCATAATGTGATATACAAGTAAATGGGCAAAATCTTAAACAAGTGAATCGGTACAGTTATCTCGGAACAGTTATAACATCTGATGGGAGATGCCTTGAAGAGATCAGAACAAGAATCACCATGGTGAAGGTAGCCTTTTGCAAGATGAAAAACATACTGACCAATAAAAAGATATCAATTGAAATGAGAAAAAGAGTGTTGAAGTGCTACATAGAACCTGTACTTTTGTATGGATGTGTAGCGTGGACAATTAGCAGACAAACTGAAAAACATCTGATGGCTGTGGAAATGTGGTTTCTGAGGAAAATGCAAAGAATACCATGGACAGACAGAAAAACTAATGAACAAGTCCTTCAAGAAACAAATGAACATCGTAAACTGATTAGAGACATTAGACATAGACAGTCACAATATTTTTGGGCATGTTATGAGAAGAAATGACTTGGACAACTTGGTGACAACTGGTAAGATCGAAAGGAAGAGACCAAGGGGAAGACCGAGAAGTAAATACCTGGATGGCTTGGCCACATGGGTGGCCAATTCCTTTCCTCATCACCTTACCTTCCCAGAAAATTGCCTGGTACCCAATGTTATGACTCTGGGTCAACCCCGGTTATAAAAAAATAATCCTGCCTCTGCTGGTAATTCAACCTGGACCAGTGTTGTGTGAAACAGTAGATGAAGGTTTAAAAAAAACAACACTTTTTTCCAGGAAGGTAACCCGGCCAACAAATGCCTGAAGAAGTCAGATGTGTTAGCCAAAGTGTTCAAATATCGCAGTTCTACTGTAAACAGGCACAACGCAATGTTGTCTGAAACAACATTCCGGATGAACGCAGAAGAAGACAAAGAAAAGCACTTTTTTTCCATGGCAACAAAGCAACAAACTAATTCCAGTATAATATTTTTAAAAAAAATGCTTATTAAGCATGTTTTATATATGAAATAATGACAATTATTTCAAGTCTCTATCTCAAATATACAAACCTCTAGCTCTGCCTGACACTTGGGATCCAAAGTCAGGTTTGTCAAAACCTGACACAGGGAGTTCAACAGTTCGGCCCCTCCTCCTTCAGTGACAGTTCTGGTGGCTTCTTGTACTTGGTCAGCAACTACCTCTAAACACCCACTATCTCGCAATGTTTTCTAAATTAATAAATAAATAACAACTGCTGAGACAACAAGGAAATAGCATGTTTTGTTACAGAATAATCAAACAGCTGAATGTCAGAAGAACATTAATATACATATTTTACTAAATAGTGTCAGGTCTTACTCAGATATGACTGAGCTATTGTATGACAGTAGACGTTACTACCTGCTTTCTGTTAGCGCCGAATGTTAGGTGGCGCTCACCAAACCTAACACCCCACATTGTGCCAAAGACTTTGGGAGAGAAGCGCAGTTGGGAGGGTACAAGCCTTACCCTAGTGCAAGGAAATGCAATCTACAGACTAAATGTCATGGCAGTCCAGACTAGGCCCTAAGCCTTGGTTAGCAACTGGTCTAGGATGGAAGCTCCGACAAGCAGGCAGACAGGGCATTGATTTCCTGATCCAGCAACTTCTGCAGCTTGTCTTGTTCCAGACATATTCGTGTTACCTCGGGAGTAAACTAGTTAGGCTGAGAGAGGGATCATGCTGCATAGGCAACACATGATCTCTACAATTCAGCCCAGACTTTTTGCTATGGAGCGGTAATACCTGTTTTGAAGCACAATGTAACAAACTATCGTGTGTAAAGCCGTCAAGGTGCTGGTAGTAGTAGTATTTACTAAAATGTAAGAAATATGACCAAAGGATACCATCATCATCATGTGGCAGGTCCCTGGCAGAACGTCACTCTCATCACGGCCCACCAAAAACATTCTCAATCATTTTGCCAGTTTCCCCCTGCTTCCTGCAATTTCATGCCAATGATGTCTTCAATGTTCTGTGTCGACCTCTGCCACTTCTTGCAGGAACCACGCCTTCCATCACCGTTTGGTCCAGATGACTGCGATGTTTAATATGGCCAAAGTATTTCAATTTCTGAGACATGATGTTGTTCATGAGCTACTTTTCTTCACTGGTCAGTTATACACACATTTTAAACATGTTTCAGGCCGAGCACTTTTTCTTTGATAGTTTATTTTAGAAAACAAATCACTACACAAGTGTTTTCACAAGTTAAAGAAAATCATAATCATCAAGTGCCCTGCCAGCTGGCGTAGGCGTTCATAGCTCTCAGTCTTTGGTGTTCTGGATCAACACTGCTGATGATATTCCTCCATGCCACCGTCTCAATCCATCCAGCATCATTTCTCTTAGTCTGCCTCTGCCTCTCTTCCCCTCAATCTTTCCAGTTGTCACAATGTTCTCCAATGTCTCTCTTCTCATCACATGATCAAAGAAAGCTGTTTGTCTCTTTAAGTATTATGAGGTAAGGTTGTTGAAGAACCCTGTTGATTTGTCTTGCTCACTCTTCTACAACTCGAAGTACTGGAAACTGGTATTGATTGGTCGCAGCCTAGGAAGGCAAGTGTCACATTCATGCCAATCACGCTTGTGAAATCCTCAAGCTGTGAGTGCAAGACTGTGATGTTGGGTTTCTACCATCATCATGTGGAACTGCTGTTGACTCTCACGAGCTCATCAGAGCAGAGACCTATGTTCGATCCCCTTCTTTGTTAGCCCGACAAGCATCTGCCCAGAATGCCCAACGTGGAGGTCAAGAGAGGTATTGGTCAGTGTGGACCTCCATTAACACATCAGTGCCTCTGCACCTCATGAGATAAGGTGATCAGCTTCATTACTCACTGTATGATTTCCCATCCAGGGTTCAAGGCTAGATTAACCTAGAATCACATATGATCCAACAAATCCGTCCTCAATTACAAATTAACCCTGGACTGGCATAGACTGCACTACCCACTATACTGCCACAGCTCAAACAGAGATAACAAATATGCTGTTGATATTGACTATTATTGATGTTCTTATAAAGTCTACCTAATGAAACTAGCTGACACATAAGAAACACTTTTAATTGAAAGAAAACCCTTCCTATAAATATTGTCAAATACTGGTTATAATGTTTAGTTTAGTCATTGGATCAACATCACGGCACACGGTTTAACCCATAAGTGCTCCATTTTCCTCCTAACTCAAACCTGAGTCTGGAGAAACTCAGCTCAATGCACGAACTCCGTTGCATCAGCAAGGATCCTGAATTACGTTGGGTAGATTTTTAACTCGAAATTTTGCCCAGACAGCGCCGTTAGGCTACTCTTTTTCGGTTTCCAACTGCCAAGGGATTTTTTACGTGCGCAACAATACATACGGGCGTCCGATCTCACTACCCAGAGACCAGGGGGAATTTTATTACTGGAAGTCCAGGTGGATTTTTGTAAATAAATCCCGGTCCTCACCAGGGCCTGAACCCGGGATCTCCAGCACTCGAGGCGGACACCATACCTCGAGACCACTCAGCCCCCCTAATTCTGGTTATAATTTTATAGCTAACCACTGCAATTATAATTAACATGCAAGATAATGTTTAACTAGGGGGAAAAAAACCAGCCTATAAACACTGAACTATTACTTGTTAACTAATTTATTTAACTAAATTCAACAATAGTTGACAAGTAAAAAAGACTTTTAACCAAACAAAATTATGATTATAATAAAGTTGCATATCCTTTATGGGAAGTTGCAGTCAACCCCAGCATTTTTTGGCTGTTTGTGATTTCTTGGAAAGTTTACAGTTTGCTATCGCTTTCTGAATGATAGGCACTCATACCTTTATATAGGAAACCAACACAAGGTAGTCTGCTTCCAAATCGCCCGCACCTGTGTTTCGAATGCGGTATGCGGGATAACAAAATGTATTCATAACCCCTACGCGGCAGTTACAAGAAGGTTAACCAAAAAACAAAGACAATTTTAAAATTCCGACCCCAATGAGGATTTGAGCCCATGAACATCAGACTGACAGGTAAGAATCTAGCCAATACGTTACAGAAGCCCCTTTTTTTGTTCCTCAAATGAGCATAGTTACAATGTGATGTAGTTAACAAAAAAGTAAACATCTTGAACTGAAAATAAAACTACTGTTAAACCAGATACTCACCACATTCTGGGTGAAAGCGGCAACTCGCAGTACACAATTTAACACTGTGGAATGTAGCTCTGGAACTTTCTTGCGTAGAAGAATGACCAACATGCGAATGTTCTCTTTACTGACCGTACTTGGAGAATTCTGACACAGGGTAAGGATTTCTGTGATATCACTAGCCTCTAATTCTACGTCATCTTTGGCTGTAGTATCCTGCACTATATCTGGCTCAGGTTTTAATACAATATCAAGCCTAGAAGTTACATTCTCTGTGGTCTGGGCAGCCGAATTATCAGAAAGAAATTCTTCAGCAGCAGCTAAAGGGGCCTCAGAGGAGACAGTAGCTTTAGCTTCACTCACATGACCAGAGGAGACATCCCCTGCCAGCTCATCTTCCACTTTACCTTTATCAGAGAATAAAGAAAAATCTAAGTCTGCCGAAGGAAATGTAATATCAGATCTAGGCTCACTCATATGGCCAGAGGAACCCACCCTTGTCAGCTCATCTTCCACTTTATCTTTATCAGATAACAAAGAGAAGTCAAGGTCTGCTGAAGGAAATGAAATATCAGCTGTGGACAGCGATGTATCTTCTTGTACATCTGAAAGCTTGGATAACTTGTTTTCTTCATCCCTTATTTCATCTAATGTGCTTGCAGCTTCAGGATGTTCATCCGCTGAAGCATAACATGAGGACTCAGACTTTGACTGGTTACTTTGATCTAAGTCTTCAATAATAATCATACTGGCCTCATTTACATCGAGAAATGTATCTTGTTGCTTTAAATCCAAACTGTCAGCCATTGCATGTCCACCTTCGTCTCTCTCACCATCCTCCACTCCACCACCTTCTTCAACTGCCTCTGCCAGCTGCTCCTCATCTTCAATAACATCATAAGAACTCTCATCGCTGCTGCGGTCTGACTTTTTATGATGCTGGCCATTATCCGGGGGTACTGCCTCATCTCCATTATCAATAACAAAAAAACTTGTCTGCTCCTGTCCTTCATCTGCCAGTTTATCTTTCCTTCCTTCAGCATTTTCATTACTGCTTTCTCCACCTCCTGTAAGTTTTGTTTCCTTGTGCTGTAATTCTGGAAGCACCTGAAAATGATCAAATTTTAACAAATAGAAGTTACACATTATTCTAACTTTCATAAACTAATGTCTTAAACAAAATTGGGTTTGCTCCAATTTTTAACAAATAAAAGTTACACATTATTCTAACTTTCATAAACTAATGTCATAAACAAAATTGGGTTTGCTCCAGTTTATAAAGACGTGCCTTCATGGTAAAAACAAACACCCTTACAAGTGCTCCAGTCTGCTCCCATTGATGATAAAGAAATAACACAGTACATAAAATCTGCACCAGCGAGGATCCACTTGTGTATACACCAGGAACACATGCTATAAATATTAATTTTGTGGGTCATTCATTCATTCAGTAGCATGTCCTTTGCAGAACCTCGCTCCTATAACAACCTTCCGGAAAACATCTCGGTTATAAGAAAGATGTCCCGTGTCCAATACACCCATCTGGAGATCATCTGCCACATCCTGCACCCATCTTCTCTTTGGCCTTCCTTTTGCTCTCTTTCCGGGCATATACCTCTTCATTATTGTTCTCTCCAAACTGTTACGGCGTATAAAGTGACCAAAATATTTAAGTTTTCTTTGTTTTATCATCTTTAATAGCCAACCTTCTTCAATATTCAGCACTCGCTGAATGGATGCATTTGTTATTTTCTGTATCCAAGATATTCTTAGATCCCGTCTATAACTTTTATATTCAAAGGCATTTACATGCTGTTCAGCCTGTTTAGTAAGCGTCCAGGTCTCATAGGTATTTTTTGGGTAGGTTTTCAAATTATGAAATTTAGGCTGGGCCTATATGATTTTTTCTGTACTATTACCAGCTGTCAAGGAATGCTTAATGTATGCAATGTGCACACGATCCTCCTATTGTTTTCTACCATTATCCAAGATGGCTAGACATCCAAAGCACTTTGTCAGGATCAGGTGGGAGTATAAAATCTGTGGGTTGCTTCATCTGGAAACATCCATAAAGTGATTTGCACCCAGTATTTTCCAGTTAGAGGTGGATGCCACAAGTCTCAGCCACTCCGACCCTAAACACAGACAGCACCTGTATTATTTCACCTTTTTGCACCAGATGACATCCTATATATGCCTCTTTGCAGATGTGAGGTTTCTGTGTGGGAAGGGAAGGAGTGCTCTTCATCACAAACCACAGGAGATATTTTAGTACTGGGCTAGCAGAACAGTCTCTATACCAACCCCACTTCAATAGATGCTGGCCCAATTCAGGGCAGAGATGGTCTGGGTGTCCATGCATCGTACTTTAAAGTTAAAACTCAGTCTTCCAGAGTATTCACCACCATCCATCGGGACGATTCCTAGGATAGTTCTGACAGTATTACAATTCTCTGCATTATAATGTTCGCTTTGAGAGACACCAAATTTGAATAATGAACTATATACTATATATAATGTTTCTCAATTATGTGTTTAACCCATGCAATAGTTTACTTAATAATTCTTCACTATTTACACTAATGTTGTTATCCATCCATCATGTGCCATGCCGGAAAGCATGGGCGGTCATGACTCGCCATTTCACTCGATCACCAGAGTCGTGGATAAGCTCAGTGTTCCCGTCTCGACCATGCCATGTGGCCAAGCCATCCAGGTATTTACTTCTCAGTCTTCCCTTTGGTCTGTTCCCTTCGATCTTGCCAGTTTTCACCAAGTTTTCCAATTCATTTCTTCTTATAACATGTCCAAAAAATGTTGACTGTCTACGTCTAATTTCTCTAATCAATTTACGATTTTCATTTGTTTCCTGTAGTACTTGGTCATTTGTTTTTCTGTCTGTCCATGGAATTCTTTGCATTATCCTCAGAAACCACATTTCTATAGCCATCAGATGTTTTTCAGCTTGACTGCTCATTGTCCAAGTTTCACATCCATACAAAAATACAGGCTCTATGTAGCATCTCAATACTCTTTTTCTCATTTCAATGTACATCTTTTTATTGGTCAGCATGTTTTTCATCTTGCTAAAGGCTATTTTCGCCATGGCGATTCTTGTTATAATCTCTTCAAGGCATCTCCCATCAGATGTTATGACTGTTCCGAGATAATTGTATCGATTCACTGTTTTAATACTATTACAAAATATGACGTATATAACTTTGAAGATATCTAATCTACTGTTTCACAACCTTCCATAGTAATGGACAGTCATGAAACTTCAACTTTTTTTCTGTGGACTACTCATACAATACTTGCATCTGCTGGACATCCAAACAAGTATATTAAAAAAAGTTACAGCCCAGTGTGTCGACTTTATTTCCTAACAATTTCAACAGGTAGTTTCTTTATAGCCTACTCTGTGTGATTTCCAACAGCCGTACGTGTTTTAACATGCACATAACAGCCGTGGGTGTTTCAGCATGCACAACTTGCACATCAGGCCTTCTGTTGTTCACTCTTATCCGAGAAGGCTAGGTATCCAATCTCAATTGGATTTTTAAATTTTTAAAAATTATTAAATTATAAAATTTTTAAATTTTTTAAAAACAAAATCTAACATTATATTTCCAACCTATAGCAATAGTAGCAATACTGACATGTTCCTTGTGCAATCTCCTTTAATTTGATATATAATACAATATAATTGCTAACATTTTAACCATTTTTAGATAGGATGGAGACGGAGCGCTTATGGGAATGTCCCGAATGCTGTGATGTCGGTTCCTAGATCAATCAATCAATCAATTCCTAAGAGATCCGGGGAGTCATGTGATATCATTAGATATCAGTGGTTATTGGACAAATGTCGAAGCTTTTGCTGAGATCCAGCCTGACGCCTTCTGAACCTTAACCTTTTAGTCACAGCTCCAATTTGCTATGAGTCAGAGAACTGATGGCATGACATAATTATAAAAAAAAAGAACATACAATTCTTTGCACTGAATACCTTGACAAAACACAGCACCCGTACCGTACAACTTTCACATGCAGAAAATTTGATTACACACAATTTTAAACACATTAAAAGTCACTGAAATTTATGTTTGTTTGTTGTTCTCTTCAGAACTTTACCTCTGATGAAGCATTTTTATCATTTCCCAGATGCAACACCTTCGACCTGTTCTTTGGTTATGCCTTCCTGAGCAGGGTCATGTTTACCTGTCAGGAATAATTCATAACTGATAATCCTTCAGATGAAACATTTTTTGAGGAACATAATATATTTAACATGCATAATACAAATGTACTGTCATCTAATTTTCGCTCTTCTACTCCTCTCTGAGAGACATAACAGCCAGATGTTTGAAACAAAATAGGCAACTAAATAAAAAAAATAATAAAATAAACTAAAGCATTTTGCTATTAAACAATATAATAAGTATTTGCATCTTTCATTCATAATGTGCAGGCTGATGAGTATCAGTAATAATTTTCACAATCTCACATAGCCACTAGTCTTGGAGCAGTCCTGTGCTTCTTTTCATATTGTACCATTCGGTCAAGCCATACAGGCATTTCTTCTTCTCCCTCTTTCCTCTTTAGAGGGCAACATGTCACACCTAGATATGCACTTTAGAGGTAAGTCTACAGCATGCATTTGTGTAAGGCTTACTTCCTCTACGTTGAGCTGACAATGGCATGCATGCAGTCGGGTGAGGGTTCTTCTTCTTCTTCTTCGTTCATCCATTTTGTTTTTTTCGGATGTGATTGCGTTGTGTCTGTTTACAGCAGAGCTGCGTTCTTGCGCCGTTAGGCCGACACATCCGACTTCTGCGGGCATTTGTTGACCGGGTTAACCTTCCCGGGGCGGGTGAGGGTTCAATTCTAGCGCTCGCTAAGGGAGAGAAAGACTGACAACTTATTCCTCTGTGCACTCAGGCCAACAAAATGTGATGGTCTTAGCACATTACAGACCTATAGCAAATTCCTGATTTGAGAGCTTTTTATTTTAACTTCCTCTAGACTCTAAGGTAATAGGCTCTGTCAATCCATAGGTAGATTTTATTTCCTAACAGCTTTGTCAGGGTACTGGCATTGTGGCTTACTCTTTCCTTTTTTGCAACTGCCATGGACTTTTAACATGCGTAACTTGCACATGGGGCATTTTGCATTTTGTCCATATCTGAACTGACTATGTATCCAGTTTCTGCCATTCATCATCATCAACTGCTGATTCAACAGTGAAGGTTGGCATTAATGGATCTCCAATAGTTTCTGCCTTGAGCCTTCATTGTACATTCTGCTAGACATTTTCCTGACCATGTCTTGATGTTGACTGTCCATATCAAAGGAGAAAATGATTGCAGATAGGTCACACACTGAACGAGTGAGATATAAGATGGTGCGTGATGGTGAAAATGACCATGTGTTCACATAATCCATTGTGGATGAACATTTACAGTGCGAATTGGTCTAATCATTCACATTCGCTACTGCCATGGGTTGTAGTTATTATGTCTTTTTGAAGCACGATGTAACAAGTTATCGTCTGTCAAGATGGCAAGGTGTCAATGAAGTATCCAGTGACACTATCCAAGAGATTAAGGAAATATGGTACTTGTAAAAAGCCCAGCCCTATGCTGGAATTCGAACTAGGTAACTTCTGATGCTGAGGTGGACACTGTAACATCACAGCCATGTCAACCGCTATTACATTTATCACCATCAGGTTAGTCATTTCAAAGACCGGTATTGAGAACTATGATCATGTGATTTCACTAACCCCTATTCTCAGCAAGTCTCTTTAGTGCTGCAGAAGTCTGAACCCTAATAAGAAACCTCATATTCTCACATGCTTGGATAATATTTGTATGTTATTCCAATTTGCTATTGGCTAAATAAAGGCGGTCAAAGTCTGCCACAATTGGTTCCAGGTAGATATCCTGTGGACACTGCTATTCCTCTGTTATTTTAGTGTTTATTGACAAGCAAGTTCATGTCTATTTCTTTCAAAGTATCTGCCATGTTAAAGCAAGCAATGGCTGGTGTCATGGTTAGTGCACCTTGCCTAACAACACAATGGTTACTTGAGAGATCCCCAGTAGTGGCAAGTCTTCGTATGAGTAGGGTGAGTTTCATGGACGGGAGAAAAATACAAATAAAGAATGTCTAGAACAACTCAATATAAAAAAAAAAGGTGCTGCTGATGTAACAATAAAAATTAGAGACAAGGCACTTGAATAATGTGAAATGAAATTATCCACTGAAAACCATAATGAAGGAAAAGGTTTAGAGCACAAAAGCTGCATGGCATCATAGATATAAGTGGGCAGTCAACATAAAAACATGGTCAAGAAAAGGTCTAGAGGAATGTACAATGAAGGATCAAGGCAGAAACTACTAGAGATCCATTACTGCCAACCTTCACTGTGGAATCAGCACTTGATGATGATGAATGGCAGAATTTGTTCCTACCATTACACTTGGGGTTGACTCAGTTTTATTTTCTTCTTCATTCCTCTTGTTGGGAGTAGTGTCACACCTAGTAATGCAACTGAAAGGTCAGTGTTCTGATTTCAACATGCACTTGTGTAAGGTTTGCTGTCTCTAGACAGATTCTATCCAGGATAACGGTTTTATATCCCCATAGGTAGGCTTTCTGTCCTAACAATTTTGCCAGGGCAGCTGCCTTATGGTCTACTTTTTTGCAATTTCCAACTGCCGTGGACTTTTTCAAATTCTCTGTACGAGTACTTCCTTATTCTCACTTGTATCCAAGAATAATAGGTTATCCAATCCCACTACCCAAGAGATCAGGGGAACATGTGATAATATTACATACCTGTGGTTCATGAAAACAATCCCAGCCCTCTGCTGAGATCACACCTATTACCTTCCAATACTAAGGCAGACACCATAACCTTTCACCCATGCCCCCTCCCTGATTCAGTCTTATACAAAAGGTGCCAGAGATCTGTGTAGGAACTGTCAGTCAGTGGCCAGCATATACACTGATCACAATACCTTGTGTGTTACTTGTGTTACTTGGTCACTAAACATATGGGTAAACATCTAGTCCACATGATGCCTTAATGGCATGAAAGAGACTTACCTTTGCTTATTACTATTTTGCACAAAGTCAAAGCATTGTTCTATGAAATCTGCCAGTTGTTAACATATTCAACTTCAACAGTAACTAAACATAAAAACAATACAAAAAGAGTGAACACATCTGCAATGTCCATTTTCCCATCATTTGGTATCTGAAGATTTGTACCACTAATCCTTAAAATCTGTCCCGAAAAAGTTTCCTGTTATGGGTCTGTGTTGTGGTAGGGCCATCATGGTTTGTAGGCCTAAATGCACGGACGTTTAGATGGCCAATCTTTCGCTCGTAGAGCAGGCAGCAAGCCAGGCGTCAAATTCTAGTCCAACCATACTCATGTCATTATCTGTGCAGTTCCCTATCAACTTCACTAATATGCCCTCTCAAGTGATTCACTGCCAACAGCCGAATAAACAGTTTAGTGGACAGGGTGGTCTGTCGAAAACGTCGCACAAACTCTGTAGCTCTAGCGACGACCCCAGGAGTCTCCAAGAAAAATGCACTCATGAACCAAAAGACGTAGCCCAGGATCGAACCCGCAACCTTCAGAATGCAAGGCAGATGGCTTGACCACTTTGCCATGGAGACTCCCGTTGATTTAGAAGCAGTGCCTTGGTAAGTGAAAATTTTTAATAACTGTCACCCGTCTTCAAATTTTTTAAAAACAAAATCTAACATTATATTTCCAACCTATAGCAATAGTAGCAATACTGACATGTTCCTTGTGCAATCTCCTTTAATTTGATATATAATACAATATAATTGCTAACATTTTAACCATTTTTAGATAATTACTGTGACACACCCCTACTTCCCATTTTCTGCCATCAATTTCTGTTTGGCAGTGAATCAGTTAATAATCCTTAGGCAAATTATTATTATTATTATACTGTAGCGAACAATTAGAAAACATGAAGTGTAAGTTACCTTTACAAAATTACGTTAAAAGAAAAAAAGAGGCTTTGTGAGCAACAAGCCTTCATCAGCAAACAACATGAAGAAACAAACACACACAAAATGGAAATGATACTAAAGTAACTACTATATTAATGTACAACATTCTGGCATAATGAGAAATAAACATAAGCAAGCAGAATGAAATATGTGGTACTTAACTCAGAGCCTCCAAATATAAAAAAGGGCCCGAGTTATGTACCATAAAAACTTACGTATAATGCACAATTTAATTTATTTCTACCCACAAAACTCTGGTGCGTATTAATTATATGCGAGTTCTAAAAATAACGTCATTTTCGATACTGAAAGTAACCTGCTGATCAGAAAACTTGGCACTCTTCCGATTGACGGGTCTAAATAGTTCCGCAGTGAATAAGTCAGGGGTTAAGGGTTAGGGTTAGTGTTAAACTAACACTGACCCTAACCCTTAACCCTAACTTATTCACTGCGGAACTATTTAGACCCGTCAATCGGAAGAGTGCCGAAAACTTTGTGCTAAATCATGCATGCATATTATACATGTGCTATTAAATGTGAGATTTTAAAATTACTGCCTAATTATTTGCCTATTTCATTTCATTCTGTTTGTTCTGTTTTTTTTTTTTTTGTACTTCAATTTTAATTCACCGCAAACAAACAAGTATTAACAAGTATCCCTTAGAGCCTCATTTGCATCGGTCCGGCAATCACTTTCCGGTTAAGTGTTTGGTGGACTGCTGGACCGATCGATGGATGTTTTGTTAATCGATCTGTCCAGCAGTCCACCAAACACTTAACCGGAAAGTGATTGCCGGACCGATGCAAATGAGGCTCTTTGGGATACTTCTTGTTTGCGGTGAATTAAAATTGAAGTACCGTTTTTTTTAATTTTACATGATTCATATTATTATTATTATGTCTTAATGTCATAGTAACTTTTGTGTAATTTCCTTTTCTTTACTTTTATGTTGTTGTAGTTTGTTTCTTGTTTGCTGATGAAAGCTTGATACCGCAATGCCTGTTTGTAACTATAATTTCACGAACATAACCTAGCGCACACTTCACATTTTCTTATTGTAATTACCTAAATTACTGACCGTTTAGATTTGCTACTTTACATGTCCACAGCACTTTATGATCTGATTTTAAACCTTTCCAATAGAATAAGTAAGTGTGTATAGGATTATTTTTCGTTTTCTGGTTTGGTAAATAATTCCGCCAATAGCACATATTAATTCCGTACTGAATAAGTTAAAACACTATCCACCCATACTCAGTGAGACAGAAACTGTGACGCATCATAATCATAAAATAAATATGTTATAATTGTTATATAATAATTTCAATTTCATTGTCATTGACTCGTCCTTCCCTCCTTCCTCATTGACTCCTGACAAGTGACATTATTTTCAATTTACATCCTATCCAATTCTAATTATCTGCGTCCACTTCTTACAGTTCATGAATAATAAATAAACCTTGTAACTTATTTACCACGGACCAACCGTCTCTTGACAACAAAATAGGACAAGAAAGCAACAGCGGCGGTTGCAAATGCGCCGATAATAATTTGCACTCGAGCGGCCGGTGTCATGTTGTTTCTCGGTAATTCAGCAGACGACCTTTGGTCCAAATGCCGAAAGTGAGGCTACCTCTTTAAGAGGTCCTCTTACTTTTACTTTTACAGCATCCTTTGTGGCGCTTTGCTCACGCACATAAAATCGTAGGCAGTCTAAGCTATATAAGCTGTATTAGTATAACTAAATGTAGAATTACCACATCTTTATGTTTTATTCTATAAGTCGAAAGGGGTTATGTGCATTGCGACACTAACGTAATGTAAGATTGTAAGATTAGACAATTTAGGGATAAGGGTATAAAGAAAGGCTGCACGTGCAAATTAGACCACTTGCAATTACTACCAGCAAGTACTACTAACTAGTGTGTGAATATGCATTCAAGAACCAACATAATCGCACTAGGAACATTCCCATAAGTGCCCAGTCCCTTTCTTCTGTAGCCAACGAAGAGTCTCCAGGTTGATAGTACCAGTGGTAGTCTAATTAAAAATCAGACTACACGTTCCCCTGCACATTGAGTGTTGATCAGATCCCATGCTTACTCCCACTGAATCAACCCCTACTTGTGTGGATCCTTTGTTTTTCTGCACTCTCCACTCTGACCCGGAGAGCAGTCACCGCGTCACCCTGCCCTTACCTTAACGTAAAGTAACTCACTGCCGAAAGGCGCCACAGCAGCCAGTCTGTTCAGTTCCTCGAACACCCACATGCTCTGGGCAGAAAATCCATCATATAACTCAGCCATTCGTCTCAATGAGCAATGCAAGCCGCTCCACTCGGAACATACCAGGATATGGTTTACGAAGCTTGCTCTACGAGTCCGTTATAAACACAAAGTGCGGGGCTGAACAATTCTCCAACCATCGGAAATCAGCTGTTACGGCCTCCACATACACTTTCATGCTGAAAATCGCAAGTGCAGATGAGAGTCAAACAGCAAACGGAAATAATCTATTTACTTTGATATTTATGCAATCACATAAATGTTTAAAGATCTAATAAATATAAAATTCAGGTTCCTGGTATGTTATGAGCGGCTTGCATTGCTCAATGAGACAAATGTTAGAGGCATATGATGGGATGTATATCATTATTAAAGTTGTTGCACATCCTTTACAGAACGTATCAATCAACCCCGGCATTTTTTTGGCTGTTCGTGATTCCTGGGCAAGTTTACGTTTAGTAGTTTGCCATTGCTTTCTTAACGAGCGGCACCCATACAATTTTATAAAAAACCAACGTAAAGCGGTCTGCTGCCAAATCACCCACATCTGTTTCAAAAGCGGGTATACGGGATTACGAACTGCGTCCGTATCCCCTTCGCCGCTGAGACGGTCGATGTATATCATAGAGACCTGAAAACATACATTCTCATTACACCCAACTAAGCAAAAGCTGTTAATATTGAAGAATATATTGCTGCTAGCATCAGGCTGGACAGGGGGTGTAGAAAGAGAGAGAGAGAGAGAGAGAGAGAGAGAGAGAGAGAGAGAGAGAGAGAGAGAGAGAGAGAGAGAGGGGAGGGGGGGGGACCGGTAACTGCGGTTGCAGAAGTTCAGACGGTACTTTTGCTTTCTTTCACCCCAAACAAAAGGGAATCCCAGGGTATGACGTCACATCCAGGGGTTCCCTGTGTTGCGCCGAACATCCAGCGGGTTTCCGTGTATTGCGCCGTAGCTCGGTGCGCAATTCTATGCGGCGGCGGTGGTGCACTATTCTTTCTCTTTCCGGTTAGGGTTAGGTTAGGGTTAGGGTAGGTTGGTAGGTTAGGGTACACACAACCATAACCCTAACCCTAATCCTAACCCTACCCCTAACCCTAACCCTAACCGGAAAGTGATTTGCAGGACCGATGCAAATGAGGATCGAAGGGAGACAGACACTCACACAGAAACGGTTTGCACAGCCCAAAGAAACAACACTGTGGTGTGGGGCAATTGAAACGCACTGACACGCACTCCAGCCGAACACAGAGGAGATCACCGCCGCTAAATATAGCTGGTGACTCTAAATATAGCTCGCAAAGTTTGTTTGGGGTGAAAGAAAGCAAAAGTACCGTTCAGACTGACTTTTGATAATTCTTCTGAAGATGAGGTAGCCTAATCTCTTCTACGCGGTGGGTCTGTTGTTCGACGCGTGAGGGTTTCTTTGGCTTTTGCTTTTACGGTTCAGACCGGAAGAAGAACAGTGAAGGAGGATGCGGTGATTTTCGTCGTGACAACTAGCACCAGTCGTAGTAGCCTGACTAAAGATGTCATGTCAGTAACTATAGTCTGTTTACTTTTGTCTGCCCCAATATAAAATTCCATATCGCAGTAACCAACTAAGGGAAAATTATGAGATTTAGTATATAACCTTATCATTATGTCCACCCAACAAAACATTTTTTGTTCTGGAGGTTGTACAGCAGATTTCAAAGTTTGTTTATATGCGGTATATAATTTAAGGGTCAGAGATGAAGTGCACATTATTAAATGTATTACGTCTTCACACGGAAACATTAGCGTTGAATAGTTAATTTTCTCGTGGGACATGGGATTGGCCTTATGACAAGAGCCTCGGGTAGTGGAACGGGGCATTACTGTAAAACAAGTTTGTTAGCGAGAAATCACTAGTTTTTCACCAAAACATCAAAGAAATGTCGCCGCTTTCCATGATTTAAGTTGCTTTTGGACCTATCAAAGACATATTCCTTGGGTGGGGGTAAATATAAGACGGCAGGAAAAATTTCATAACGATGCAACAGACAGATTTCAAAATAATTGATCGTGAATGAAGGCATTCATTTCTGGACAGACTATAGAGCTATAGCGTGGCTTGTGACACAGACGTTCACCAAGGTATGTTTTCTCGGTGAATCGGCAAATATGCTCAGAAAGATCGAGCAGGGATGAGCTTGAACACATTGGGTGGAGTCTCTGGGGAGATTAAGGCTGATAAAATTCAGGTTTGTTTTTGTGTCAGGCCATGCGGATATTAATATAAAATGAGGAAGCTGATAGTCATGCGAGCCAGGCTACTTGTTAGAAGTTGACGATCAAAGAACAGGAATGATATAGGATAGGGATTCTGGAATAAGTCTTACAAGTCACACGACAAAGCATTTACTGATAATAAATGTGGGAATAATAATAAACAAAACACGATTAAACTTAGAAATTATTGATTAACAATGTGGATTTGTAGATGGAAAGGGCACAGCCAGTGCCTTATACATTCATTCACAGGAACTCTATTAGAAAAACCTATTGACGTAACAACAGATGCCTATTTATGCTTCATACATTACACAAAAAGCGTCTGATATTCGTCTGGGGGGGGGGGGGGGGGGGGGGGGGGGAAGAGTCTGCTACTTATCTCAGAATACCTGGCTGTGATACTAACATGACTCTTCACATTTCTACTCTCATATAAGCAACCGTGGGGGTCAGTGGTGTCATGGGGACCGGGGTAGGAGATATTATTAGTTCACTGACGTTCCCAGGAGTAGAAGTGGTATATGAAAAAAAGGGAGGCAGGTAATGCGGGAAACTGGAAGCAATGGAAATATGATGGTGAGCCTAGAGTAAAAACCAAGAAGGAATGCCCCAGTGGATGGCATGAGTCGGTGCAAGTAAAGGGTAGGCCATAGAAGGTGAATGTCAAAGAGCAATAATGTGTGCACCTATACAGTTGTGATAATAACGAAACTCATTCTTTTGTGCTCCTTTATGTGTGTACCTCGGGAATACTAAAGTCTAAGTGGACTGATATGCGTAAGAGCACATACATACACATATCAACACAACCATATAGTACTTTCTCTGTCTGTCTGTCTCTGTCTGACTGTCTGTCTGTCTCTCTCTCTCTCTCTCTCTCTCTCTCTCTCTCTCTCTCTCTCTCTCTATATATATATATATATATATATATATATATATATATATATATATATATATGAGAAAAGGGGGGGGGGGAGGGTTCAGGGTTCGGTTTAGCACATGTGATATGCCATCTAGGATATGCGGAATTATGAGATCTAAAACCGCGAGGCTTCATCTAAACTACTACGTATTGTAGGATCAAATCCCCCACTGCACTGTGTTATTGGGGTTGAATATACACATGATATGAGTTGGCACACACAACGAATCAAGATTATTATACTATGTGGTACTATTGCGTAACACCCAGGTTTTCTCTTGCTCTTCGTGAGTGAATATCCTATAGTGGAAATCATGGACAAGCGCATACTAGAGACAGCATGGATGATGGATATAGGCCTACTGTGGGTGTGTCAACCCCATCTTCTCTCGTTCGAAACAGTGGCGACCGATTTGGCAGCAGACCGCGTTGCGCTGGGTTTAAACGAGTTGATATGGGAGTCGGTCGTTCAGAAAGCAATGGCAAACTACTGAACGTAAACTTGCCAAGACATCAACAACAGCAGTAAAATGCTGGTGTTGACAGCGATGTCCTGTAAAAAAAAAAAAGGATATGCAAATAAAATTAAAAAAAAAATCTGTTAAGAACTGCTGGGCATTTGAAAACATATCCCAAACTTGTCCCGAACATTACCGACGACGGAGCCACGTTTAATTAGGGGAAGTTACTCTTGTCAATCTTTGCCTTGTCAACATAGAATGGAAAAGTCGTTGGTTTCTTCATTCCATCACTAGCGTAACTCAAGTAGCTGTGTTCTTAAAATGGCTGTAAGGGATTTTGTTGACATATATCTGTAGTTGTTTCTACTGTTGTAAAACTATGTGTCATGTTGAAAATGTATGTGTAAAAATAGAAATCCAGCGGTTATGTAAAAAAAAAAAAAAAATGTTTCAGATGAACTTAACTTAGCAGAACTCTGAGAAGTCAAGTTAGAAGTAATAAAATAACAATATAGTAATTAGTATTAGTATTAGTACTATTAGTAGTAATACTAATAGGGCACTCTTCCGAATCATCATCATCAAGCTATGAATAACGGTCCTAAATGGGGACATAACTGTAGTGTAAAAAGTATCCCTTACATGGCCTCATTAGTTGATGTTGTCGATCACTTCCGGTTCAATGTGACATGGACTGCTAGACCGATCAATGGATGCAATAAATGTTTCCTGGGCCCGGAGAGCCCTGACTGTCATCAGAGTGTATGTATACTTATCAGTAAATATAATAAATATACTGATAGTATCAGTTATATGTGGAAATAGATATACACTCCAACGTCAGTCATGGCCCTCCGGGCCCAGGAAACATTTATTGCATCCATCGATCGGTCTAGCAGTTCTCCAACACACTGAAGTGAAAGTGATCGACAACACATTCAAGCTCGTTCGGATATGTACAATTTTTTCACAAAGAACATGCTTTCGGACAGTATTTACAACTTTTATGACACAATTTCCACTGTGAAATATTATTGGTACATAATTCTATTTTCTCAGTTCTGTATTTAAGTTCGTAGTGTTTAATATTTTTTTAAAAAATTATATCACCTAATGAGGTCCTGTAAGGTATGCTTTTTACACTACAGAGTTATGTCCCCATTTAGGACCGTTATTCGGAAGAGTGCCAGTAATAGTAATAGATAGAAGACTCGACGCTCCTCCGAACGATGGCTTCAAATTATGTAGTGTAAAATGCAACCCTTACAGGGCCTCATAAGATCATTTCCGGGGCGATGTGTTGTCAATCTCTTACGTTTGAGTGTATCGTCGTCTGCTAGACCGATCGATGGATACAATAAATGTTTGTGAGCCCGGAGGGCCCTCACTGTCGTCGGAGTGTATATCCATATCTTGTAGTGCTGACGACAGTGAGGGCCCTCCGGGCCCACAAACATTTATTGCTCCATAGAATTTCTAAATAGAAATGAGAAGTCATTAAGGACCAGGCTGAAGAAAACTTCACTCAGAAATAAATTTTAATTAGATCATCATCATCATCATCATCAAGTGCCATGCGGGCTGGCATAGGAATTCATGACTCTCCACATATCTGGGTCTTTGGTTTTCTGGATCAACTCCGCTGTTGATATACCTCCATGCCACCATCTCAATCCACCGAGCATCATTTCTCTTGGTCTGCCTCTGCCTCTCTTCCTCTCGATCTTTCCAGTTGTCGCGATGTTCTCCAATGACCAAAAAAGCTGTTTGCCTCTTTCTTATTTTTGTATATAATGTTCTAATTTCATTAGCCTCTTTCAGGCAGTCTGCTTTGGCAGTCCAAAGAATTCGCAACAGTCGTCTCAGGAACCACATCTCTGTTGCTTCCAATCTCTACCTGCTTTGTTCCTTTACATTCCAAGATTCACAGCCATACAGCAAAACAGGTTGTATATAGCACTTCAGTACTCTCTTTCTTACATTCAGTGATAGTGACATATTGCATAAGATAATCCTCATTTTCTGAAATGCAGCCTTTGCTTGCCCTATACTGCTGTTAGATTAAGTAGTAAAATTAAGGACCTGCTTCCACACCGCTAGGCGTCTTGAATAAATGGTACTGTCACCATATTTTTAAAGGCCAATCAGCAGTTGAATGATGTCAGTATATATCACGTCTTGACTACCTTTACTTCCCCAAACATTTCCTGATTCCCATTTTAGGCTGGATCCACCTGGATGGAAATGTCGATAAAAAAATCACCACAGTGGAGGGAAAAAAGCATGCTAGGCTGATAGGCATGAATACTAATTAGCAGTGCACTACTACTTACCAGTTCAACCCTATCTTGGCATTCAGGTCGTTCATAAAAATGGTGATATTGCCATCCATTTATTTGATCTATATATATAAAAATCGTTGTATGTATGTATGTGTGTGTGTGTGTGTGTGTGTGTTTTC